>JANCYU010000043.1:0-191579 GCA_026122205.1 Galdieria yellowstonensis | reverse complement strand
AACCCTAATAAACCCTAAATAAACCCTAATAAACCCTAATAAACCCTAATAAACCCTAATAAACCCTAAATAAACCCTAATAAACCCTAAATAAACCCTAATAAACCCTAATAAACCCTAATAAACCCTAATAAACCCTAATAAACCCTAATAAACCCTAATAAACCCTAATAAACCCTAATAAACCCTAATAAACCCTAAATAACCCCTAATAAACCCTAATAAACCCTAATAAACCCTAATAAACCCTAAATAAACCCTAATAAACCCTAATAAACCCTAATAAACCCTAATAAACCCTAAATAAACCCTAATAAACCCTAATAACCCTAAATAAACCCTAATAAACCCTAATAAACCCTAAATAAACCCTAATAAACCCTAATAAACCCTAAATGAACCCTAATAAACCCTAAATGAACCCTAATAAACCCTAAATAAACCCTAAGAAACCCTAAGAAAACCTAAGAAAACCTAAGAAAACCTAAGAAAACCTAAGAAAACCTAGGAATGCCTAAGAAAAAATAACAACCTTGTAAACCTGCTAGTCTCTTACCCACCTTCGAAATGCATCAATCTGGTTACGTCGTAACAATAATTATTACTGTACTAAGTGTGCCTATTTCAACTTTGTCGCTGGTGCTTACTGCTGTATCTTTCTAAGCCAGCTTCATTTTTTCAACCCAGTTCAACTCGGTTGTACCGTAGTTGCACTATGCATTAGTGGATTAGTGATGCCTCTCAGACTTTTATGTGTTGCTCTTTCTTAAAAAATTGCCGTTACTCATTTTTTTGCTTGTTTTCATTGCAATACAGTAACAGTAATGGCACGTTTTTATTAGACCTTCTTATTAGAAGGCGATTACTTTGAGACGATGAAGCTATTTTAGCGTGGTATGTATCTTGACCATTGTAAAGATTTTGTACCCAACGCCGTTCTAGGTTAGTAAAAGCGGTTGCAGTGTCATCTCGCCTCGTATACCGATTGATGCTTGCTATCATCGTACAGTTATTGCTTGTCTAAACTTTACTAAATTGGGTAGGTGAATGGTACCTCTTCGTCAATGTGGTTTAACCATTTGCGCGATAGCAGCTTTCTTCTGTTGTGTATTATTAACTATATAGGGTAAGCGTTTAGATAGCACTTTTACCTTAACTCTAAATATGTTACTACAGTTGCAGTGTCAAAGTATCATTGGTTGTTTCGTAAGTAGCACCAGGAGCTAGTTGAGCCTAAACAATTCATATCCATTGCTGCAAATCGTTGGGACGATTGACATTACTATTGCTTTTTGGTCAGGTGAATATGTTCCAAAGCCTATATTGTCTTTTAGTCATTATGCCTCTTTATTCATGTCGACAACTCTAAAATGTCGTGCAATAATCGCGATATAATTAAAAAAGTGCCTTGGTAATATTTGGTGTTTCATGCTTTGCTTCGTTGTAATGCTTTAATGGGTACTGTATCGTAAGTTGGTTTGTTGCAATAACGTCCAATGATAAAGTACTGCTGACAGTTTTTGCATGATTGAACTAGTACAGTTCAATGTAGCTTTTTTGTCGTGCTTTTGAAAAATTTGCATTTACGCTACACCAATTGTTATGCTTTTATAATGTGTGCAAGTTTCCGTTTCAATAATTTATTTTGAATATAAATTTTACTGGAGCACAAGCATATCAAATGAAAAAAGTGACATTGGTTGCATAATGGCTTACACGAAGAAGCAGTGGGGTCTCTAAACAGTTGTCATCAATTGTTAGAGCTGGTTAAGAGGTTTCCATCATGTAGGGTTATTTTGTTCATTACGATGCATTACAATGCCTCTAGTGTCAGTGACAGCTTCACTCTCCTTATTAATATTCCAGGACTCTGAAAAGCAATGAAGTAACCACGAATGGATTATAGTAAATCTTGGGTGCCCAACAGTGGTGGATAAATATAACTTATTGAGTCAACAGTTGCCCAACAATCCTCAATTTGATTTTACCACTCTGGGTTGATTCATGATAGAGCTGCTGCAGTGCCTCGTAACCTTTGAGTGATGGTTTTCTGTTGAAAGGATCGCCATTATCGTTTGTTTCTGTAATTTTATTGCAGTAAAATACCTCTAATGCCATGTACTCATTAGGCTTCGAATTTGCATGTTGAGGACTATGTAACAATAAAACAGACTTGGCATACTGTAAAATGTACTTTGAGTACGGTTAAGCTTTTGTGTGGAACACCATCAAAAACCGATAAAAACTGTTGCAGTGTTAGCTCGTTTGGGTACCCACCGATGCTAGTCTCGCTTGTACAATTATTTGTCTATACTTTACTGCATTGACTCAGTGCATGGTACTTCTTCCCTAATGCGTTTTAACAATTTGCGGCTACGCCATCTACCTTGCGTTGTGTTTTATAAACTAAATAGGGTAAGTGTTTTATGTGTTATTCTAAATTCTAAATGTGTGGTTAGAGTTGCAATTGTCAAATTGTCATTGATTGTTTCTGTGTTGCACGAGGTGTAACCTGCTTCTAGACTGTTCAAATCCATTGTTGCAAAGCGCTGCGATTGTCAATACTATTTTTTTGTCATTTAATTCTTTATCAAACCTATTGTGTCATGTAATTGTCATGACTCTTTATTTTGAACGGACTACAATGGAATGCCGTGCAAGAACAGTGATGTGATTTAAAAAGTGCCTTGACAATACTTGGTATCTTGTGTCCAATTTGGTCGTAATGCTATAATGGTCAGGGCAGTGTAAGTCGGTTTGTTGACAACATTGTCCAATGAGAAGGTATTTCTGTGGTTTTGCCATGATTGAACTCGTATAGTTCAATGCCCTTTTTTGTAATGCTTTTTAACAATTTGCGTTTAAGCGGCATTCTTCTTTATGTTTCTATACTATGCGCATTGTTCCGTTTTTATAATTTAATTTGATTTTAAATCCAACTACATCACAAGAGTAGCAAAGGACAAAGAAATCATTGGTTGAAAATTGTGTTGCACGAGGAAACAGAATGGTCTCTAAACAGCTGTAATCAGTTGTTGGAACTGGCAGAGAGGTTCACATTATGAAGTGTTTTTTGGTTATTTGATGCACCACAGTAACTTCGTGTCATTGAAAACTTAATTCTCCTCATGTCAAATTCAGAACTCTGAATAGCTGTGAAGTAACCTCAAATTGACTATAGTAAATCTCCCCTACCCAATAATCGTGGATATATGTAAATTGCTGCAGTCAAAGCCTGTTCTGTTGCCCAACGATTCTCAATTTGATGGTACCACTCTTGGTTCATTCATGACTGGGTTGGTGCAGTGCCTTGAATGCCTTTTGAGTAATGGTTTTCTGCTGACATGATCGCCATTATTGTGTTTTCTCTGTAATTTTATGTAGTACAATACCTGTGGTGCCATTTGATCATAAGTCTCTTTACTACAAGTCGAAGACTCTGAAATAACGAAGCGACCTTGATCTAAACTAAGATCTACTTTGACCATCGTAAATCTTCTTTGCCAGCACTATAGTAAATTGATCCGAGCTGTTGCTGTGTTGGCTCGTTTTGACACCTGGTTGCTCGATTTGATTCTACAATTATTCATCTATCCACTGGATTGACGCAGTGTATTGTATCTTTTTCTTAATGCCTCGAAACAATTTATGGTTACACTGTCTCCTTTTTTGTGTGTCTTATAAATTATAGAAAGGATTCTATACTTTGTACTTACCTTGATTCGAAATGTTTGACATGCGGAGCATTGCTCCAAAATGCATTGGTTGAATTGTTGCACAAAAGGAATCAGTTACTTATCCACAGTTCTGTTCCATTGTTGGAAGCGGCGGAGAGGATTGCAATTATGAAATTTTTGATGGTACCACTGTTGGTTAATGCACAATCGAACTAGTGCAGCACCTTGTACTCCTCGTGTGATGCTTTTTGCTTGGTGGTTAGTCATTTATCATGCTTTTTCGTACTTTTATTGCATCTAACAGCCATGTAGTGGCATGTTTTTATTAAGCCTCTTTGTTACAAGTGGACGAATTTGAAATGTTAAACCAATTTTGATATAACTTAAAATATGTTTTGACCAGTGTGAAGATTTTACGCCCAACATCGTTGTTGATCGCTACAACCTATTGCAATTTTAGCCCGCTTGGATGCCCACTGATTCTGGATTCGATCGTACAGTTAGCCTACTATGCTTTATTGGATTGACTCAGTGCTTGGTGACTATTTCTTAATGTCTCTGTATACAATTTGTGGCTACAGTATTTTCCTTTTGTTGCGTTTTATAAACCATAATGGTAAGCCTTTTTAATTTATTATTAAGTTAATTATAAATGTGTGACTAGAGGATCAGTTGCCAAAGAAGCAATGGTTGTTTCGTGACTTGCACGAGGAATCAGTTGTTTCTAAGCAATTCAAATCCATTGTTTCAAATCACTGAGATGATTGCCATTATTATTGGCTTTGGTCTTATGAACGTTTCACAAAACCTGTAGTATCATGTTATCATTATGTCTCTTAATTACGAACCACCAACTCTTAAATGCCATGCAATAACAGTGATATAGCGAACAGAGTACCTTGAGAATGCTTTGTATTCCATGCCCAACTTCGTCGTAGCTCTATACTGGCTACTGCGGTATAAGCTTGTTCGTTGCCAACTATGTCCAATCCGTAGATACTCATGTTAACGTATGCATAATTGAACTAGTACAGTTCAATGTGTCTTTCTTTTGTTGCTTTTTAACAATTTTCGTTAAAGCTACATCCTTCTTTATGTTTTGTGCTTTAGGAAGGGTTGCGTATGGATAACTTTTATGTTTATCATATTACAAAGAACAAAAAATCATTGTAGAATCGCTGCTTGCACAAGGAAGCAGTGGTCTCTATCTAGACAGTCCTTATCAATCGTCTGAACTGGATAAGAGGATTTCTAGTATGGAAGATTTTTTTGGTCACTTCGATGCATTACAATGCCTCTAATGCCTCAGAAATCTTACCGTTCCTTATTACATGTACACATATCTGAAAAACAGTGAAGTAGCCACTATTTGACAACCGTAAACATTCTTTCCCAACAAGTTCGTGGATAGTTGCAACTTATGGCAGCGCGAGCTAGTTCGTTTTCCAACGGTTCTCAATTTGAATTGTACCATGTTATTCTATGCATGATTGAACTGGTTTCATTTTGGGAGAACTTTTTTTGATTTCATTGCAGTACAATTTCTGTAATGGCATGTAATCAGTGAGCGTCTTTATTACAACAGTGAAGCAGTCTTGGTATAATGTAAAAAGTAGTCTGGCGGTAGTCAATCTTCTGTGCCCAACAACATTGTGGGCAGATTTAATTTATTGCAGGATGAGTCAGTTGCGTCGCCCAACATTGATAAACTCGACGGCACCACTGTGGGTTCACATATAAAACCATTGCTTTGCTGCACTGCAGAATATCTAATTGACGTTTTCAACTACTTACAGGTACATTATACTTCTTTATATGTATTGATAGGTTGGACGGTGTCCCTTTTTTATATTTTTCATCTTACCTTGTTTCTATTTGCGCGACAATTTGGCAATTGGACAAGAAAGCATTGGTTGAATCGTCATTTGAACGAAGAAGCAGTTATGTCTAAACAGTTTTAATCTAACTTTGTAAATCGCTGAAAGGATCGCAATTACGAATGATTTTTGTCACTTCAGGTCATTACATTGTCTCTAGAGTCATGGAAGCGTTAGACCTCTTTATTGCAAATTGCAGTTCAACTGTGTTCCTTTTTATGTTTCTTATGCAACGGATAGAGCTTCGTTTTTACCGTTTTCCTGTGTTAACTTTAATTGTTTGACGAGTGGAGCATTGGACAAGAAAAAGCATTAGAGGAGTGATGAATTGCACGCGGAAGCATTTCTTTCTCGACTTTTGTAATCTATTGTTACAAATAGCTCGGAGAACTGTCATTGCACAGGGTCTTTTGTCATGTCTGTATGTATTGCAATTGCTCTACTGTCATTCATATGCCTTTTTATTTCGAATCGACTACTCGGACATGCAGTGAAGCGGCCTTGATATAACGTAAATTTGCTCTGACAACAGTAAGTATTCTGAGTCCAGTACCGTTGTAGATCGATATGAGTGTTTGCAGTTTCAGCACGTTTGGTTGCCCAATGATGCCAAGTTCGATTGTACAAATTCTTTGTCTATGTAGGATTGACTTGACAAAGTGCGCTGCGTTTTTATCTTGGAGTTTTTTACCAACTTGGATTAACGACATCGCCGTTTTATGGCTTTTATACGTTGGGAATGGTTCCTTTTTGTTTTTTGCCTTTGCCTAATTCTTAATGTGCGACAGTCGAACTCGTGGACAAGCCATCGATTGAATCGGGATTAGCAAAAGGAAATTTTACTTTCTTCTTGGAAATCGCTGAAAGGATTCCTATTATTCAGATTTCATTCGTCATTTCAATGCTTTACAATCCTTTTTGTGTTGTGTTATCTGTAATTGTTATCTTTTACGAATCCATAAGTTTCAACTTTCCTAACCTATCTGACCTTTATTTCAACTAGGACGCTTTCGATTTGTGACAATACGTTGATAAAAGTTGGGACCGAAAATAGAGAGTCTTCCATTTGGGCCTATCGTTGCAAATGCCGAAATCGTTCCCAAATACAAAAGGATGCACGATGTCGATGTCTCAAAAACACTACTTGTCGTATGGCAAATATGGTTAGCCCTTTTTAATGGTGTACGAGCAATTCTACGGAACGACCTTTTCGCCCTTTACTATAGTCATCTATTTGTAAAGATGAGCCTTTATAGTTTGGCCAAGGGTACACAGTAAAGAGCGCGATTGTGAAATACCTACTATCGAGTTTTGTTGATTCCTCTTCTCATTAGTAAGGCCTTTAATTTAGTGCTTAGCCAAACATTTATATTCTTTAGTATGGTTGGATGTGGCGGATCCTGACATGAAAAAGAAATCCATATTTAAGTCCTAGTTTGCCATTTCTTTAGGTGGAGACGCAGTAAAATAAAACCTCTGGATATCGACCCCAAAAATGGTGACTCTCATCGGTTAAAGTCTAAATGATGGAGCTTCATCTTATCCACCTCTTTCTGCTTCTCCTTAAATTTCTTAGTGTGCGTTTTAAGAATCTGTGAACTATTTTAGATGCTTTAATTCACTTTAGCAATTCGTGATATTTCTAGTCCTCGTACAAGGCTGATATATCTACTGTGCGGCTTGCAGGCATTCTCCTAGGCGTGATACTTATGCAGTAGTGTTGAATGACTCTGTAGTTTCCTATCTAAAACTTGACAAGAATGTTTTTTACATACTTGTATTTGTGTAGTTTACGCTTAAGTTTTTTTAACATGCCATAGCGCCCTTAGTCCCATTGAGATTGCAATCAACTGCTCTTGTTGGCAATTGATTGGTTTCTTGGGTGCAGCTGCGATTCGGCTGAGCATGATAACAGACCTTTTTATTGTAGAATGAGCTACTGATTCAGAACAAGATGCTGTCGTTTGCCATTTTTCAAGTGAGAGTTGCATTTATTTGCCTTGTTTTATTGTTTGATATAGGAAAATCCAAGTTGTATCTTCAGTCGGCGCCAGAATAGTGACAATGGTAGAACCGCTACTACCAGTTCCCTTTTTTGCTATTCAAGTGGCTTTGCCATACCCTTCAGGGCGTCGGCTCGTGGTGGTAACGTCGCTTGAGTCAAAGCTAAGGCGACGTAAGTTTTCGGTGATGAACATACGAACGCCCATCACTCCCTCTGAAAACCGACCCGCCAGAATAAATCCGTATAACCCAGTCCAGTACCAGCACTACGACGATCCACTGTCGAACCCTTGTGCGACCAAAGGTAGAATGACTACAAGCCTAATAATAAAACTCACTATTCGTCCACCATAAATGAATAGCTTCATCCAAGGCTTTCTTTTCCTGCATTTCTACTGTTGTACTCGAGTTTTCCTCCAACGAATTCGTCACCACAAGCCTTACACCGAGAAGACTATATGGATAAAACCGAGAATAGCAGGTAGTTTAGCAAACAGTTTCGCCATGGACCCGAAGATAACCAGCCTCTTCGAGGCCCATCGAATGCATTCACAAAGTAAATGACTCAATGTTTCAGGTACATTGGCCAAACAACAAGGACAACGAGTCTTCCATTCTTCATCCAAGGTACCTATTCTGGCGAGCCTGGAGCAAGAACACCAATCACCAGCACAAATACGCATCAGCAATTGAAGAATTTTGCTATATTAAGGATAGTCGAAGGACCTATCACGCAACAATGCACTACCGATTTGTAATGCAAACTGACAATACTCACACCAAGTATGTGATAGTGTCGTGTTGCCAGTACTCAACCATTTGTTGTGAATGACTTATTGCAGTGTTCGTTGCAATGCCTTGGAACCACTACTCGATCGTTGCATTAAATTCACTGCTGACCTTCCAACTTTCTCCTCAACCATGCTTTGGAGTTTTTCACCCATGTGCCTTTCCGAGATGTAGGTATCCAACGACATAAGAAACTGATTCATGGGCGCATACTAGGTCTTTTGGCCCATACACGTGCCCAGCGTCCTGCTATAAGTGATTCTACACTAGGTATATTCAATTCAGTATACAAAACAGGAAAACATACTCCTGTGTGTTTCGTATGCACTCCTACAACCGTTCGCAAAGTTTGATTCAACACCAACCTCAAACGTTTGGCATGCAGTTGATGCATACCCCACTACTCAGAGCCCGAACTAAACAGGCTAGTAAACAACTTTTGACAACACATAGGCTGAGATCCATTGGTATCCTGCAATTACGTAGAAATGGAATTGCAATCTACAATCATTGCCGATAACGCTGGATTTGAAGTTTCAAAGTAAATACTCCCGCCGTCAAGCCAGTATTCAAATCAATACCCAAATAACGATATTCTTGGACCACAAATATGTCTTTGCCTTACAACTGCCATAGCCTCCTACGTAGCTTAGCTATACATCCGTGGGTAACGGCAAAACCGCATTTGGCTTACCGATTTCCATTTCAAATTGAGCCAAATATTCACTTAACTTGTGAATAGAGGCTTCCAGAAAACGCAACTAGGGTCCAACAACACCACATTACTGGCAAACATCAGTCCAGGTGATCGATTCCCTGTACTAGCGCCGTTGATGATTGATGAATAGACCGAACAACAGTGGCGACGAAGGATCACTTTGACGTGCTCCTCTACAGAACGGAAAGGCAGGCGAAAGTGTTTCAGATAACCGTGAAGATAGGGATACCTGTGTCCAGGAGCAACGATAAACGCATGATAAAATCCCAAGCATCCACCTCGAATACTTAAACTTTACAGTTTAGGTAAACAACTCAAGATCTTTTCGTATATCAATGAAACATCCATAAGTAGGGCGCATTTCATTGATCCATCGTCGTTACACACACTCTACTAAAGCTATGACTTGAGCTGCACATTCCTCACCAGTACAAAAACCGGCTTGCTCTTGTACCAAAATATTGTGATTTTCTACTGCGTTACAAATACGTTTAGTACCAATCGCACTCAGCAGTTTCACAATGGTATTAATGAGGCTAATACCCCTGTAATTATTCATATCACTCAAATCACCCTTTTTCGTTAATGGAAATGAGGAGTTAGGAATTCCATAAACTTAGAATCTTTCCACTTTGAAAGATTTAATTTAGCAAGCGGAGCAACGCTCGGCTCATCAGATGATCCATTATAGATGAATTGTGGAATTCTTCTTCTTCTGGGATGATAATGTTCACGAAGTAGAAGCTGTAAGAAGAATAAGCTTCCGAAAGTCCATAGCAATTTGATCCTTACAAGCAGCTTCACCATGGGCAGTGAACCAAAAGGAGCACAACTCGCAAAAAAGGTTAGGCGTCATCGATAGTACAGTTTGTAACACGACAGGACGATGCGTGTGTTGCGTTGGAGACAAAAGTAATCGGGAAAATTTCAAGTTTACTTTTCTAGTATTGTAAATTCTTCTAGCTTAACCTAATAACGCTTCAATTTTTCCATATACTTCCGTTAACAACATCTACCGATTCAACTTGAAAAAGTTCCAGGTACACCCACACGTGCTTAAAGACACTGAATGATATTTGGAAATTTTGTCGGGTACACTAAACTTGCAATCTCTACAAGCAAAAAGAATACTTGTAGACATGTAAAAGGACGTGACCACTTTTTTCAAATGCGCCGCCTCTAAAGGTACCTTAGTACTCTGCTCCTACTTTTCAACCATTGCACTCTTCTTTTACACCACGAATCTGTACAAATATATGTAAATATACGCGCACAATTTGGCAGTTGAAGCCGTGGAGACTGGCGGGAAAATGACGAGCTTGTTCTCAAAGGAGCCATTCAAACATTACGAAACATAGAATAAGACTTGCACAAAAAACCTCCGAAGAAACCTCTAAAACATAACATGACAAAAAAATAGTCTTCGAGCTTCGAAAAGGCAAAGCGCACGAAAGACATCCAAAAAAATATGGCAAAGCAGAGTTCAACTTCCCACCACACTCAATCAATTGGAGCCATTTTGGTGCAGAATACTTTGCTGCAATATTGCCAGTGCCAGTAGAAGAAATAAAAGGTCTAAACTCTTTGGACTCGGCTTTGCTTTGTATCTAGACCGGCAATGAAAGGAATCCGAGACTGTCAAGTTACCCCTTTTTGTCGGTAGAGAGTGACGGGGCAGTACCAAGACGCCATGACTACGCACTCGGTGGCACAAAAAAGAGAAAGACTAGGGCAAAGGACTGATGGTGATTCGATAAAGAGTAAAGATTCGTGGCACTGGTACCGTAGCAACCGCTGGCTCGTCTTTTACATAGCCAGCTGGTCGTTGCATTGTCTCGTGCGAAGTGAGCTTCCCTAGAAGAAGGTTACCAAGCCATCTTGGAATCATCCAGATTTTATATCGATTGGTCATTCAAACTTTTTAAAAAAAGTAACGCAAGGACTGTGTGACTGTTATCTTGCCGTTTTTTCTTCTTGGGTTGCTGTTGCTGTATTGGGTGTTCAGGGAACCACAAGTGAATCCGAACCAAGCGAGCAAGGTTCTGCTATGACAGAGCGATAAGAAAGTTGAAGTGGACAGACGTCTTTTTTCTTTTCATCGCAACAAATGCAAAAGAGTTTCGCTTTTGCCAGAGTACGAAACAACTAGTCACTGAGTACTGCGTGCTTCGGTGCAGTGCGTTCTAAAAGCACAATACTATCGATGAACTAGTATAGGACAACAATTTCGTATCCAGTTTCGTTCGCGTGGCAGATGAGGCAACAAAGTATGATGTTCAGAAGTCTTCACATATTTGTCTGCTGCGGAGACACAGCAGAGAAACTTTGAAATTGAAATCGTCTGGTCGAATAAACTCGTCTCGACTTCCATCAGAAAATTAGAAAAGGTTTTGACTCTACCGTCAATGTGATAAAGCAAAGATATTCGTAGCAAAGCTGGACAGCACGACGATAGTTATCTAACTGCCCTATCAGAACATCAAATGCTTTCCTAGTCAATCTGAAAACTATCAACTACTTGTTCAGACTATTAGTGAGGATAACCTGAACAATCTTCATATGAAATACAACACTACATATCACAACTAAGAAACGGTGTGAAATATATTCAACAACGTGACTTTTTATTATTGAGACAAACTTGACGGGGCACAAAACAATCACAAAACTATTGCGTCGGCATTCTATATCCTCGCAATTGGAATAAAATTTCGAAGCCCATGTGGAGACTGGCCAGTTGAAATACTCTGTTGAAGAAACCCTTGTCTCTATCAAACCCACAAACACGCGTAATATGTTGTTTCTTTGTTCTGTCTTCAAGTTTATGTTCGCAAATTATAACAACCAAGAAAACTGTATGCCCTGAAGAAAGATGCAAAGGGCTTTGGATTCTTTTATGGAGAGTCCTAAGCTGGACTCAGTGAAAGCTGCCACTGTGCAGCAGAGGCTTGTAAACCGACAGCTCTGGCCGTCACAGAAATTTTGGACTGTGCAGTCTTCAGTGACTCAACAAACAACAGACTGCTAGTTTGTGGTGCTTGTGACACGAAAAAGCGCCACGTTGTAACCACGTATTCACCGTGGGCAAAGAAACAGACACAGCTGAGAATGTCTTATTGTTAGGCTACAAGAGAAGCCGGCTTTGGACTGAGCTTCGAAGAGTTATTACAATCACAAGAACAAAAGATTGCTTACTTTTACCAACCAGTCGCGCAAGTTTTATGTCTGTTGCTGGAACGGCGAAAATTCTTGTTTTGCGTACATTTTTGCCTCAGTGTCGCCAGCGTGCAGCGACACTGGTAAACAGAACAATTGTCCAAACAATCTCATCAAACATTTTCTGTGCAAATACAGAGAGTATGAATGAGTCCTCATCTTCTCAGAATGTTTTGAAGCATCTTTCCTGAGGAATGAATGTCGTTTCCTGGAATGGACTAACTTCTGACTCGAACTTTGAAGAGCAAGATCTTTCCAAACAACGCATCCTCGACTGTAATGACGCCGCAAAGGATGACAAACTTGTCTTATATAAACTAGTGCTCTTGGAAGAATTCGACCAGTTTGCTTCAAAATATCTTTCCGTGACTTTTGGTCCAGTCGATGTGAAAGAGAAAAGAGAGGCACTATAGTTCAAAGATGACCTCCTTTGCTCTCCTTTAGAAGATCAACTATCCCAGATTTTGGACTTGGTAGAAGGAAAAAGACGATACTGATACTGAAAACGCAAAATACTCTAATAAATCTAAAGCTGCTTGATAACTTCTGGTTTCCAAAGGCAGTTTGTATCACGATACAAACCAAAAGAAGAACACATCAGATTTGGCTCGCTTACGTTGAAACTGGTAGTACTATCAATATCTGCTGATAAAGTCGAAATAAAACTTTTTTCTCTAAAAGGCTATTTGTGAAGTAGTTGATACATAAGCTATCCCAACCACAATAAAATGCCCAAAAACTATGTGTGTACCATTCTTCTGATCTTTTAAGTAAATTATATTTGGACACAGTTAAATGCTGATATTCCTTTGTCTTTTCGTTGCTCTCTCTCAAGTTTACGTAACACCTGGCTTTATCCATTATAATTGTTTCATTTCCATTTCCCTTGAAAAAGACTAGTTACAAGTCACATTAAAGCTCCAGAAACTATCCCAACTAGCACAATCTCGAGATTCTAAAAAACTCAGGTGCGGTGTCAAATTCAAGTTTAAGGAAAACTTGGGTTTGAGCTTTTCGGGAAAACCAACTTTGCACAATATTCATAGGTGTAAGAATGCTTTGTAAGTCCGACTAGTACATTGCCCTGCTTACCCAACTAGCCGCAGACACTTTGGTTATCTTTCAGATTTATACTTTTCGCAATTTGGGAGAATTGGAGACTGGCGACAAGGTCCAATCGATTGTCACGCCTCATCCGCGCCATTTCATTCGTTATTGTTCGTTGTGCAATTGGGTGTTGTGGCGGTTGTTATGGCATACAGTCGCTTGTCCTTGTCGTTTCACTTGACAAGTACCCTTCAAAGCAGCGTTGTTTACAAGTTTGAAGCAACATTGGGTTGTCAAACACGAAATACTTTTAGAGGTGAAGGAGTTTTGTATGTTCGCCCTATTTTCAACCCAAGGAGCTTTCTTTACCAGTGCAAGCATATTCGACGTTGTGGACTTGTTGCTTCAGTACAACACGACGAGAGTACAAAGGATGACGGTTTGGCAAGTTTTCAGTGGACAAAGATTTTTGTTCCCGACAGTATGAAAATTGACAGAAAGTACGCCAACGTCTGGTTGGAAGATGTGCCCAACCTTTCGGTAGAGAGTTCAGAAACTAAAGTTTCAGAGTTGCTTGGAGAAACCTTCAAGGTCGGGAACGAAGAATTGTCTACGAGGGACGCATCATTGAAGGTCGCCTCTTCTATTTTGTTACCCAAGAAATTCGCGAGGAGCTTTCCTTTGAAGAGTTCTGGCAGTAGAATTTCTAGGGTTTTCTTGAGGGAGGACTTTATAAACCTGTGGAACGCACTTGTGGACGAGCAAGATACTGAAGAGTTGAGGATTTTATCCAGTGCCAGTGGGTTGGGCAAGAGTATATATCTTTATCTGATCGCTGTCTTTGCCCGACACTTTGGAATCCCAGTGCAGTATATTGGAAACACGGGAGATCTGCTCAAACCTAAGGAAAGCTCTATTGCCAGCAACTTTGCAGCAATGCTGTTGTTCATGAATTTAAAGATTCTAGATAAACTTGGTCCTTTTTACCCTAGCGACCCTGATTATAAACATCTCCGAGGCCTCCCTATGAAACATGTTATTTTTTATGCTCACGAAAAAGGCGATTTGGAGCTTTGTGGTGAACTTCGACGAAATTTTATGAATATGAAACCAAGAAACCTCCTGATCATAGATGAACACAATGCTCTTTGGCAGGAACTTGGCAATGATCCTAATACGTGGTTGCCTTTCTTTAAGCTTTACGCCCGTCCAGTAGCACATGCTACCGTAAGTACATGCATTTCCTTCCTTCTGATCATTAACTGGGATAGTGGGAGTGTAAGTTTGTTATCGCAGGTTCTCAACATCACGAGTTTGAAAGCAAGCTGCCTAGCGGGTATAGAAACTCTAAGAGGTGTATTGAACCGTTGAGTAAAGAAGAATTTAAAATATGGCAGGCACTGGGCGATTATCCGGAAACATTTAGAGATAATGAAGGCACCATTGTGGACCTTACGGGTCGTATTCCAAGAACGATTGCCGAACTGATCGAACTGAGTCGCAGTTTTCCTAACTTCAGCTTTGAAGAATTGGTCTCAGGGTTTACTAAAAACGCTTTTGGAGATATGAAAAAAAGACACGAAGAATATGTCGACTCATTGACGGAAAAACAGAAGAAAGCGTTTTATAACCTGCTCTACGAGCTATTTCTTGGCAGGGAAACTCCAGCGATTACATTATTTGATAGTGCCTATCGAGATCGAGGTCTGTTGCTAGAAATGAATAATGGATCCTTACGCTTTTACAACAGCGAAGCCCGTGACATTCTTTTTGAATCTTTTTCAAACTATTATTTTACGAAAGAGCGTCTAGTCGAGGCATCCAACAAGTTTAAAGAGGCCCGACGGAAGGGTTTTAGTAGCGGAGAATATTTCGAAGAACTGTTTTTGCATTTATGTCGACAGTTTCGTCCAGATATCGAGATTTATTCACGAGCGGGCTATCGAACGATCCATCTAAAGTCCAACCGATGGCTAAGATTTGACGGGAAGGAGTTTATGCCGCCACGTCCCAAAATCGAATTTAGCTGTTGGATAAAATTCGGAACAAATTCTCCTCGATTAGATTACGCCTACATAGATATGACTGACGACGGTAATTGGATGTTGTGCCTCATTCAAGTTTCTGTTTCATCTTTTCCAGCTCATAACACAGACTCAGCACAGTTAGAACGGTTGTTTAAGAAAACTGGTGGAACTGTTCAACTTGCCTCGTTACTAAATTCGTTCTTTGCTGAGGTTTTTGAAGTCTCGCCTGTGTATGATGCCGGGGAGAAGATAGTGAACTTTGAGGTGACAGACTCTCGGGGCACATCTTGTCGAGACCGAATATCTATTTTGTATGTGACTCCATTGACGAAAAAGGACGCGAAAGTTGACAGCGCTCCAGAATTTGTAGAGTTTCTCACTTTTGACAACTTTCGTGATTACATGAAGTCTTTTATAGATTTAGGGCGGGAAGTAGGAAGCATGCGTATATCGCAAAATCATCTTCCTGTCAAACGGACAATCTTTGATGAAACTTGAGAGTTTAGTGTCGATGTAGAGACAGCCGCTAACGTTTGCAACGTTCCTTATTCTTGTAAAGGAGTTGCTCACTTTTATATAGACTGGAATAAAAAGTCTTGTAGTTGTTTCCTCGAAACCGAGTTTCCAGCAATAACTGATAGAGAAGAGCTACGAATAATGAGTATATAAACGTTCTGTTTTGTTAGACAAAGCAACGCATCGGGAATGCACTATCCACTCATGCATATTAAGGCCTTATCAAGACATTTTTCTTCCCTCTCTCCACCTGCAATTCGTACTTTAAATATATTGTAAGGGGAGTGTCAAATTGATTGTTTGCTCGTGAGGATTGTTTTGTCTGAGATGGACGCTGCTTCCTCAAGGTTGAAGAGAGCTTGCGGTATACATATGAAGTGGGAGCAAGTATTTGACCCAGTGACCTTGAAAATTGACAGAAAGTACGCCAACGTTTGGTTGGAAGATTTACCCGACCTCTCCGTGGAGTGTTCAGTGACTAAAGTTTCGGAGCTCCTTGGAGAAAAGATCAAGGTCGGAAGCGAAGAATTGTCAACAAGGGACTCATCACTGGTGGATGCCGCTTCTCTGTTGAGACCGAAGAGATTGGCGAAAAAATTTTCCTTTGAAGAGTTCTGGCAGTAGAATTTCTAGAGTCTTTTTGAGGCAGGACTTAATAAACCTTTGGAACGCTCTGGAGGATGCTCAAAACAGTAGCAAGTTGAATATTTTATCTGCTGCTAATGGTTTAGGCAAGAGTATATATCTTTATCTCATTGCTGTTTTTGCCCGACACTTTGGAATCCCAGTGCAGTATATCGGAAATACAGGAGATCTGCTCCGTGAAAAGGTTGACGATGATTTAGTAGCTTGTAACTACGTTGGAAACACTGGAGCGACGCTCCGTAAAAAATTTGACTACAAATTGGTTGCACGTAAATATGCGGCTATGTTACTTTTTATGAATTCGGGTACTTTGGACAGTTTGGAACCGTTTTACTCTGGGAGGCCTCGCTATGATTTTTTGCAAGGTTTCGCAATAAAACTAGTCGCATATTACGCTTTCGTGAAGGGTGATCTTGTTCTGTGTGATGAACTTCGACGAAATTTTATGAATATGCCACCAAGAAACCTCCTGATCATAGATGAACACAATGCTCTTTGGCAAAAATTTGGCAGTGATACTAAAACGTGGTTGCCTTTCTTTAAGTTTTATGCAGATCCAGTAGCACATGCTACCGTAAGTACATGCTCTTCCTTCCTTCTGATCATTAACTGGGGATAGCGGTATTGTAAGTTTGTTATCGCAGGTTCTCAGCATCATGAGTTCGAAAGCAACTTACCTAGTGGGTATGAATTTTCTGTACAAAATGTGGAACCATTGAGCCTAGAAGAGTTTGCAATATGGGAAAGATTGGACGACTACCCTGAAACATTTAGAGATAATGAAAGCACCGTTGTAGACTGTACGGGTTTTGTTCCAGGAATGATAGCCGAACTGATCGGGATGAGTCGCAGTTTTCCTAACTTGAGTTTCGGGGAAGTGGCCGCGCGGTTTTATGAAGAGTGTTATGCAGATATGCAAATAGTACACAGCGAGTATGTCAAGTCATTGACGCATGAAGTGTCTAAGAAACAGTTTTATGACGGGCTTCACAAGCTCTTTCGTGGTAGGGAAACTCCGGCAATTACATTATTTGATAGTGCCTATCGAGATCGAGGTCTCTTGATAGCAATGAATGATGGATCCTTACAATTTTACAACAGCATAGCATTTGACATTCTTTATGAATCTTTTTCAAACTATTATGTTACGAAAGAGCGTATACTCGAACTATCCAAGAGGTTTAAAGAGTCCCAAATGGCTGATGCCGATGGTGGTGAATTTTAGGAACTACGTTTGGATTTATGTTATCAGTTTCGTCCGCTACTTCACAACGGTTCTCATTCTTGTAACGGAATAACTCACCTATTATATACACTGGAATAAACAGTCTTGTAATTGTTTCCTCGAAATCAGCTATTCAACAGTTACTAATCGAAAAGAGTATGAAGTAGTGAGTATACCAAAGGGCTGTCTGTTGGACAAAGCAACGCATTCGGAATGCACTATCCACTCGTACATATCAAGGCCTATCAAGTGCATTTCTTGACCCAATTTTTGCGCACCGATGTTCATGATTTCTTCTTCTTTATCGTTGTGTATGAGTACGATTGGAACTATATAGTTCAAAAGTGAGCGTTCCTATCATAAAGGAAACTGACAGTGATTTGACACCAGGCCGTAAGAACGCAACTTGGACACAAAGGGCAGTAAGGATACACATGTTGTTGAAATCAGAGAAAGTTTTCGCTTATATTTTCGTACAGTAACTTTACAACGTTTCTACAAAATTATTTTTGTAACTGAACTGTATGTATGTACCGAACATCGCTTGAAATGCAGTGTCGATCCTCCGTGACACCATATAATACCACGTAACCAATCGTTGCACAAGCTTCAAAGATGTGTTTAAAGTATTCAAGTACGTATCTGATCAATCTTTGGAAGGCTTTACTCGAATAAATAAGGACAAACATTATCAATTAACAGAACTTGCAAAAACATTCAAATGAGTAAATATACGAATTTCGCAACGATTTCCTATCCAACATATGTTGGTAGCTACGGATAGGAAATTATGGGGAAATGACATACATATGCTAATTGCTTCTAAGAGTTCAGATACCTCCAAACTAGCAAAAATAAAACATTTTGAAAGTATAAGGATGAAATTGATCCTGGCTCGAACCTGAAACAAGACTCGCTACTCGTTTTATTGGGAAGCAAGTACGCCAAATCAACGGATTTAGAAGATAACATGTTGACATAAATTTATGATTTGAAGAATACTTTCGAGTCACTGGAAAAGAAAACAACACATTTCAGAGCTGTTCATTCCTTCGAGCACAGTTGATATAAACGGTAGCAGACACGTTTCTTTGTAGCATCTCTTATGTTGCTCTTGGCGTACTTTGAACAACTTACATCGAAATAGAATGATTGATAGTCAAATTGCTGTTGAATAGAAAGTAAGGACACTTCATGTCAACGATGACTTCCTGCTACATATTTAAGTCTTTACAACTTGTCTGGCAGAATGGCAATGGAAATGGTCGGTATTCTTAACTCGTAACCTAATAAGAATGAGGCTTCTCAGGGAACCTGAAAGATTCCAAAGTATTTGCTCACCATCCGCTTTATTATAAATTTGGGTTTACCAACAGTATAAGGAAGAAGCCCTTGTGGAAAACATGACGACGAGTTTGCGATAAATATACAAAGCAGGACAATGTAATCTCAATACAATAATCACTTGTACAAATTTGCCATCTTTGAAAGGATCATTAGAGAAACTTTTCTTCGCATCCTTCCATGAAGATTGGCATCTTTACTCCGCGGAACTTACGCAAGTAACCAACGAAAAAGAGACGGGTCTCGCAGTTCCACCACTAGAATTTATTAATGAAATGGCAGAGCAAAAAGGCTAAAGCTATATTTTGTCATCGAGACGAAGACTTTAAGATTGGATAGAAATTATCATGGGAGACGAAATCGATAATATACAAAGTAGGTATTTTACCTCGCTGTTGATTTGGCGGATTCTTATCAATTCCTTCTTGGGTACTATAGTTGCTACTTTTTCATGGATTATTCTTTTGCAGAATATGCTCGTTAGAGGTGTAGAATCGTCCACAAACGAGGTTAAACGTCAACATCTATTTGTCTGACTTGTTTTTGAGGAGCTTATATGCCTTTTAACCCTTTAAAATATTGAGGCAGCACATGTCATCATCTTCGGGTCATCAACACGTATATTCTTTTTGTCTGTAGTGTCAAATTTCCCAAGAGCTCCATGAGTGTACTAGTTCTTGCTGAAACTGAAGGTGCAAACTATTGCTTCAACTCACTTTGGCGATTTCCGTTGCTTACAGCATTCTGCGAAATACCAACATTTAGAGGCACAATCAACGGCCAAGGAAGGCTTTGTCTCGAAGCTGTCAAGAATTTTTTTGGATCCAGCGCGACAAAGAGACTTAGTATCTGAAGATATTTCAGCACATATAAGGACTTTCAAACTTTTTACAGCATTATTATCGAATATATCGAATGTTTTCGTTTCTCGAAAAGAAAAGCAGGTAATAACGAGGGTTTTTATACTGTTTCAGTACAAGAACACTTCCAAGAACGCTCTATTTGGGCCAAAGTGAACGACTAGGATCTTCTGTAAGTGCAGTGCAACTTGTATGGCGCGGATTGGGATGATAATAATGAGCGCGAGACACGCCACAAATATTGTCCAAGATAAGCAGTTACACTTGTGACACAGTGAAGGTTCAAGGCAACCGAGGACAGACTCTAGTTCTCGAGGTGGAACAGGTGCCTGGTTCCGTCGGAAAAACATAATTATCCCAAAAGTCTGGAATTCAAATTGGCTAGGTATCGGAAAAGCCACAGGCACTTGCTATACAAAGAGTCCTCGGCTGTTGGCGTTAAGACCATCCATCTCTCTTGTGCAAGGACGTTCATTTGGGGCGCTTTCGTGGCGGTGCACCGCATATAAAATTTCTTCAAGTCCATCAAACGCTTCCTTGTCTTGCTTTAAACAACCTATCTCTTTGTTCAAGGGAACACAACAAATAGGGGCGGATACATCACTCTGTAACTTTTTAAAAGGCAAATCAAGCAGGCTAATCGCGAACAAAAGACTGGACGCAAGAAGAACAAGAAGACTGCTTTGACGAAATGAGAGAAAGCAACAAGTTGTCGTACCAAAAGGAGTCGAGAACCAGGGGAAAGACTAAAACGCATCGCTAAATTCAAGTCCACATTTGAGCTACATGCTGTCTTGAATGAAACGACCTCTCTTGATATTTCAATTTGCTACCAATTACGGCTCCATAAAAAGTAGCAAATTACCATTTGACACATTCCACATTCCAGCATGTTCCCAGTGAAGTTCTTGTAGAGATAGAAGAAACGGTTAAGACGAGGCCACATAGAAGCAGGGTGAAGAGTGATGTTACCGCACCCTCATGAATAGGCGCTATAAAAGCAGTGCCCATCTTTCACGATCTGATCGTTTTACATTTGGGATGGACGACCAAAGTGGCACGACGGAAGGTAGATTGGGAAGAAGGCAAGAGAGTGAAGAAGCTGCTTCTTCAAGTAGAGCAGACGTTCCAGTTCCCAGGATATCTCTCGTTCGTCCTCTTGTAAACAGGCGTGCTGCAGTCTATCAAATAATCTCGAACTTTAATTCTTCATACACTCCTTCAAATTCGTCAAGTTACGACGTGCGTCCCTCTGTGTGTTTTGCCCCCCAAATGTATGGGAGTGGCAAAACCATATTAGGGAAGCACTTTAGGGAATTTGTTTTGTTGAACCGGCAGGTTTTAGAGAAGGATATAATCGAGTTTCCTGGAATTGCTGGCAGTGGAGTGAGCGCTGGAGAACGTGCAGTAGAAGCCCTGTTAAACGAAACCCTATATGTTAATGTAGATCTCAGGCCCTTTCCTGATTTTGACGGGGAAGATTTTGAACCCACGCTTATAAAGACGATAAGCGAGAAAGCAGTTGGCTCACTACCAAATGAGTCAGAGTTGCTTGCAAAGGTCTTGGAGAACAGAAAAAGCCCCGAGAAGTGGTTAAAATCGTTATTTCAAGTTACAAATAAGCGTTATTTGTTTCTGTTTATTGATGAAATTGGACTTTTACCATCCCGTAAATTTTATCAGTTTCCTGACCTGGACCCACAAAGAAATCCTCGCAAACCCAACGTCTATTGCTTATTTTTCCGAGTTCTATCTTCGCTTCTTATTCAACGTTTTGTCAATTGTTATCTAGCGGGAAGGTCGGACGCTATTGTTACCAAGCAGGAGGATGCAATAAGCTCTCGGGTGAATTTAGACTTTGTTCGCTTGGATCCATTTTCGGAGGATACGACAAAATTATTTATACGAGGAATGAAGATAAGCACAGGAGAAACCGCTTTGCAACTATTGTTTCCCAAGCATCCAGAAGGACATGACTGGTTTTTCAAACAGGTATATAACTACACTAAGGGTGTGCCGCTTTACGTTCGCCATGTTATGCAAGTGTTAGTGAATACTTGCATTCACAACAAGTTGTATAATCTTACAGAGGATGAGATGCATGCTAGGATTGAAGAAATTTCCTCTTATGTTGTCTACTCAACGACCCCGAGTAATATGAACCCCAACACTTTGAAAGTTTTTGCTGCGCTACTGCTGGCAGCTATCCTAGAATACGAATTCCAGGTATTCGAAACTGTATATGGCGGTTTAGTTCTTGGGGAAAGCTCTCGATACGTGCTGGATATTGCTAATAACTTCGGCTTTTATTATCAGTATTGCCCAAACAAAGGACCAGGAGAAGTTGACGTCAAACAGCAACGGATCAAATTAGTATTTCCAAAGATCGTTTTCGAAGCTGCCAAGGAAGAGTACCGGTATTATCCTCTTATGCGTTATCTTGATTTCCTGTTGCCGCTTAATGTTCCCGCAGAGTCACGCTCTTCGTTAGGGTTTAGATTTGAAGTAATATTTGCCGCTACTCTGTATGTTCGTTGTTGTCTTTCTAGGCGTTTGGGAGAGTTGAGTATATTTCATGAGAGTTTTGTAGAAGACGTAGTTTGGGAAATAGAGAAATGCCGTGTCCGGACAGTTCCATCCTTTCATTCTGAATTGAAGACAAGTTACAGTGCTAAAGAACAGTCATATTCTCCAAATGCTTGGAAAGAATTCTATGACAATTATTTGTCGGAAGATGGAATATTTTTACCCAACAGAGAGAATTCCAATGGACCTGATATTCTTGTTCGAGTTTCCGTACGTAGACATGATAGTGCTCTCAGTGCCGATGAAAGCGGGTCTTCTTTGGACCAAGTAGCTATGGATACAAGTTCCGAGAGGACGAGAGTGTATCTAATAGGCATAGCATTGAAATATTATAATCGTTCTACTGTCAATGTCGGTATGATTAAGGAGGAAGTTGATAAGTTTCTAGTCCCAGTTTCTTCCCAGTTGGATTTAGAAGAAAACGATATATGGGCAATTCAGCTGGTTGTGAGTACAAGTTATAATAATGAAGTTTCCAGTCACTTTACGGAGAAGCAGAACTGGGTAATGAATACAGGAGTCTATTATGAGAGGCGTTTTGAAAAGAAGGGACCTTCACCTGGTGCTTGGCAAGACGCGAGTAGTTCCAATTCTCATAAAGAAGGTCTCTGTATTGGCCCAAACTGTCAACTTGTAGTTTGCTCTGTTGATAACCTGAAAGACTTCTTGGGTCAGCAAGTTTATGAACAACTCCAGAAAGTATACTCGGATAATGAAAGCGTTTTGATGAAGTTGGATCCTCTCGCGAAGTTGTTGGGAAGAAACCTTGGACAATTATGGAGGGGCGATGTTCCTATGGAGCCCGAACCTTCCCAGATGGATATTGTTTCCACCAGAACTGATACAGACGAGATGGAAGTGGAAGATGTGAGTAAAGAAAGAGTACAGAGTGCTACACCTTTTGACTGGAAAACTTTCTTACGAGAGCATTGTGGCTTCTCTGATGAAGAAATTTCTTACTGCCTCCCTAAAGTTGAGGATATTGATGAAGATGAACTTCCTGCGGTAACTAAACAGAGTTTAAAGGACATTGGTATTGATAAGCCTACCTTGAGGTTCAAAATTCGAAGTGCCGTAAAGGGATATCTCTCTAGGAAGCAACGAAAACAGTGAAATTTATTCGTAATTCATTTTCGTATTTCTTTTTCAAATTTGGTTGAAGAATTTTGTTGTATACGTTTATAATAGCGCCTTGTACTCTGTTTTTGTATAATAAGCATTTATCCAGTAAAGGTTCCATCCAGAGACACTGTTCATTAAAATACCCCGGATGAACGAGTCCCACTCGATGCTGCCTTTTGAATTTGTACTTTTCAACTTTGTCTCTAACTGTAGTAGATTCAATGTGTCAGATTGTTGCTGTGTTGCGTACGGTTTCTTCAGTTTAGAATGTTCTAATTGCAGTAGATATATAGAGATCACCTCATATTAGCAAAGATATTGTAAAGCTACGAAAGAGTTGCTCTATTCTAAGCAAGCAAAACGATGCCGACACTGCAACTGCTCTCGAGTTGACAGCGCAAATGAAACCGTAAGTTGAGCCTTCACCTCTTTTTGATAGATACGTGAGACATCACTGCTGTTGTTTAAACACTTCCTTTCTCCTGATTTTCTACCAAAATGAAATAAGTCAAAATGCTTCATTCCAAAGATGAGAATATGCGTATTTAAAGACTAGATCAGTCGCCAACATGTGTATTTGTTTCTATATCTGGAATTCTGATTGGAAAGGCCGCCTCAATCAACAAAATTTCATTTTCCAAAAAACATTTGAGGAATTTTCTCATGGAGTATATGGGTTGGTTGGAAGCAACCTTTGAGCGATCATCGTAAGGAAGAAGATAGGTAAGGGAGGAATAGATATCATACATATCTTGTCACAGGATACTATCTATAGTTGTGGAGGAATCTAGAGCTAAGTGACAATGGAAAGCTAGTGGAATAGTTGCACCAGTCATTCTATGTCATGTCCTAAAAAGCACGTCTACTATCTTTTTCTCCATTTAAGACAGCTCTACTATTAGGTACAAAATGAACGTTTGGGGCTTGCGGGATTGCATGGCAAAGATCATCGGCGTGTTTTGTGCGCCAACAATACTATTGCGCGTGAGACACCCAATGCCGATGTCCGAGTCATTCAATTGCATAGTTACGTGACATAATGAACATTTCATGCGAATGAGGACAGGTTCTAGCTATCTATTCTTTACCAAAAAATACATAGATGGAACTAGCGCCTGAAATTCGTATTAGACTGGACTTGTCGTCACGTCCACTTGGCAAAGTTTTTATATGAATAAGGAAAGATTCTATTGTTTATCCAATGTGAAAACTAAGGGCTGTGTGCTCTATTCCAAAAAAAGAACATGGATACCTCTAGAGTCTGGAATTAGCACCTTGACAAGTAAGAGCCCTGTCTAAGACTGCTGGCGCTGTGGCCGTCCTCCTGCATTATCTCTTTCGGCGGATGTTGAAGAAATATTCCAACTGGGGTGTTTTAATGGCGATGCTTTTTTGTTTCCAATGCATCATCTACAATCTTCAAATGCATATCTGTATTCGAAATATCAAGATCCAGCTTGTTTCGTCGCTATCTTGTCGTAACACCATTTATTCAATATACTATTAGCAATCCTCTGAATTTAACGGTTCGCTCAATGATATTCGAACAGGAATGAAATGTACTCCAATTTCTAGTTGCCTCGGCCATCTATTCGTTTATCAAGACCATTGATTGTATTGAAGCACTAGAGGAAATAACGAATAGAAGAAGCACTAAGCTTGAAGGAGGAGGATGAGAGAGAATATCATTGAAAGCAGGCTGGCTTTGTAAGCAATATATTCATTCATGGAACCAAATTGCTATGGTTCCAATGTAGTTTGGGTATGTTAAGTTGAATCTACAGTAACGAATTGTTCCATAGTTGTGGGTATTTGAAAGCTCGATAGTTTTCCAATAGCAATAAGAGGAGAAGAAATTCAAGGGGAAGCTTGAAGTTTTCTTGATCCTGCCAACTCATGAGCAAATGTTGAAGATGAACTTGACACTTTGACATTTCATTATATTTTCAATGAGAAAAGCAAAATGACCCCTAAGAATTTATTTTGTCTCTTATCCAAAAGTTTTCCGAAGCAAACCTCTTCTACAAAAGGTTCGTTTAACAGAATTCTTGGACAATTTGATGTTGGGGTAACAGTGCTTCAAGTATCGTCTCTCGTTTGGTGAATAGACAGTGAGCAGTTGTTCAAACTGTGAAAAACTTTGTCAAGTCCTATTCCAGGGACGGCGAAGGGAGGCCTTGCGTTTCTTTTGCTCCCGCGGTATATGGCAGTGGCACGACTTGGCTGGGGACGTGCTTCAAGGAATTTGTGGAGTTGAACAAGGAATATTTGTCACAGCGCATAGTTCGAATGCCTGGTCTTCCAGAAGGTACAAACATTAGGGAGCGTGCTGTGGATGCTCTGGTAAACGAAACCCTGTATGTCTCTGTGGATTGCACAGCTGTTTGCGGAAAAAGCCGTGCTGAAGCTAATCTTGTGGAGAGGATATGCGGCAAAGCTCTTTTTCAACATCCGAACGAATCAGAGTTGCGTCCTCGTGTTCTTCCTTATGTAGAGAACCCCAAGGAATGGGTGCATAGGCTGTTAGAAATAACGAAGAAGCGATATTTTTTCGTATTTATGGACAAATTTGAGTATTTGGAAAGCGCGGTATCCATACATAGGCTTGATTTTAAGTGTCCTAATGAATTTATTGGAAATGGAAACGTTCATCGTTCGTTCTTCTATACTCTTTCGCACTTCCTTAGTGAACCTTATATCATTTTTTTAATTTTTTTACAGCTGGAAGAGTGGGAACTATTGTCGAATTTGTGGACGATGCTGCGTCGGTATCTGTAAACTTAAACGTGCTTCCATTAGATCCTTTCTCAGAGAATGACGTCCAGTACGTAGTACAAGAAACAAAACGATTAAGCGACGAGCCCATTTTACCACGTTTGTTTCCGAGTCATGCAGAAGGACACAGTTGGTTTTCCAAACAACTATAGGATTATACAGGAGGTTACCTGGTCATGTCGTTCATGTTTGGAAGCAATTGGCAGCGTTTTGTGTCAGATTTAAGCAAAATTCGGATCTTTCAGAGCAAGACTTGAAGAAATTAATGGAGAATGTTGGACCGGAGTTTTGCTATACAAGAAACCTTTATTGTTTGACTCCGAAGGGAATGGCTACTTTTTCCGCTTTTTTATCGCGAGCATATTAAGGCTTCAGTTTCATGTGAGAGAGATGGTTTACAGCGGTTTACACAATCGTCCTGAATATGTTTTGGATGTTGCCAACAGTCTCGGTTTCTACTATGTTTGTGGCCCTTTGGAAGAATCCTCGGAACAAAGTGATATCATGGAGAGCATGTCGTTTCGATTGCTATTTCCCAGAATTGTGTTGCATGATTTTGTGGAATATTGGAAATACACGCCTATTCGTTTTCATTTGTTTGAGTTGATTAGCCGCCTGGATTCATCTTTCTGTCGTCGTTTTAAGTTTGATGTGATATTTGCACTAATTCTTTATGTTCGGTGGAGTTTTTGTAGCCAATTGGGAGATTTGAGATTATTTTACAATAGTTTTGTGCAGCGTTTATCCATACAGCCTTCTAGAAGAGTAAGCATTCTAAGGCGAATGCCTCGTTTCAAATGTATTCCAACATTCAACTCTGCAATAAGTGGAGTTTGTAGTTCTGGGAAGGAAGTATGCTCTTTGAATGCTTGCAAGTCATTCTACGATAAGGGTTTATCCGAGGATGGTATCTTTTTCGTCGATCAAGACAGTGATTATGGACCTAATATAATTATTCGAGTGACTGGAAACTGCCTATCCTCTTCTGATGAAGAGGACTTATCTTCAGAACGTGGCGACTTGGAAAAGAGGACTTATTTGATAGGCATCTCACTCAAGTGTCTGCCTAGTTCAAGTCCTGGTTTTAATCTTACTATGTTGAAGGAAGAGATTGGAAGGTTTGTCCATCCAGTCTCTTCACAGTTGCAATTGAAAGATAATAATCTGAGGGTCATTCAGTTGATAATTAGTAACAAGTATAGTGCAGATATATCCGAACAACTATCGCATGTAGCCGGCGAGAACTGGGTTTTGGATCATGGAGTTTATGCAGCAAGTTACAATCGACGATTAAAATATTTCAAGCCACCAGCCGAACCTATGGAAGGCAGCGATCGGTATAGATTGACCATTCCTGCCAATTGTCAAGTTATAGTTTGTTCAACCGAAACTTTGAAATATTTTTTGGACACGAGTTTTACTGACAATCTTGCGCAAGTCTTTAATGTCAACCATGCATATTTGACCGAGTCGAACGCACGAACCAAGTTGTTAGAAGACTCGTTTGTGGAACTTTTGAAACTTGTGTATTTTGGCGCATCGGAACCTTATTATAGTGATTCCATGAAAAAGGATGATGTTGTCAGTAGGTAAATGATGGATTGGCTTTGAAGTGGTATTCGTCAAAAGTTTCCACGCTGGAAGTGATAGACGTAGATCGATGAATCGTGGATACTTTGACATACCCGAAGAAGAAGAAGACTGGGAGAGTGTCTTTGAAATTTACGGTACAAGATATACGACACATTGGGTTACAGTGTCGCGGAACAATGCTGGAAAATAAATACCCAAGTTGTTGTTTTCTGGAATGATGAGTTTGTTTGGGATCCATAATAGTTGAGAACATAGCAAATACGATGTACTCTTGGAAATACAATTATATTTGAAAAAAGCGTTGCTCTTCCTGTAAGAAAAAGATCGCAAGTTTTGCCTAGCATTTGTTCTTGCAGTAGTATTACCCACTCCTTAAGCCAGAGCTTTCCTTTGATCAGTTCTATATCGTTTCGTATTTCTGACCTACACGCTATGACAAACTTTTCGTAGCTGTAAATTTTGGTATTCTTTTGTCGTTCATGAAAAGAAAAGAGATAAAGTTGACAAAGACAACCGATTTCCCAGATTCGGATTGTAGAGACTTGTACCTGCTTTATTTCTACTTTGTCGTTGCGCTTCGGCAGTGTTGTAGAAAAGATGCAAGAGCCTGTTATACTCTCTGAAGGATTTCAGTGTCCCCTTGTAAACAGACGACGGACTGTTGTTCCGGTCTTGCAAAACTTTATCTACTCTTATTCCACGAACAGCGTTGGAAGAACGTCCTTGCGTCTCGCTTGCACCACAAGGAGTTGGTTTGGCAAGCGTTGTTTTGGAGTTTATTTTCGACAACAAGTCCTTTGCAAACGGAGAGTTCACTTCAGAGTGGATAAGTCGTTTTCCTGGGTTTTCAGAAGAACGTCGAACACGTGGTGTGGAAGCTTTATGAAACGAGACGCATTATGTCACTCTTATTCCTTGCTATCTTCGTTCCAACAACTATTTCGCAGCGGGACTAGTAAGGGCTACATGCACGAAAGTTGTCTCCTAGCTGTCGAACAGTTGGGATTGCTTTCCCAATTTTCGTTGGTCAAAGGAAGGAGAACAAATGCTACTTGAGAATTGCTTGGACTGTCGCGATGGGAGACTAGTGGAACGAAAAGCAAACAGATGTTTCCAAGTCTTGTCTCGAAAAGAATTTTGAGCTATAAAAACTTCACTTAGAGTCCTATCAAAAGAATCCCTTGAGAATATAGTCGTCTTCCCATAAGTAGATTCTTACTTACATGTGGAGCATTTGACAAGAAGACTAGTTCTGAATTGTTGTCTCGAAACACACGGAACCGTTTCGTTTGTACCTAAATGAGAGAAAGCTTTAGCCAGTCAAAGTAGCTGTACGACAAACAAAAGGTCAAAGTTGTGC
Organism: Galdieria yellowstonensis; assembly: GCA_026122205.1. Classification (NCBI taxonomy): domain Eukaryota; phylum Rhodophyta; class Bangiophyceae; order Galdieriales; family Galdieriaceae; genus Galdieria; species Galdieria yellowstonensis. The sequence goes on along the minus strand of JANCYU010000043.1, from coordinate 162,198 downwards.
GTCATTCAGTCTCACTCGCAGCAAATAAAAAAAGCCTTTGTTTAGAAACCAGCCTCAACTCTTTGCTAGTGTCTATTGTCAGAAAAAGAAACAACCCAAAAGACAAGATGCATGAGGAGAATGCCGTACTGACTGAAAACGTAAAAGCTCGTAAGTACTTGTCGAAACACATAGACTCCGCAGTCAAGGAGACCCAGAAGTATGCAATGTATCGGCCAGAGGAGAGAAACAAGCATTGTAAGCAAAGAGAAACAAGCATTGTAAGCAACATGCAACAGCGCCCATAAAGTATATTGGTATTTACAGGTATGAATCGTCAAACGAAAAAAACTTCAGGCTCGTGAAAGAGCTTTAGCTTATTGTCTATTTCGTTTGTTGATCTGTTCTTGCTTTTTCTCGTTGTGTAACGGTTTAGAGACGCTATCTCCACCGCACGCACGTTTTCTTTTTTCGAAACTAAAGTTGTTCAACCCGCGAAACGTTAGTTGTAGGATCAATTGAACCAAACAGGACAAGTTATTCTGCACAGAAAAGGCATAGATAATAGACATGTATTTTCGTTAATTGTTCCTGCTTTTGGTGAGAAACACAACGACAAATTTATTCAACCCGAACTACTATCGACGCCACTTGTGGCGCATCAGACTAATAGAGAAGCTGAGGTTCAGGCAACAAGGTATTAAATTGTGGCAGTGCTGGTGAGACAAATGGAATTTTGAGAACGCCAGTGGATCCTTCACTTGCTCCGTTACCCGATAAAATTTCATATGGGACTGCCAAAGTATCTTCTCCAGAAGAGAACTGGTAGTTTCCTGCATTTCCTTGACTTGAACCAGTTTGACTTTCAAAGACCATGGCGCCAGAAGGTCCGTATTGTATTCCTTGAGTAGATGAGCCACTTTCTGTGTTACTACAGAGAGAAATTAAAACGACTGAAGTTGTGTTTTTGCTTGAAATATACTTACGAGACAGTCGGTGATGGTAGTGGAGGAGGAGGAGGAGGAGGAGGCATAGCAGCAGCAACAGTAATATAAGCAACACAAGCTACGATAGCGAAGAAGGCAACGTTGGAATAACTTTGCTTCATTATCGAAAAGTAGAGAGAGAAGAAACTTTCACAATGAAATTATACCTATGTTGAAGCTCTCTATTTAAAGGCATTTTTGTGTCGTTTCAGTTTGAATGTGCACATAATTATATAACTGCGTTTGTGGTAAAATCTTCATGCACTTTTGAAGCGTTATTTATCGTGGTGGAAAATGAATGCATTCTTTGTGCAAAAGATACAAATTTGGGTGGAATATCTAATCGGAAATCTTGGAGCGGCTTCCTCACCGCAAATGAAATTAACAAATCTCCTTTCGTGGCCCACGTTTTGCAGTTCGATGCGTGGCAGTACGAGTCCCACTGGCATGGGATGGCAGCATGGTCTGGTATGGTTTACATTTTTGTGTGTCCCTAGTAAGATAGGATGGAATATAAAGGTATCTTTATATATTGATATGTATGCCTCTGTTTGTACTACGTATCAGACAAGTGATATCAACTTGTATATTTGGGAATAGCTAATTCTCCTCTCCGAGAAAATATGCTAAAGGAATTATGTATGCTATGAGAAAGACTTACTGAAACAAAGCCTGGTTAGATCTCTTGGTTCCATGAATGATCAAACTTTGGACAATGTCCTTGAGTTATTACGAGTATTATAGTGAACTAACTGCGCACTGTAACGCTTTTACTTATAAGCGGATGACTAGAGTGACAAGTCCTTTGAAGGGATTTCAAACGATGGCGCATGTTCGTTCTTGTGCTTTGAAGAATAAATCCTAGATGCTTTATCGTCCAGAAATGCAACGATTTCCTTGTGCGTGTTTGAGCTTTCTTTCACTGTTTATCTACAAACCCGTTTGGAATACATTAACCCCTCTACTGTACGAAGACAGAGAGGGACATGATAAACACTCATCGTCATATAGGAGAGAATGTGAGTCGTATCGCTAAAGCAAGTTATTTAATATTTTATAGAAAGTTGGATAACGAGGCATCTTGTACTCAGATATTGTCTCTCTTGGAACAAATACTTGTGGCCGTAAAAGGAGTGATAAAGTCCTGCTTTTCGCTGCTTCGTTGCTTTTTCAGTGACAGAGATTTCTGCAAAACTTTGCGTTGATCAATACCGTACGTGTCTCGGTCTTTGCCATAAGATGAGATTCCCAAACCCTAGTCAGTTAGCTATGCATGGAATGACCAAGTTGATATCTTCTAACAGGAACTTATCATTTTGCAAAGAATCGCTTGAAACGAGTTGTGCATGCATTTCCCTACATTTTTGGAGAACGACAATCGTCAAGTTCTCAAAATGAATGCTGTTTTCCGAAGAAAGTGGAAAAGCAAAGATACATTGTAATTGTTGTCATAAAGACGACCCAAGTTTCTTCCTCGTTTATTATTTCCACCAAGGATCTCCATTGGTTCTAACATCTGTTTCTTTCCCCGGTTTGTAAAGAACATTTCCATCTTCGTCTTCATCTACATGAGCTAAAGTTAATGGACGAGGAGCAGGACGGCGCACTACTTTACCACTTCTATTATACTGGAAACCATGACACGGACAAATGAACTTTTCTTGTTCAGAGTTCCACCGCACAACACAAACCAAGTGAGTACATACCGCATTCGGTCCATACCAGTCCAATTATCCATCTTCATTCACAATAAGGCGATAGGGATCTCCTTTAGATCCTTTTCGGAAACAGGAACGACTCTGCCTTCCGTTGTGCCGACATTGGCCTTGTTACTGCGGGTGGCTGTTGTCATCGAAACGGTAGTGTTGGCTCATTTGAGTACGAATGCATGCTTATACAAACGATAAATTGCATATTTTTCCGATCCTGTGTAACAGGAACATTCTCTCCCATTCGCAATTTCTCTTGTTCGTCCTTTGCTGGATAGAGGCGACTTTTCATTGCTTCACTTACTGGAGGCTTTTCATTCACGTTAGTTTTCTTTCTTTTCCATTCATTCGGAAGCAATGATGGTGACAGATAGTTTTGTTTTCTGCAGTTTTCTGTTGCACAATGTCCATGATACTTGGCGACAAAGATAGTGACTCTGCCGAGGAGATCACCTGCAAATTTCTTGTCGGAACAAACTTGGTTACGAAGACCATGAGTTTTTTTTACAGATATGGAGACACTCCCTTTTTCTTTTGGCAAACCTCACAAGCTCGGATATCTCCTTTGTCATTGCGTTCCAGAAAGGGTTGCTGTCACCTTCATTTGTAGGTGATACATGAGAGCCAACTTCTGCTGTAGGAACTACTTGTACCTGATTTTCAGCCATAGTAAAATAATACAAAATGCTTCATTCCAGAGAATATACGTATTTAAAGGCTACATCAGGCGACAAAATGTGCATCTCTATATCTGGAATTCTGATTGGTGGATTTTGGCGCCGAAAAACAGGATCATGTCTATTACATTACAGGCCGCCTCAACAAATTTCCTTTTCCAAAAAACATTTGAGAATTTTTCTCATGGAGTATTTAGGTTGGTTGGAAGCAACCTTTGAGTGATCATCGTAAGGAAGAAGATAGGTAAGGGAGGAATAGATTCCATACATATCTTGTCACAGGATATTATCTATAGTTGTGGAGGAATCTAGAGCTAAGTGACAATGGAAAGCTAGTGGAATAGTTGCACCAGTCATTCTATGTCATGTCCTAAAAAGCACGTCTACTATCTTTTTCTCCATTTAAGACAGTTCTACTATTAGGTACAAAATGAACGTTTGGGGCTTGCGGGATTGCATGGCAAAGATCATCGGCGTGTTTTGTGTGCCAATAATAATAATATTGAGCGCGCGAGACACGGAATGTCAATGTCCGAATCAATCACTTGCATAGTTACGTGACAAAGTGGAGATTTCATTGCGAATGAGGACAGGTTCTAGTTGTTCATTCTGTACCAAAAAATACATGGATAGAACTAGAGCCTGAAATTGGTATTGGAATGCACTTGTTGTCACGTCCACTTGGCAAAGTTTCTATATGAATAAGGAAAGATTCTATTGTGTATCCAATGTGAAGACTAAGGGCTGTGTGCTCTATTCCAGAAAACATGGATGCCTCTAGAGTCTGGAATTCGCAGTTTGCTATGTATTAAAAAAGCCCATTGATTCGTGGCTGTTGGCGCTGAGGCCGTCCTCCCTACATTTGAGTTAGATTGTTGCCAAAATGCTCTAAATGGGACGTTTTGATGACAGTAAAGGTTCCGTCAGTTTTGTCATGACTCTTCAAGGCTAGCCATCAATGGGAAGCAAATGTGACGTTATATTTGCACAAGATACGAAACTTTCTTGTTTTCATCGATCTAAGAATATCAAGAGAGAAACGAGGAGTATAGGATATAAACAGGTTACATAGATCAATTTTATAAGAGAAAATTACGACACTTCATATGAACAACTAAACAAGACAACGAGCCCAGTCTTACTTACTCTCTTCTACCACAGCACAACACAAGAATTTCCAGAGTGTTCTACGACTAGGGGCCCCCTTTGTCTCTTCTACAGGAGGTACTCTGTCCTGTGCCAAATTACCGGCGGATTCCTTATTCGTTCCTTTCTGTTTTCAGAAACTGTTTACGCGAACAAGAGTTGCGCTTACCTGGGGGTTCTCCTGTCGAAATTTCGGCACGAGGCGTTGAAGTATTGTCGCTTTTCGGCTCGTGCTTTTCCCTGACTTGTTGAAAGCCTCCTGACGGATGTTCGGCAACCTTCCTCTCCGGGTTACTACCGTCCGAGCGCGTCTCCTCTTCATCTACATTACCAACCATATTTCCTGTAATGCCCCTTGCACTGGAAGATTGTTCATCCACTGAAACATGCTTCTTTCTCAACGCACCCGATGTCACGTTACTATGTATTTTCTTCAGTTCTTCCACTGCCTGTTGTTCTTGTTGTGCCAATTGCTTCTGTCTATTCATCTCTTTATCAAGTTCATCTTTCGTATGTGGTACCCAGCTTTCATCTGTTAACTTGTTCTTCATTACACAAAACAACGCCAATCACAATCCAACGACATTACCACCTCAAGAATTGCGTTACGAATCAATTCCATAAATAACTTGAAAGAATATTTGGCGTTTCTTTTCCAAGTCTGTCTCGTTTTTCAGTTTTCCTCTTGGACTGTCCAATTTTCCTTGAGAAAGAGGCTTTCTTAAAGCAATTTCACTGGAAGCAATTCCACCTTCTTCATTTGTCTCTTCACCAGACTCTGAAGTTTCAAGGTTCTCTACCACTTTCGTAAGCTCCTCTTCTGTCCTGCCAAAAGTTTGACTGAGCAACCTTATGGCATCAGGTGTCCTCGCATCACGCCATAGCTTTTGGCCCAACTCACGAACTCCCAAAAGCTTCCTCGTAGCGAGACGAGATAACGCTTGTCCCAGTATTCTCGATTGCACACCCCTTCTAAGTTGATCTAGTAAGTCAGTCCAAGACCAAGTATGCGAATGATACATTAAAGAGGGTAGCGATATTCTTATTTGTTCAAAGTCCAATATACTCTTCTCTTCCACTGAATCCTTGTATTTAAATGAAACTGTCCACGAAACTTGTCCCACGTATACGTATTTAAACAGGATGTTATTTTGTTCTCTTTGTCGCATACAACTCAAGTCATCTACCGGTGCAAATCTGTTTGGAAGTGTTACTTTCTTACTAATTTCTTCTTCGGTTTTTGCTTGCGAAAGTGCCGTGTGATCCGAATGACTGCGACTACGTTGAATTTCTGGAGAATTACGCCTCAGGTTGATCCACTTTCCTTGAATAAAAGAAGATAGTCCTGAATCCTTTGTAAAATCTTCAACACCTCTAAAGACAGACCGCAGTTTGGCTGTCACGGTATGAAATTCACGACTTCCTTCCTGAACAAGTGCTTCAGACTTTAAGAAAGAGGAAACTTTGTTCACAGCCTGCGAACTCGCTTGCGCAATATTCTTCTCAGCCCTTTCTTCTTCTTCTTCGGTTTCATTTAACGATTTTCGCATGAAAAATTGATAAAGTTCTTCAGAAATATGACGAGTCAGCGCTATTTCGAGAGGTGCAATACCAACAGTCAAAACGTCAACGACATGGATTCTTCCAACTGGAGGAGACTGAATTGTAAACCAACGAAAAGCAACAGGGTCTCCATCCATAGTGAACACTACATTTTCTGTGGAATGCAACTTGTTGGAACTTCCAATTTGTTTCTTAGAAACGGCAAGAGCATTCTTGAATGTTGCATTTTCCGTACGAATATTCTTCATTTTGACATCCTTCACTGAATATTCAATCTTTGTTCCTCCATCCAACGTGGAGATCTGTTTCACTTGAAAGCGGTCAATTGTAGCCTTCACGAAGCTAGTTTCATCGGCATCAGTAGTTTTCAAGAATAATTTGCACTTGTTTATGCACACATCCAGGTAGAACTTTGGCATCCAACCTTGATTACTCTCTGACTGTCTTTTCTGAAGCGCGTATGCCACTAAGGCATTGGCCTTGTCAATAAGCTCTCTTCTCGTTTCGTAAATATCTCGAGAACCCAATTGATTGAAAAACTTAATAGCCTTTTCTGAATTACGGCAATTTCGATACCTATCAATTAGGTCGATCATATTAATAATTTGTTTGGTATACTGCTTTGCATCACGATGAGTCAAATGTCCATGTTTGATGAGATGAATCGTGTGAGTCAATATTGCAAGTTCTTCTTGCAATCTCATGGTCTGTTGAAAAGGTTTTACAAGGAAATTCGTAATGACGGTCAAGAATATAAAAAACTGTGGAGAATTCGGAGTCAAAACCAGGTCGGGAACCTTGACAGCTACCGTTTTAGGACGAAAACTGTCCATATCTACTTCGTCTGACAGAGGCGAAGTATGCACCACTTCTACGAAAATAGGTGGACCCGAAATCCTCTCGAAAGGTGTGTTTGTCACTTGTAAATTAGCTGAAGAGTCTCCTGTTACTCCAATACTGTCAAGATTAAAGGAAATACCTTTTGGTAGCGTAAAAACTATGGTGTCTTCCATTCCAGCTTGTAATTCGAGTCTCTTCCAAAAATCATCTTCCTTCACTTGCTGATGAACAAGGGTCAAGTATCCATAAGATGCAACAAGTTTGCATACTCCTTCCGTCTCTGGAGAACAAAATGCCACCACAGGTCGTATCAACGAAACTTGCAACTGTGGGAACGAAGCTATAATTTCCAATTCCTTTTGTTTACGAGAATACGACGATTCGCTTTCTCCACTTCGCGGTGTATCGTCACTGAACAGGAGCGAAAGCAAATCTTCCTTTTCACCGCAAATGCTTCCAGTTCCTTCACTAACTTGGTCCAGTTCCGCACTACGTGTCCTCTGATGCCTCCTAATCCTGTCCAAGGTCTTTGCACCCTTTCTATGAGATTTTAAAAAGATAGCTCGAGGCCATTCAGATAATGAATCTCTCCTTTCAACAGTCCACAAAATACGAGCGTCAAACGCTAAGATCTGATTGGTAAACCCTCGCTTTTTATGCGAGTGTTGCTGCATACGGGACGGTATCTCGCTAGACTCAGAGTTCTCCCCGTTGAATTCGGGTTCAATGATATCATTTTCTGCATCATTTTCACTGTCCTCTCTACCAAACACCACTTGATGAAAGTCTTCAAATGGATAATTGTCCGAACCAAAAGAAAAATCACTTAAAGATGACGAGGAACGACGAATAAGATTTTCCATCGAAACAATACGACAACTTGTCCGCAAACAAGAGTCAGCTTCATTTTCCAAGATGACAAGAAGCATTGGAATATGTACAAAAAACGAGCCTCTGGAAGGTTCCTCTTCTTCTCTCTTGGCTGCTTCATCAAGTGACGGAGAACGCATCCGGATATCTAGATTCTTAACTTGCAGTCTAACGGATTTTGATGCAATGGTTGCTTCTGCTGACTCTCTTTTCAAGCTCTGAGATAAGTTTATGCCACTGACTGACATCGACAAAGAATGTCCAGGGTTCAAATCATTAACAATATGAAAATATAGGCCCTGAGAACTTAGGTGCAACCGAAAAGTCTTCATAATGTCTGCCAACCGACCTGCAGGCGCTGGTTTCATCGGATAGCCAAATTTCTTTCTTACAGGAATGCATTGGAAAAACCGATGTCTAATGTTCTCAATGCATTGTAAAGTAGAAGCAATATCGTCGCTATGAATGATATTGTTTCCCTGTGTACAATCTGTCTCGATGAGACGTATTTCAACTTTTATCGATAACGACGATACACGAAAACCACCATAAGTATCGTGATTGGAAATGTGTTTCAGTTGACACGTTGATTTGCTCGACTTCAACTTTCTTACAAGTTCTTCACTAGATGATACTCTCTCTAGTTGGTAGACAAATGGTACTTGGTTTCTTTCTGCAAATGGATGAAGATAATGATCATCCGGACGACCATTTTCAGTCGTCACAGTTGAAAAAACGTTGATTTCCACCTGATTCAGTTTCACTAGTGAGCCCAGATTTACATTGTTATACTTGGGCCATAAACTGAAATTTTCCATCCGTAACGATAACCATGGCTGTAGATTATCCTTCATACAACGAGTAAAAGTTGCATTCAACTCATCTGCCTCGACAGTATAGTAAGACGACTGTGAATAACAACAAGTGGATGCCAATATATTATAATTTAGTCTACGAACAACCGCATGTACTTTACCATGAAAAATAAGTCTCGCTAAGTCCCAAAAAGCTAGACGGGGACTGGGATCCGATCGATCAGGAGATAGACGAAGAAAACATTGTGAAAGATCCTCAAAAGAAGGAAGCATTCCTACTCCAAAAACTCCAGTTATATCTTCAACAGTTAATTTTCCATCCACGAATACTTTCAACGGGGTTATTTGCTTCCATAATTCGGCTAATACCTTGGAGCCAAGAGCAACAAACATATGGCGGATGAAAGGTTCTTTTGTTGCTTGTTCCATTGCACCAACTTTCCCAGAAAATGACAATCCTCTTGCAGTCGCAACGCTGTGAGGATAATCACGGAGATGAAATGAAAACTGCGACGAATGAAATTCTATTTTTCTTATTCCAAAGTCTTTGTACAGGGATGGAATCCTGGCGAGATCGGGAATAGATTTACACTCATCCAACTGATGTAGCTCGTTGAGCATTTCCGTATTTACGTCACTATCATTGCCCATTATAGTCTTTCGAATAGTAAGTGAACAGTTTTTGAGATTGGCCAATAACAGAGGAGGTAGTCTACCCTCGATGCCACTAAGATCAAATCGATCCAACTGCCAGTATCTTTGAGCTTCACGAACTCGATATGCATATAATGTAGCATTCTCTTCATTTAATTTTGAGTAACACTCCTTCTCATATGAACTTCTTAACGCGGCAGGTAGCTGTTCCAATATTGTGCGCAAGACACGTCGTCTCTTTATCTGCTCAAATGTTTCGTCTTTCATAACAGGCCTGAACATCATCAAAAAAGACTCCCAGGAGTTATCCTCAAAAATTGCAGAACAATCATCGGCGGAAATGTTCATGTCTGGAAAAGTACTATTTCCCAAGGATGACATGTATCTCTTCTTTCGAAGTAAAAACCCTTTCATTCTCCAAAAGAATTCCATCCAGTTATTACCAAAATGGAAATCATGAGGCAAGCAGAATATAAGCCGCCTGCAATAGATTTCCAAAGGAACCGAAAGAAAGTCGGGAAATGCAAATTGAAGAGTTGAAAAGGCAATGAAAAGAACGATATGGTTCTGAATCTTCCAAGAAAGTTTGGATAGTTCCACAACTCCAAAACGCTGCTGGGAAACTTCATCGATAATAACCTGAGTCTGAGGACCGTCTGGGAATCTTGCTGATATTTGCACATGCGAAAGTTTCAGTGGCAAGGAAGTCGTCCCAAATTCTCGCTTTGTATGCATCTCGCTATAGCGAAAACTAGAGCTGTTTAGTGCGTTTTGAACACAAGAAATCGCTGACTCTAAACAGGAATGGATATCTGGGGTCCACTCCAATACCAAATTGGAAAGTTTCAAACCAAAAGTTGGATCTAAGCAATATTCCATCGTTGCAATGGATAGAAGAGTCTCGGTATCTTCTCTAGAGATTTGATAAACCGATAAAGAACCCGAAAAATAATTTTCTGAAATGGAAACAAGGGGAACAGAACAGATATATGCATGAATACCTTCCTCTCCCAGGGGAATTCGAAAATGAAAGCAATGATAAAAAGAAATAATCTCACCGGATATCTTCCATGAATTAAACTTACGACCTCCCACACCTCCTACGACCTCGTTCTTCTTACGTCTATTCGAGGCAATCTCACTGAGAGCAAGAACTGATTCTCTGTAGACAGAGTGCATACGATCCAAAAGCATTACAAGTTCCATCGGTTCCAACAGTAAAACAGGATTGGATATGTTGAGTTGTAAACATGTGACCTCGCCATCAACATCTAAGCAAGCTGTGAGAGTCTCTATATTGAAATCAAACGAATGATAATTTTTGCATGCCAACCCAGCTTCAGCAACTGATGCATGACTCTTTGTTATTGCCAAATGTTTCCGAACCCCAAATAGGTATTTTCTAATATCATCAAAATTATCTCCTGAATTTGATATGTAGAGTGCTTCCAAATCTATTTTACACTGGCAACTATTTGCGATGCCATTATCCTGCAAGAGCAAATGAAGTCGTCCCAAGCTCAGTCGACAGAAAATTTCTGACTGTAAGCAATTCAAGCCTTCATCATGAAAAACACATGAAAAATTGACCATTTCAACATTCAGGTCCCACAAACGTAATATATCCTTCGGATTGATTAGAGTGCCGCCGCTCCCTTGCAAAGCGGCATTCTTTGGTTTTACAAAGATCAGCAAGCGTAGTAAAGACTCAGAATGCACCATCAGGCAAGGTGACTCCACTGTCAAGCCAACTTGCGCCTTCTCAACGCATCCTCGAGAGGCTGGAATCCTAATCTTGGCGTCGAGCAACTCCATTCGACCAAAAGGTTCTGTTTGAATACTTTCAAGAGACAGTGAACACCCAATATGTGTTTTTTCGATCTTCAACATAAATACTGCACCTTTCACTCGCAATGGAAATGGTGTATTTGTTAGAACGATAAACGATCCCAAATTCCAAGTGAAGCAATTATAGTCTGTCAAACCACTACCTGTCAACTTGCAGTTCAGCGATACCACTTGTTCTAAAATACACTCATGAATTTCGAGAAACGTTTCAACGAGCGTACTTACGAAGATTATTATCCTTTTCGACTAAAAGATTGCAATCTTCAAACGAAATACTTATAAGAAGCAGCAGTCGGACACAGTAACTGAACAGCAACCTTGACCAGGAACTGTCAAGCTCCTGTACCACATGAAATAGATCGTTGCTCAACTTGAGAACGTCAACATTTCCCCTTGTTTTTTGCAAACATTCGGTTTGTTTCAAGATAACTTGAGCTCTACAGATAGATATTTCAAAGAGAGCTGTTCTCCTTCTCAAAGCAAGAGCCCTCCAAAAGTGAGTCTCTATCCCGAACTTCGCAACTCTTATATTCAAAAACTTATTTTCATACTGCAGTTCGTAGAGGGCAAGAGCTTTGAGAAAGCTTATTCCACTAAGGTCCAGTGGAACTTGAGCGAAATGAGCGCCAAGAATAATAAAGACACAAAGGGACTCTCCAATCAGCAACGGGAAAAAGAGCAAATTCGGAGCCAAGAAGACAAGTATCTTCACCAGAGAAAAACGTTTCCAGATAAATAACAGCCATAATAAACTGCCAACAAACCAAGTTAACCATAGAAAAGCCAGTCTTTTGGGTCGACTTCGTATAGGGTTGGAAAGCGCCATTTTTTTCTAACTTGGAAATGATTTCATTTCATGCGATTTGGCGTGTCCTTCCCCGAAAAATTGAAAACCACTGTCATTCGGAAGTATGGACATGGCCAATCAAAGAGAATTCGTCTTTCTATCATGGAATAGTAACAAGATACATAAATGCACACTTAAAGATGATTCAAAAAATGTTGAATTTCCTTTATAACCTTGGAAATGAAAAACAAGAACGAGATCAAAACTACAAAAAGAACAAAATGAATAATGAAAATCTTTTCGTTGTTTGTTGTTTGACACTTGGTAATTTAAATATAAGAAAAATTCTGCTAAGAACATTAACTTGCATCAGATAATCGAATAGCGCAAATCCAATCAAAGCTACTTCTATTGTGGTAGGTCCATACAATAGTATCAGAAGAATAGAATTCACCTGGCTTACGCACGTTACTAGGCCACCAAAGTTCATCGATCTACTGCATATAGACTCCTCAGAAACAATTCTATTTTAATGAATATACAAATAATTATTAAAAGAGAAGTTCGCAAGTATGCGGAAAAAATAAAGAATGAAATTACGTGAAAAGACATCTGTTCATGGCAAAAGGGCTCACACTTCTTTCCATGAAGACAGTCTGAATGTGGAAAAACTTCATGGATACGTTACTCTAACAAAAAAACAGAAACAGACTTCGCTCAATTACTCCATAGCAGTTTCTTCGGCCTCTTCACTTATTACATAAGTGCTCTGGGCGGCAGCAGATCTACTGATAGCTGAAGCTTTCCGATGCGTACCCTTTGGCGAGGACAAAGGCGAGTAGCTAGTAGCCCCTTGCGGAGTTCGGGGGGACTAAACAAAAGTAAATATAACGATACTCCACGCTGGAATTTCTTACCTGTTCAGTAGGAGAACCTTCTTCCTTGGGGAGAAATGCCTCTTTGATAAACTTCTTTAACCTCTGTGCATACATAGAAGGCTCACAGACAGAAACAGATAGCTTTCAAATAGAGTAAGAACCAATGATTTGATTGCTTAAAACTTACACTTCCAGCACATAGCAAACGCGTCTTTAGAAAATGCTCCGATTCCTTTCTCAAACTGTATTCATCAAGAATGTCAATAATTCCAAAAAATATATGTACAGTCTCTCCTTTCATGTTCTTGCCAATCCAACCGCCGACTCTGTCCGATAAACTGGGACGCTCCATTCTGTTACTAGAGAAAGAAAGTTCGGCGTCCTGTCTAACTTCATCTGATGGAGACAACGGTGTCGCATTCCATCCCTGGCCATTCGGGCGACTTTCTCTGCCTACAAAGCAGTCAACCCACTGTACAAAAAATGAGCTTTTCTCATACTTGGAATATGCAATCCAACCAGGAATGAATAATCCATGATATTAATGGAAGAAAGAAAGAGTAAATCATAACCTAATTGATTCAAAAGACGCTCGCGAAGGGTTCGATCAATAAGTAATGGACCATTTCGAACAAAGTCTAAGTCCTTCAAAGTCACGTATGGACTCAAAAGTTCTGTTGGAGAGGCTTGTCTCCCAAGAGTCGAACCTTTGAGATCATACTTCTCATGAATTGCAACGCGTGTAGGCAAAAAATTATTCATGACCTACGCAATGAGTCATTTCCCAGGAAAGCAACGCAACTTACGACTATCCTAATGTGTCTTCGCCTAGCATTGATCTTATGAGTCGTAATTCCTATCTCAAGGTCACAAGCGAATAAAATAAACAATTCTGTCTTACTATATAAACCAAAGAATCTTGTTATAAGAGATTCCTTATTCTGCATCATATGAAAGTAATACTGAGGAAGAATTTTCCTACGTACGCGATAAATTATATTACAGCAGAGTTGATATACATTCTCACTTTAGTGTGTTTGTTTCAGCCTTGGGAACAGTCTTCAAAATAAACCGATCGTCCCAAGAATGAAAAAATAGAGATCCAGACTTTCCGGGGGTTGAAAGCTCCCTGAAATAACGAATGTGACTAGATGTAAGCGTCGAGAATCTACCTCACTACCTCAAGGCTTCGCTACCACAAACAGAACGCAGATACAACTCAGAATTGATTCCAAACCGCTGTCTCAAATCTCGGAAGACCATTGGCTATATGAATGCAAATTGAGTAATCCTACTTAAACTGCAAAAAAGTTACGGTCTTACAAAATAATCTTTGAAAGTAAACTTTGGCGTATTGTGCGGTGGCGTGTCGACTCCACCAAAAGGAGAAAAAACAGTTTTCTGTTCAACAATAAAATCGTCCCTAACCAAAGTACTAAGCAATATACTTTAGAATATGTTCAAACGTACATCATTAGGTTCCTCTCGGCCACTTGAGATATTCTGACTACACTATGTTGAATTCCAAGTTTAATCTGTTGCATCAAGTCATATGAGTGATGACCCTTGTAGATGACTTCTCCCTGTGAATAGATTCATATTCTTTGTTCAAAACACATGCGAGTTTGAGTAGTACCTGATAACGACGATAGTGCCCAACCTTTACTTTGGCTCTCAGGTGATTCATGTCCCGAAGTGAAGTAGAAGAGGTCTCATTCATTCGGTCTTGAGGAAGAAAAGTATGCGAAAGTCTCGGAGGAAGTGCATCTAGAAAAAGAATTGATAAATACTGCGTGATGTTCAAAAATCCACTTTACCATTAACGGCACTCGAAGGTCTCTCGGAGTCAGTAAACCCTCTTTGTCTTGGTTCTCTTCTTCGAGTCCTGTATTTAAAAGCTTCTTCTCGAGGGGCGTGGATAATTGGCGAAGAAGCTCGGTAGCGTCTCCTTAACTTTCTTGTTGAAATTACAGAGCCTTCCGAAGAAATATCCGAGTCGTTTCCTGAGTCAATGGTGGCATGAGCAATCTCTTCCCCTTCCGTTTCCAAGTTTCTTTTTGTTTCGCCATATACTTGTGGATGTACTGCTTCCGTCTCCTCGGCATTCTTCAAGTCCCTCTGTTGGTTCTCAGTGTCTAAATACTTTTCTAGAGGAAGGGTTCCTTGAAACGTCTCTTTCTCCGGGTTTCTTCTATATTCTTTTAAGTTATTTGTTTTATCTTTTTCTTCTGAAATATCCGTTATTGTCGATATTGGATAAGTTGTATTTCTTTGATATGCATCGTGTCCCAATTCTTTTTGCTCCATCTCTACAGAATTGACGATCCTACGGTGGGACTAAGGCTTTATGCAAGTTAAGCACAGTTTTGAATTTCGAAATAGAACTTTACATTTTTTTTAATAGTAATTACAATTTCAAGCAGTTTTCTATGTCAAATGCGAATTTCATATTGGATCTTATTTGCCAATTGTAATACCAACTTTCATTCCAAAAGAAATAAAACCGCGGACAATTTGGCGCCCGTACCACAGCGTTTGCGGAAGAAGAATGCGTTGGTGAAGAACTGTTTATGTGGAGGTCAGTTCGGTTTCGTAGGTTCTGCTCAGTTTCTGTAAAGAAATTAAGAGAGCAGCGAAAAAAAGAGGCAAAATTACACCAAGACCCGAAAGGTTATCTCAAGATATGGGAAGCACCTACGGAGCATCCAGCGAAGAGAATACAAAGGTTGGAAAGACGTGCGAGTGATCTGCAGCTTGAAAAGTTTGCAAAACTGACACCCGCTAAAACCATTCAGTCGGAAGTGTTTTCTTTTTTGTCTTGGGATGTTAAGACTTTGCAGTGCTCACTTCGATTGCGGACAGACTTTTTGGACTGTTTGAGGAGCTGGAAAGGTGAACACTTTTTTGCTGGCACAGTAGAATTTTTACTCGCAGCCTTAACCCACGGCTCGTTTGTCCATCACATACTTCGTGTAGATCACGAAAGTGTTTCGCAACAAGCCACTCTAAACGTATTAGGTGCCTTTGCTCTGAAGCTAAGTCTGTTGGAGTTTCTATTGCCCTCAAAACGGAAACTTGAAACCTTTTCGAGCATGGAAATTGCTGAAATTGAAAATATGCTTCGGCGTTGCGATTCTCTGGCAAATACTTCTGTACTGACAAAGCTGGCACTAGAAATGAACCTGCCTTTTCTAGTGCGAAGGTTTCCTGCCGATCCAAGAGCTGTGGCTGGAGTGCCTCCAGTAGTCGGTCTTTCGCCTACGGAATGGAAAGGTTTAAACAGTGTATTGTGTGAAAGCGTTCAAGCTCTTACTGCCGCTGCTTTTCTTGTCAAGGGTCTACAAGGCTCCGTAGATTTTCTTCAAGAGTACTGTAACCCATTGAACGTTGCACAAGATGAGAAAAAAGATGTACATTCCGAGTTTTTGTCTGCTTTCGTTGGAGAAGACTTTGACCCGAGAAAGAGGTCTCGTGTGCTGTTGCTGGATCCTGAAAGCACTCTTCACGACTTGCTCAATCGCCTCAGTGTTCGAAAGAAAAGGCAGGATCCAGAGTCGAAAGTTAAGTTTAACTTGAATTACAAAACTTTGGAAAATCATAGAGACAGTGCAAACGCGTTCCCTTATATGGTGACTTTAGAATGTTGCGATGAAATACTTGCCACTGGTGCAGCAGATAGTGAAGCTGGAGCTAGGAAGGCGGCAGCTCGTGCTGTGATTTCATTGATTGGAGGAAAGAAGTTGTGCAGTGCTCCAATGGATGAAGCTTTTCATCCAGTTTATAACTCTCAGGTTCCGAAACCTGGAAACTACTCTTCGAGAGCTTCAGCTTTCCGTTGCTTGAAAATGTTTGAGAAGGTTGGTCTTATCGATGAAGTTACAGTCGAAGTTCGTCATTCCAATGTTGGAAGTCGTTTCCTTCGTATTGGTCGCCATGCTGAAGATACTGGAACTATGACTGGTATCGTTCGAGTTGGTGAGAAGACATATGAGAGTAAGAGAATGTACGATACCGAAAGTCAAGCTAAAGATGCAGCTGCTGAATTGGCACTTGGAGATATTTGTTCTAATCTTTCTGCAAACAGCTCGCAAAGCGTTTCTTCTCCTGTAGCCACTTATGCCTCACAATTTAGATGGTTACATGAAACTTCTCGTTTTTATAGTGCTGCAAGATATACAAAGATAGACAGTAATTTAGTTCACGAAAAGCTTTGTCAGATATTGGACAATAGTAATTATTTGGTGGCCAATGAGAAAACCTTGCTTTCAAAAATGCCTGTAGAATATGATGAGATGTCGAGAAAGATTGGACGTATTGTTCTTCATCTTTGGGGTTGTGTTGAATATGCGAGACTTCACGGAATGACAGGTTGGCAAGAAGATGTTGAAAAATTTGTGAAAGGACTCTTAAGGTCAGAAAAGCTGCACAGAGTTTTCGAGACGTTCGGAATTGCTTCGAAAACAACGCAACAAACGCCACAAATGAACGGAGTAGAATCTTTGTCAGTTTTAGAAGCTCTCGTCGGTTGTTTGTATTTGAGTCGTGGTTGTGACAGTACAATAGAGTTGCTTCACCAAGCTAGCATTAGGAACGTATAATTATGGTAATATATGTAGTTCTAGGAATAGACTGCAAAGATTTGTAAGAATCTTTTTGATGATAAAATAGCCATTTTGGTTGTCCATGACAGACGACGAGCAACACAGAGAGACGAATGTTGTTTCGGTTGAAAAGGACATCAAAAATTCTCCAAAGTCTGTTTCCTTTAGGGACGTTTATGCGGAAGGAAAGGAGAAGCCTTATCTATCGGGATATGCAGCCCGTAAGAGAACTTGGCTCCACGAAGCTTTCGGATCTATGGCAGCTTTTGGAGGTGCCGCTTTAGGAGGTCTACTAACGCTTCATCGGATAGAAATATATTTGTTAAAAAAGTTTCCAAAACAGTGGGTACTTCATGGTTTCATAGTTGGTCCACCTACAGCCACTGTTGGAGCAGTTTGCGCCGGGTTGTTTCAGGTACGTGTAACTTGAATACTGAATTTCTGACTATATTATTATTCCAAGGGCATCGTCAAAGGCTGCTTTCCTCCCGATTATTCGGAAAAAGGTCCTCGCTGGTTAGAAAGTGACTCTTATGCTGGTTTACGTGTAGCCCAAATTGAGAAAACTCCTGATATGTCATATACGAAGCAACGTTATTTACAAGCAGTTAACGCGGAACTTTCTCCAACAGTAAGGAAACCACATATTTTTTACATTCTAGTAATTTCGGATAGCTTCCTATTTATGTGGGGTTTATGTCTTGCGTTGGCTTTCCCATGGCTGCATACAAGTATGTTTCAATGACCTAGAGTTGGTTTGAGGAACTAGAGAGCTTTAAATTTTTTACTGCTAGGCCTCTTTATAAGAAATGTATGCAAGTCGTATCTGTTCGCTTTCCAAACTATTCACAGCGCAGAATCGCTTTGATGGCTTCTGTCCTGAACAGTAGCGGATTAGGTCTTTTGTCCTTGTGCGGTTGGTGATGTAGTACGATAGAAGAGAATTTGCTTAGGATAGTCTGATAGGTTTCTATTTGATGCCGCCGTTTGCTTCCTTTCTGTTGAGAAGTCACCATATAATTGCAGGTTGGAATGTATTTTCGTGAATACTAGTAGCTGTTCTCATTCGTTATTAGAAACGTTGGAGGGTGTTGGGTTCGATATACAAACCAAATATAGGAAGTCTCAAAGTTAGTTGTGTCTGTTTTTCCTGTTCAACGAAGAAATGAAACTGCGTACAATTGTGTGTGGAGATCTTTTGATATGTTTGCATGTAACCGTTATGTTGATTGGTTGTTGGTACTTATGTGGCCCTCCTGCATTCTTCTAGAACTGCAATGCTTTTGTAAAAATATGACTAGTTGTAAAAAAAAATTATTGTTAGTTTGAAAGCGAACTCCTGAATACGCTAATCAAGAGAGTTGTGTGATGAAGATAGAGCTTCCTCCTCAAATGGCACGCGGTCGTCATTTCTGATTGGATCGATGCTCTGAGAATAAAAGAAACAATTGGCTAAGCTCGATGTCAATTTTGTATCTACTTTTTTTACTAGTTCTTTCTTGTATATGTTGTACAATAGCAGTTGGTTCGAACTCGTCTTGTGCTGAAAAGGAAATGTGTATGGATTTAAAGAACAAGTGTATGTACTGCTTTGCCGGTTTCTGTTCCTCTGAACTCTTCTAGTGGATCAACTTGAAGACTTCGGTGACTGCAGGTCTTTCTATGAAACTGGGAAATGCTCTCTATTGTGTTTACAAAAGTTGGAGGCTATACAACAGCGCAACTTGAGTCTATGGCATACTTGTTCTTCCAACTGCTGGTCGCAGGCTTTTGTCCAGTTTTCGGAAACGCTTCGTAGTATTTGTCGTGAACAGCACGGTTTTCGTTTTACATCCAAGTCAAGTTGGCAGTTTTCTCGGTTTTCAAGTTTTTGCAAACGAATGTGCTTGTTGATTATCATTTTTTATTTGTTGACTTTTGCGTTGAACAAGTTGATACACCAAGAGTTCCTGTTTTCTTGGAGGCAACATAGAACTATCGAAGGTCTTCGCTCCATAAAGAGAGGTTCACGAAGACACCTTTGTAGCCTGTTGAGGAAACAAGGCAGTTGCATTCGTGCTTCTAGTAAGATGAGTGAAGTGTGATTGAAGAAACAAACATAAAAGGAAATATTTTTAAAATTCGTTATGGCTGTCAGTTGGAAATTTCTTTCCTGAAGCGGAATATCTCGAGGCTGAGATGTTAGACACATAGTCAGTAACGGTATTCATGGTTCAAAATAGCGTAAGTGCTTCTCTTCCTCGTCGAAGACAACGATTCGTGGTGCTTTTCTTTGCGTGAGTTTATATCACTTGAACTGGAAAACTCTGCGTATTTTGATTATTATCCCTACCCTAGTTGTTTGTTTACGTTTGGTTCCTATTTTTGTTTCGATACTCCGGGTGCTCTGGGAAGCGAACTAGAACATGGGTCCCTAAAACTTTCTGCGACCGAATTCAACCTATTGTATAGTGTATATGCTTGGCCAAACATTCTGTTAGTCTTTCTGGGAGGTTTCTTTATAGACACTCTGGGTAGTAGACCTTGCTCGGTTGTTCTGAGTTTGATAACCTTGATCGGTCAGCTCATCACAACAATTGGTATTTTTTTCAAAAGTTTCAAGTTGTTGTTACTTGGAAGGTTCCTATTTGGATGTGGAAGTGAAAGCTTGAACGTGTGTCAGAGCACTATAGTATCACATTGGTTCCAAGGAAGTGAGCTTGCAATGGCTTTCGGCTTTTCTTTAACGGTGTCCAGACTAGGAAGTATTATTGCCTTTAATATTCTTCCTTCTTATAGTCAACGTTTTGGTCTTTCTGCTGCTTTCTTATTGGGCGCCCTTTTGTGCATCGTTTCTTTTGTAGCAACGCTGTGTTTTGTATATGTCGACAAGAAGGCGGAAGAGGAGTTTGTTTTTTCACAACAAGTCGTTGAGGCTTCGCTAACAGATGTTGAACATAAGTTTCCTTCAAAGGGAATCTTTCCTCTGAGCTTTTGGTTAGGCTCGATTACTGGCATGGTTGCGTATTCAATATTTTTTTCGTTTATAGCTATTGGCACAGACCTTTTCCAACTTGAATTTGGTATTGAATAGTTTTCTTTGTTTTATGCTTTTGTTTGAAGGTTGTCTAGATATGCCTGGTCCAACTTGCGGGTTTTTGGTCTCCTTGATTTACAACGTTTCTATGTTTTTGGCGCCTCTATTGGGAAAGCTTTTGGACTTGTATGGCTACAGAGGAGTCGCTATCGGCTTGGCGATGCTATTTACAAGTTTTTCATTACATGTCTTATCGAATTCCTTTCACTATACAAAATTATTTCCTATCTTTAGTAATATGCAGCTTCTGTTTATTTGTTCCATATTGCTTGGATTAGGCTTATCAGGAATATCATCTGCTCTCTGGCCTACTTTGGCAATTTGTGTAAGTCCACAATCCTTAGCTACAGCTATAGGCATAGCACAAGCTCTGCAGAATCTTGGAACATCTCTCACGACATTTTTTATGGGAATTATTATTGATCGCAAAGGTTATCGTCAAGCGCTCCAGTTCTTACAGATGCTTGGAATGTTCTCTTGCTTTGTGGTGCTTTGTTGGAATCTTGTTGACAAGTTTGGAGATGACCGCATCAACAGACCATCAGAACAATTGGAAGAGATAGAGGAACTTCAGCAACCTCTTGCCTCTGAGAAACAAACTAGTGGAAAGCTTATGATTGTGCCAGTCACTCCTAGAGTTGTAATACTGGTTCGTCAGCGTCTTTTAGGACCGCAAGGAGAGAGTGGTATCGTACGAAGAAATTATTATGCAAAGATTGGCATCCAATAATGTTATGTTTGGCGAGAAAAGAGTCTCTTATAGAGAGCAACAATTTAGTGCTGTATGAAAGGTCCCAAGCTTTCAAGTTATTACTAATTGATAAACGCATAAATCTTTAGAGAGAAGGTTGCTGCACAGCAACAAATTACAAAGGTTTCTTCTTCTTTCTATAAGCTTCTAAACACTTTTCAACTTCATCGACACTGAGCCCTCGTGGACAATATTGACATGTTACACCTAATTTCGATACATCAACAAGGTTTCGCATCCTAAAAGCGATCAGATAATGCGCAACGACAAACTAAGCAACTACCTACTCATCGTCAAAAAATATCATTTCGTCAAAAGGAATGCCAGTCTTCTTATGCAGACTTTTAAAGTGCGGTTCCTTTGAACCTGGATATATCTCACATAGATTATCAACTAGCGGTAAGAGACCAAATGTCTCCACGACGTTCCTTTCCAACCATCAGAAACACGGTCGGTGGTTCAGTGTTGAAACTACCTTGTCCACTTTGGAACGGGACTTCTTGAAGCAAATCCTACTTTAATATTTTCATTTCGGAATTCTTCTAGTATCATTCTGGATTCTGGGTACATATGCAAAACTTCTCCACTTCTATCCACAATAGTAAGATCACTTTCCTTGCGATAAGGTGGTCCTGCCGTGCAGTCATTCCAAAAAGCCCAAATAGTATAGTCCTACATATCCGTTTGAGTCGAAACATTCTGTACTAGTATCCTATTCCAAGTTACCAAGTCAAATACAGCCAACTTTGGCAATCTTCCACCTTTGAGAATCTGTTTCAAACGCGCGCGTTGTCTCTCCATTCTTTTTGTGGAGTTGATGGACGAAGAGGGCAACTTATTGATAAAGAACCTTGATACGGCAAGCAACAATGTTTGTTTTTGAATAAGAACTTTAAGAATAAAGTGATACTTTAGGGGGAGAGAACCTCGATTAAGGATATTGAAAAAGCTTTTGACCCTCTCTATTTGCAACTATCGAGAACTTGGGAGAGACAACTAAACGAAAGTGAAAGTTCAGATAGTGAAGACGAAGAAGTAAAGAAATTACCACCGAAAGAACACACTGAGGATTATCGTTCTTTGAATAAAGGTGCTGGTTATATAAAGGTTTGTTCTTTCCAGTGAGTTGATACTGCAAGAAGGTGATGTTGAGACGAATGATAGGTTTTTACTCGTGGAAGGCCGACGAGAGAACTGAATAACCTATTTTTTGTACAATGCATACAAGCTCATCAAGGACCTATTTGGTGTATAAAGTTGAATAATAGCGGAAGATATTTGGCTTCATGTGGAAGCGACTATATCATCCGTGTCTGGAACCTATGTACTGCTTGCTTTTGTAGCTTTTGGAAATGACACTGAGTGATACGCACTAGGTTCGGATAGCCAAATAACTTCAACGAAATCAAGTGATGTCGATGAAAATACGCATGATGTGGAAGGAAGGAGTGACGTTGGTCCTTCGAAGAATTGCGACGTAGATATTCATTCTTTGTACAAGAAAGAATACTTAAATCCTCGACCCCTGAGGGAATGGAAAGGACATTGTGGTGATGTTCTTTCTTTAGACTGGTCGAAAGTCGGTAAAACAATTACTTTGTAGTTTTCTTTCTGACATTTGTGTCTAGAATGATTTCCTGCTCTCCGCTTCGATAGACAAAACAGTAAAGTTGTGGCATGTTTCTTCGGATACTTGTCTTGGAAGCTTTCAGCATGCAGATTTTGTAATATGTGCTTGTTTTCATCCTCAGGACGAACGAGTGTTCCTAAGTGGATCGCTTGACGAGAAACTTCAACTTTGGGACGCTGTAGACAAGGTTGTTTTATCTACGACCGAAACTCGAGACGTAATAACTGCACTAGCCATTACGGAAGATGGCAGACAAGCTCTGGTTGGTTCCTACAGGGGGCAATGCAAAGTATATTATTTAAAGGATGAAGTATGGCTTGTGGAGGTTTATTTTATATTATGGAACTGATTTTTTTGCCTAGAAAGGCGACTGGTGCATTCAATATATTACTCAGTTTGATGTTCGTTCTAGGAGAGGAAAGAACAGTAGAGGCAGCAAAATTTCCGGAATTTGTTTTTCTCCCAAAGGCGATGAGGTTGATATTCCTTTCTGTTTTTAACCAACTGCATGTTCTGATATTCTTTAGTTTCTTGTTTCTTCTAATGATTCGCGAATGCGCTGTTATCGACTAGATGATTTTTCACGAAGTTGCAAATATATTGGACATCATAATCAATCCAGTCAGATATACGGAACCTTTTATAAGGATGGTTCACTTATTATTAGTGGCTCGGAAGATAAGGCGGTATATATATGGAAGTGTCCAGGTTTAGAATCCACCAATTCTAGTGGACGCAGCAAGTTGGAAAGGTTGGACTGTGAATATTTTGTACAAGATGCCAACTTGACTTGTGCTATCTTCGGTCCTGTTATAACTAGAGAGAAGGATCGTATTGTTATTATTTGTTCTACTCAGCATGGACAAATTCGTATTTTCGAAAATATTGTCGTTGGAGAAAAGCCATAAAATACGCCAATTCATTCGTCGTCGTCCGTTGGGAAAATCGATTGGAGGACAAACCCTTTGCTTTTGTCGGAGTTGGTACAAGGATGGGAAAGCGAACGAGAAAGGTCGGTATCGTTGGAAAGTATGGAACACGGTATGGCGCTTCTATAAGAAAACAGATAAAGAAGATAGAAATTGCCCAGCACGCCAAATATCTGTGTGCTTTTTGCGGAAAGGATTCCATAAAGAGAAAGGTATCGTGGAAGACCTAGTTGTAACGTTCTCTAAAGTGTTCTCTAGGCGGTTGGTATTTGGTACTGTAAATCTTGCAACAGATCAATAGCGGGAGGTGCGTGGTCTCTGAGCACCCAAGCAGCAGCAACCGTAAGAAGTACCATTCGTCGTTTGAGAGAAATGACAGAATCTTAACGGAGCAAATATTACCAACTTGGCTGTTTGTTCGCAACTTGCAAGTGAAACTTGCTGTTTCCTTTATCAATAAGAATAAAGAGACGAGGGTCTCTCACTTTGCGACACTTCAATTAAGCTACCGGTTTCTCCCCATAGTAACGTGCGGAGTCCTCTCCATAGGTTCCTCACCCTGTGAAGAGCTCTCTGTTTTCCTAATACCTCCTTCGCGAACGCTCAAGTTAGCCATCGAATTATCCACTTCCACAACACCTCTACTAGGAGGTTTTCCAGTACCGCTTTCCAAATTGTGCTCCATAACTGCCTCTGAAGCTTGTCTTATCTGCTCCTGATACATATCGTGCATTTCAGATAATCGCTCCCTCGGAAGACTGCTATACTGTCGAGAGTCCACTTTTCCCAGCGTTTGTTTCCACTGCGAACGCATCATTTCTACCTGTGAAGGCATTTCGTAGTTACTCGACACCTGAGAACGTGCCAACTCTGGATGATATAAAAGTATTTCTTTCCAGAAAAGAACGCGCATATCTGCGGCAGAGAGACGTCTCCTCTCAAATTCAAACTCTGATGCGTCGCAAACCTTCTTGCAAGTAAATTCCTTGTTTCTATCTCTGAACTTGGCAAAGTAAGGATCATCTAATACTTGTGCAGCAGAAGGTCTCTTCCGCGGATCAAACTCCAAGAGTCTCTTTAGCAAGGAAAGGGCTTCAGGATGAGCTCTGGGAAAAACTTCTTCCAATTTTGGTATCGTCCTAGCAGGCATCTGCATGAGAAGTGCTCTCGCTCGATCGCTACGAATCTGTTGCTGAAATAAGAATCCGATAAGAAACATACTCTTTTACACATACTTGCGATATTGCTTCGGGTCCAGGTTTTCCAAGTAACTTGACAATAACTTCCAACTGATTGGGTGAATTGGTTCCTCTAAACAAAGGAACGCCTCTGTTCAGCATTTCACCAAGAATACAACCAGCAGACCTGAAAGGATTATCTTCAATTAATACAAGTAGACAAAGTACTTACCATATATCTATAGATGTGGAATATCGGGTATAATTAGTCAAGATGATTTCGGGAGCACGGTACCATCGGGTTTCTACATAACTAGAAGACTTTGACAAAGTTTCATCATTAAAACGACAAATGCGTACCCTGTCCAATTAACAATATTCTCCGAATCAAATTCTGCCCTTGCCAAACCAAAGTCACAGAGACGCAAATCACAGTCCGAATTGATAAGGATGTTGTTCGGCTTCAAGTCCCGATGAAGTACTTTTGCACTGTGGATGTAATTTAGAGCGCAAAATACTTGATACCTTTAAGGAGTGCAACAAACGCAATTGAGTTTCGAAAAAGGTTACTCAAGTACATACATTATCCAGCGAATATGATCGTCGGATAGTTCATCAGGCATTTTGGTCAGTACGCGCTTCAAGTCTGTTGGCATAAGTTCCATAACAAGGAACACGTCGTCAAAGTTGTCTTTGTTACTGGGTACGAGTACTAACATGTTATAAGTATTTTAGTCTACAGCAATATCTGCCTCACGAACCATCGACTAGTTTACAAACATTGGGGTGACCATCAAGAAGTCGAAGAAACTTGAGTTCCCTCAGTATTCTTACCGCCTCTGAAACCTATGAAAAGCGATTAAGAAAAGGAAACAAGCCCTTAATATATGCTTACGTCTTCAAAAACCTTAAGTACTCTCTTAATGGCGACTCTTTGACCAGTCTGATTGTCTCTTGCAGCACAAACGACTCCATAAGCTCCTTCCCCAATACATTTTTCCAGAGTGTATCGGTGCTGCATCAGAGGTGGCAAGAAAAAATCGTGTTTAATCTTCTCCTGCCTACTCAAGTTCCTTTCTCCCATGCTTACTTGAATAGCTTCTTCAAGGGAGACGAACAATCCGTCTTCACTGGGAAACGCTGTTCACAGAAAATTCCGCCAGGAGGCCAATGGCCACTTCTTCTGAAAGCGACATATTGTCATGCCTAACTTGCTTCGAAAGGTTTGATAATGTTCTGTATTCTATCTTTATTTGCTTTTAGAATGCTTTTATAGTAGGGAACTTGAATGAATAATAGTTTCTTAAATAGAATGAAGAAATGATGAGCAAGACTGAGAAGGTTAGTCGATCAAATTCGTTCATTCTCTATAGTGAAGCCCTTTTGGTACCTTTTGCTTTCCATAAGAGCATGCAATTGGAAGCTGGCGGTAAAGTTGTTTATCATATATTGACGCTTTCAGTGTTACAAGGATAGCATAATGAGTGTTCTTCCAGAGAAAGACAATGTGATGGTAAAATAAAACACACTTCGTGTTATTTGATTCGTAAAACACCAAAGTAGCCTGTTTTCTACTTCAAATGATATTCAAAGGCAGATTTAATGCTCAAAAGACACAGATTCAAGCAAAGCACTCAACAGACAAAGGTTCGTTTGATTCTCTATACTGTTTGAGATACCGCACCAACATTTTGTGAATGACTCCGTTGCCTGCCAAAGTAGGCTTTGATAGACTGCCAATCGTTGACTGCTTTCTGCCAATTTCGCTTGGCAATTTGCATATGAGTAAGGGAGAAAGTCTTCTTAATCTCTTCTAGAGTGAGATTTTTTGTTTCAGGCATAAATATAATCAAGTAAATCCAACCAAGAAAGACAATTCCTCCATAAAACCCGATAAAGACTCCCGGATCCGTCATATGTCTTTCCATTCTGAGGAATTCGTAGGATGTAAGCCAATTACCGAAGAAATTCATTATGGTGCAGCTAGCCACTCCATAAGTTCTGATGTAAGTTGGATATATTTCTGAATTGAGAGTCCACGGTACTGGACCCATTCCAGGACCCCAAAACAAGTAATACGTAACAACTCCCCAAGTATAAAGTCCAACCTTGGAACTCTTATCGCTCGCATAGAAAGAGAAACCTGTTATAATCAGACCAAGGATGACGCCAGGCATGGTGGATAATAAAAGCCATCGTCTACCAATTTTGTCATTAAGATAAATAGCAGGAATAGTGGCAAAGAAGAACACTCCTTCTCCAATCATTCCCATGTACACAGAGTGACTAGGAGACATGCCTAACTTTTCAAACAAGGTCCCCGTGTAGTAATTAATCGTTGCGACGCCAGAAAATTCCTGAATGAACATTATTCCAACACCCAACTCAAATGCTCTACGGCAATGTGGGACCCGCAAAAAGTCCAGCATTACCATAAGAAAAGGTTTCGAAAATTGCGTCTCGGTTTCCACCACTTTCTTCATTCGAACAAACTCTTCCATTTCGTCACCTTGAAACCCTCGCAATTTCCTCCATACTCGTAATGCCCGCTGGTATCTTCCTTTTTTCATAAGCCAGCGAGGACTCTCCGGGAAGAAAATCGCGCCAATCATTAATATAGTCGAAAAGACCAACGAGGATCCAAGCATATATCTCCAGCTTCCATCGACATTGGTGAAGATAGCATCTACTACATAGCCACCTAACAAGCCAAAGACAATCATCACTTGATACAAAGATACTAAGCCTCCTCTTCTTTGTTTGGGTGAACATTCGGCAATATAAGTAGGGACAGTCATTGCCTCCATGCCAATGCCAGCTCCTAAGATTAGTCGTCCAGGCAACAAGACACCATAGGAACGAGCTGCCGCACACATTATTGCACCAGTCGTGTCTAAGAGACATGCTATGATGATTCCACCTCTTCTTCCCAACGCTTCATTTACTAAAATAGCCCTTAAGACTACTTAGAAGCAATGCTTCCTAAACTCAAAGCAAATTCTTACGCTAATGCCCCCGGAATACCACCGAGGGATACTCCACTCGTTATTAAAGATTCCTGTCCAATATCTAGCTTGATATCTTTCAACAGATACAACAAAGCGCCGCTAACAAGGGTCTGGTCCACTCCATACAGAAAACCACCAAAAGAAGCATAAACTGCCAAAAAATGCAAATAGAATTTGGGGTTTCCAAATGCTCCCATTGGAACTGCTTCTTGTATCTTATTAACGTCCTCTTGAACTTCTAGTTTATCCTCCTCAGACACTACGATGTTGTCAAGGAGAGTCTCTAAACTCTGGCTTTCATCTTCTTTGTTGGCAGCTGGATAGTCTTTTTCCGTATTTCGACCACTTTCCATATTCGAAGCGGTTTCATCAGCTTTCATTTCCTCTCCTAAAAGTTGCGAGCTATTCATATTGTTCCAGATAGAAAATGCAAATTGAAGCAACCAAATAGATGAAATGGTAATTTATTTAAAGCAAAACTCCGGCCATTTAATTCTAAAACGCTTCACCGGCATGCAGCAATTTTCATTTTGTCCAAAAGACGTCTTCGCGAAATTGGATTCCCGTAGAGAAAACTTTGATTTCATGATTACGGTATGAGACTCTATAAAGTGTAAACGAGATAAGTGTATCACATATAGAAGAGAAGAACAGAATAGGGATGCAATTTTCATTTAGAAGAGTTGATTGGTTTAGTTGTTTCTCTTTTCATCCATATTTCCTTCCAAAGAGACTCACCATACCTATAATGTTCATTTCCACAGACTGCAAACCAAAACGCTCCTAGATAGAATGATTGCCCATGGAGCTAGTTCAATCATTTTTCAACTTCTAACTCGGAAAATGCTGAACTTTCTCCTCAGCAACAAGTTCAGAGAAGTGCGACAAGTAGTGAACATCGTCTCAAACAATTAGGAAAGCACTCTTAAAATACTCGAGAGCAAAACATCTCAATAACTCTAATTGTAAATACAATGCCTGATGCAGCTTTGGTATCATCAATTTCTAGTTATCCTATTACTTAAAAATAAACAAATCAACTTTGGCGTTCTCTTGTAGGGAAAATTTAAAAGGATAAAGTTTCCAGTCAGCAGATAGGGTAGAGGAAGAACAAAACGGCAAGATGCATACAATAGACTTTGTCGATCAACTGCTTAGTGAATTGTGCAATCGTTTGTAGTCCAGATGCTCAATTGCACAATTCCAAAGGAGAGAAAATGTGTTCAATCTCGATCGATTCGCGCCAAACGGTATTTAATGCTAATGAAAGATAGTTTGTCCTATTCAGAAACGAGAAATCCTTCCTCAGAAGTTTTTTAATTTCTTGTGAAACTTTGGAAATGTCTGGAAACATATGTGTTGTTGGAAGCCTCAACGTGGACCTCGTTGCAACTGCGCCACGAATCCCAGTAAAAGGAGAAACCATACTGGCAAACTCCTTTGCGGTACGCTTTGGTGGCAAAGGAGCCAATCAGGCTGTCGCGTGTCGTAAGCTTGGTGTTCAGACTAGTTTACTGGCGAAAATAGGGAACGATTACTATGGTCGTCAAGCTATGGAGGTTTTGAACGGCTACTCTTTAGACACTACTATGATCACCAAAACTGAACTGGCACCTACTGGACTAGCGCTTATTGTTGTTGAGGTTGAAAGTGGGGAGAACATCATAACTGTTGTGTCTGGAGCCAATGCTCTGTTTTCTCCCGAGGATATATTACTCAACAAGGGAGCAATTCTATGTAGTTCGGTTTGTCTACTGCAGTTAGAAATACCTTTGGAGACGGTTAGGAAAACGAGTAAGTCTTATGTATGTAATTTTGATGGCATTGTCTAAGACACTCTCAAGTTGAGATTGCGAAGCAAAATCATGTGAAGATAATCTTAAATCCAGCGCCTTTTCAGTTTTTAGATGATGAAATTCTGGGTGGTGTTGATATTCTGGTACCAAATTTGTTAGAATTAGGAAGTCTGATTAGTTTGCATATTCCTGATGGTGATGAATGGGATTCGAATGACCAAAATGAAATGGCTGTAGTACTTGATCTTGTAGAAAAACTAGAGCGAAAGTTTCCAAATTTGGCTTTGGTTATTACACTGGGTAAACGTGGTTGTATGGTTTGTCCACCGCTTAGAGAAAACAGTCATTTGGAGACGTTTCTTGTGGAGCCTTATTTATCCACACATCAGGTTGTGGATACTACTGGAGCTGGTGACTGTTTTTGTGGAGCACTTGCGGTAGGATTACTGGAGTACGATAATATTTTAGAAGCAGTTAGATTTGCCAATATTGCGGCTGGAATATCAGTAACAATGCAAGGAACACAAGAGTCATACCCGACGAGGGAGCAGGTTCGGAACCTTTTGAAAGACACTCAAGTTGCGAGAGTACGAAAGCCAAATCATTTTCACGAAATGAAATAAATACATCTTTCGTTGAAGGACCAAGAAAGAGAACAACATAATCAAAATACGTTCATATGTGTATGTATTTATGTTTCCTATATAGAAAATTTATTCCATCTCCCTGGTTATTCATCCAGATGAAGTTATATTATCTTCGGTTTCCATAGGAACAGGTCTGTCACCCTCTTGTCGCGAATCTGTGCGCGAACTTTGCTGCTTCTTCTTCTTCTTTTGTGCCTTTTTGGAAACGGAAGTATTCAAAACTGCCAACACTGCCTCGTCGGTCAAAGTCTTATTACTTTGGCAGACTGGCATCGACAATTCAGTTATACGAAGCGTTTGTGAAGGCAGAATGAGAGCAGTAAACTTTGCTCTTGCCACAAAGGTACCTTCTCTTTCATATAAAACCGGATACGAAACAACAAGGTTGTGAGTGAGAAGTTCCGTAATTCCAAGCTTTGCCTTCTTTTCCTCAGAAAGAGAGCGTAAAGAGAAAGGAAACGTAGGATACTTGGAGTTGATCTCATTAAATATGGCACGAGAGGCCTTCATTTTGAGGCTATATTCCACGTCCACACGACGCTTGTAAATAGTGCAGCGTCTGCCTTCTTCTCTCGTTTTGCCTTCTCCAGTGCTCATGGCAATATCGATAGCATAAACTTCGTTTTCCTGAAACTCAAATGTATCGACTTTTTGATCAAATGTAGGTTTGGCAAGAACCACTTTGTTACCATCAATAACATATCTCTTCATCTGATGACTAAGACAACCTTCCACAATTCGGCAATCATATGCTTCAGCAATCTTTGAGAAAATATCCGAAACTTCAACATTGGTCCTTCCAGGTCTTAACAAACGTAGCGCTGCTTCCGCTGCGGTGTACGTTGCGACAACCACATCCGCCTTTCTATCCGTTATTGGTTGCGAAGCAGAGTCTGCACTACTCTCACCAACTGACAAAGTATTGCAAAGAACCGAGCAATATCCATCAATATGAGCACCCATGTGAATAGTGACCAGATCTCCTTCTTTCAAAGGTGCAACGTCTTCATCGGAAAGCGGAGAAAGGTGTGCGACACAGTTATTGACGCAAACACACGTAGGAAAGGCGAGCCCTTTATCTACCTTTTCACCCGTTGCAGTCTTTGCCTTGTTAAATACTCCTGAAGTGTACTGCAAGATTTGACTATCACCTAGTCTACACAACTCCAAAACAGAGGCATTAGGTTTTACGGCTTCTTTAACGAGCATATAAGCCTTGTTTACGGCATCTGCAGCTGTTTTATATTTGGTTACCACTTCTGGACTTTCAATGGATTTACTCTCCCCGATTTCTTCTGCTGCTATATTATTGTTCAAGTCAACTTTCTTTCTATTCATTCCTTGCAAGGATCAATAAAAATATGTCCACGGCGTCGATTTGGACGATGAACGTCTATTATATATCTCATTGCTCCTCCACTGGAACTAGCGATGGGCACAACTTAGGAACGACTAACAATATTTTATTGGAAAATGCAGCAACTTGTATGGTTAACAGTTTCTCCATTCCACCACTAGATGGAAAGAATCGGGTATTCAACCAAGTAGGTTACTCTAGACTGTGTTTGACCTCGACAGCTTTTGCCTACTCTTTCGAGCTAGAAAGCTGCCGAAATTTCCACAACACAGTCCTATGTAAAGCTTCAGCCAAATAAAAGGGTAACAAGGGAAATAATAACTCGTCCAACTGTTATTTCTTGGTACAGTTACAAGACTTTAAAAATAATACATTACTTCCTATCAAGTTCCCTCGACAGGTTCCAACCACGAATCGAGTGATTCTATTCCTCACTTGTTCGTGTTACAAATATATCAACGCCTTTCCAAAATGCAACTCGGTGTTCAAGAGGTTTCCATTCTCCCTTTAAATCCTATTCGTAATAAGATACTGACTATCACAGATGTAACAATCCGAATTTACCCCAAATTTCCAAGCAGCTGCTTTCTTTACAAGATTATAGTTACCTTGCTGAACGCATATATCGTAGTAGACTGCCATTCCAATTGGATTGAACTGGCGTGTTTTGTCACACTGGCGCAATAAACTCCAGTTGAGGTCTTCTTCACGAAAATAAACCTTGGAGTCGAGTATCTACAACAAGACTGAGAAAGTATCTTCACGAGATAAGAAATTTCAAACCTCAAAATCCGTTCCTTGTGCTATTACAGTTTTCAGCCAGGTGGCCGTGGCAACTTGTGGTTGCTGTTTAAGCCTTAAAGTACGATTTCTTTCGAAAAAGCGTCTCCTTTTAGACCCAAATTGTGTCATACTTGGTTCAATTATGTCTTCTACATCTTGAACAACTTTATGTGGCCTTATAGTTGCTTTATTTCTTCGTACTTGTCGAAGCAATATAGCCAGCCGACTTTTGGCTGCACACGGAAAATAAGTCGAAGAAAAGGCGATGGCGCCCAAAAACATTTTTTGCGACGATTTTTTCATCGCCGTAGGAGCGCGCCACAATGCCGACTCGAAAGCTGTACGTCGGTAATGTTTCTAGGCATGCTACTAGGAGAGACTTGGAAGACCTGTTTTCCAAATATGGAAGAGTAAGGGATGTTCGGTTGTTATCTGACTATGCTTTTGTTGAGATGGGCGACGAAAGAGACGCCGAAGACGCTCGCTATTATCTGGATGGGAAGAGATTAGAAGGTGAACGTTTAAGAGTTGAGTTTGCAAAGAACGAGAGAGCTCCCCCAAGGCAACCAAAGTGCTACAACTGCGGTTTACTGGGTCACTTTGCTAGGGAGTGTCCCAATGGTGACTGGAGTAACCGTTGTTACCGCTGCGGGGAAAAGGGGCATACACAAAAGGATTGTACGGCTCCTCGGCCAAGGACTCCCTCACCTTCCGGCTTACCTTCAAGAAGGAAGAGAAGTCAACGTCATTCTCCTTACAGACATGATAGCCGATCGCCTTCACATTCAAGGTCTCCACCTCCCCGAAGAAGCCACCGGTCGAGGAGCAGATCTCCTCCCCGAAGAAGATTTCGACGATCTCCTTCAGATAGTCCAAGGAGACGAGATGACTATTCTCGGAGTAGTAGTAGAAGTCCGATAAGGAAGGAAGAAAATAGAAATAGGAATCTTTCCCCCAGCGCGGAGAACAACCATCGTGATGAGGGCAGTTATGAAGACCGCCGTAGGTCTCGCTCAAGGAGCGTTGAGAGTACTGAGAGGAGGCGAGGTGAGAATTCCCAAAACGAGTCACCTAGAGGTACGTAGCTTTGGCAATTTGCAACGTATGTCTGAAACAGATGCGTTCGTTTTAGGTGAAGATGAATACTAAAGTTTCAAGGAAGTGAGCGACCTGATGTTCCTTGAAACGTTCTCTTTCTTTCTTGTGTTGTGTCTTTTGTGGTTTGAAGTTCTGTTT
Source organism: Galdieria yellowstonensis (assembly GCA_026122205.1). Lineage (NCBI taxonomy): Eukaryota > Rhodophyta > Bangiophyceae > Galdieriales > Galdieriaceae > Galdieria > Galdieria yellowstonensis. The sequence continues at coordinate 128,454 of JANCYU010000043.1, read as the reverse complement.
GGATGATGATAGTGGAGTAGTTGTTATTACGCATTGTGCGAATATTTGAAAAGTACTGGAGTTGTTTTTTATGATGATCATTTGGAGTTGTTGTAGCCACTATTGGCGCCTTGGATGAATAAACGACATCTCTGTTTGTGGCGCTTATATGAAGAGAAGAAGTAGTAGTTGGAAGGATATTTGAAAGCTCATTGGAATGTGGGAAAGGACAGGTTGATCAGTTTTTGGTTGTAGCTACACTTAGGAGTTGTCATTTATGGAGTGGCTTCTTTCACAATGCTTCACTGCTGACTGTATATTCACTTGCTATTGTTCACGTATACTTCCGTGAGGGCTTGAGCTTGCGTGTTTTGTCGTGCATAGTACACCTAGAGATTCTGGAACTGGAAGTTTCGAAGATCTTTGAGCAAGTCCCAACAGAATTGACCTCTGCAGATGCTTTTCATTCCCAAGAAATTTCACTGAGTGAACATTTTCATATGCAGCGTGAGTTTTTTCCTTACGCAAACTATGGACGCATTTTTACTCGAAGATTTGAGCTTTGTCTGTGAACACCAGAGTCAGAATATAATTTATCCATGTAAAGTTTGCCGCTTTGTTCGTAAGTGAATGACACTGTGTGTTTGGAAACCGCAGATGAAAAGGAGATAGCCAATGTTTTTCATGATGTTAGTAGTATGAATACTGCCTTGGCTTCTGTAGTTGTGTTTTCTCTCACAAAAGATTATATGCAAATATTTGTCTTCTTTTGGGAGTGTGACGCATAAGACGACGCATTTCCCGGATGAGAACGGTTCGCTCATGAGCAAATCTCCCAGCTCACCGACCTTTCGGTTACTTTCATTTTCCACTGTCGATCGAGTTTCCACGCCTTGGAAGGATTATTTTGTTCGGATTGGTTGGATCTAATGAAATGATCGACAAAGAAAACGCTACCACCATCGTCAGTATCATTGTCCTCTTGTAGTTGAAATATAACCAGCTTTTGTGTCACCAAATGTTTCCACGGTTGTGGCAGATATTCTGGAACGACGAGAGAACGTTCCAGATCCAGTGATGTCGCCTTGGCTCGAAAAGGCAACGCAACTTGCAATTTTACCGAGGCTAAACAAGCAACTGGAAAAACGGTCAATAGCCTCGAAAGTTTCTTAAAGCAAGCCTGTTGTACCGCAACTTGACTGGTAAAAGCATTCCAATGGTGCCAGCCTCCGATTCCATCCATAAATAAGACATAAGCTATCAAGTTTCAGCTTTTTTTTTTTGACAAGGCGCAACTATGGCTTACACTTTCCACTTGTTTGGATTTGTTCTTGAAGATCACTCAAATATAAGAGCAGCTGCCAATCATCTTGTGGACAGCAAACCTGCAACTCTTCCAATATTCGAGACACTTGCTCTTCACTGAACGTAACTGCACTGCACAGTGAATCAAATTCGATGAAAAGCCAATATTGACAAGGTTGCATACCTATCACTCGACTGCAGAAGAACTCGCAGTCGCGAGACATCAAAATTCCAATCCATATCTATCCAAACCAACTGTAGTTCTTTTCTAAAGTATTCACTTTGTAACTGATTTAGAACATAATTTGCTGTACATTGGTACAGGAACTGGCTTTTGCCACACTTCGTTGGTCCACTGATCTCGACCAGATCACCTACTTGGAGAACTCCGATAGGACAGAAAAACTTGAAACTTATTCTCAGAATAAAATTAGCCGTTACTATACTTACACTAGTATGAAAAGCAACCTGAGGAAAGTGTTTTCGTTTCAGGCGGTAAAACGCGTCAAGTCCGGTTTCTGAATCCAGTTGCATTCTTCTTCTATCCACAATGCTTTCTAATACCTTTCCTTGCTTTATGAATTCTTGAGGAATCAAAAAGAAAGCAACTCCATCATCCAGTTTTTTAGTGAAATACTTAAAATTTCTTCGAGTCCATGACGATGAGGAACATATGACTTGTAACGGATCCTATCGTTGTCGTGAAGAATGGTGACGACGTCCGATGGCCATGAGAACAACCTGTCACAGTGCCTTGTATTAGAGGACTTTGAAGCACAAGCTAAAAAGAAGCTTCCGAAGCATATATATGAATATGTTGCAAGTGGCGCTGGGGACGAACAGTGTTTAAGAGCAAACACGAGAATATTTCAACAGCTATTTATTATCCCTCGAGTCCTTTCCTCTTGTTCTGAGCCGAATACCTCAATACAAGTAGGGGCAACTAAGCTCTCTTTTCCTTTTCTTGTGGCACCTTTTGGAGTACACAAACTGGTACATCCTCAAGGTGAGGAGGCGACTGCTCGAGCTTGTCTTGAAGAAGGAATAACACTGGGTATTTCGCAGCATTCCACGGTACAGTTGGAACAAGTGCGCAAAGTGGCTCCAAGAGGTTCACATTGGTTTCAATGCTATATTCTAAAAGACAGAGATATAACGTTGCGTCTTGTAAAGAGAGCGGAAGAAGCTGGCTACGAAGCTTTGGTCATTACTGTTGATTCTCCCATTTTTGGCTATCGACCGAGCGATACCCGAAATGGCTTCCAAAGATTGCCAAAGGGACTCGAGTATGAAAATTATAAGAATGAAGTCAAAGAGTTGAATGCTTTTGCGAATGAAGGAGATACCGGTGGTTTTGATGACTATATTGATAGGATATTTGATGCGAATATCACTTGGGATGATCTTTGTTTGGTAAAGAAACAAACTCGGTTACCTGTATTTGTCAAAGGAATTCAATCTGTAGAAGACTCCTTGCTAGCTATAAAGTATGGGTTTAACGGAATAATTATTAGTAACCATGGAGGAAGACAGTTAGGTAGCGCTGCTCCAACCATGCAGTGTCTTCCATCCATTGTTCAAGTCATTCGAAAGTTGAACCCACAGAACTTTTCGATACTCATTGATTCTGGTTTCCGTTCAGGGGAAGATATTATAAAAGCATTAGCTGTGGGAGCGGATGCCGTTTGTATTGGACGACCAATATTATGGGGTCTGGCATGTGGTGGAGTTTTGGGAGTAAAGAAAGTTTTGGCAATATTAAAGCGGGAATTGAGAGATGGAATGAAACTTTGTGGTTGTGCGAGTTTGGAGGATATTCGTGGCCTACAGTTAGTCACGAATGGAAACTTGGCTAGGAACGAGTGGATAGATGACAATACTGTCACAAATCGTAACGGTAGGTGGTGCAGATTGTGATAAGTGGAACCCGATTCCAAAATCTGAGAGATGATTGGTCAATATTTTGCTGTTCCCGTGGACCGAGGGACATTGGATAAAGGGAGGCTGATTGCAATTTTATGTTGGTCTTGTTTATCGTTTGTGAAATGGTTGGTTTCGTCGCTTCGGTCCTTCTTTTGTGATTCTCGTGTATTGCACGAGAAAAAGTCCTTAAGATGGAAAGAGCTTTGAAAAGCAGTGCACGTCTTGTGCCCATACGTCCAAAGCCTGTTGTACCTTCAAAAGGGTGCGTATGTTGCTGACAAGTGGAGAGTTGTTACTTAAACAGTTTGCAGGTCTGAAACTTTTTCGTTGCATGTAGTTGGTGCCACGTGGGATGGTGGTTGCACGTACTATATAAGGGGAGGAGGGTCATATATTACTAATGGGAGAATTACAGTACCTTCAAGGGCGTCTAATCCCATGACCAAGGACGAGTTCTTCTTACTGGGTACTTACTCGAGAGACAAGCTTTTGCCGCTGTTTGATAGAACTCTACAAAGTTCCGAAACACAGTAGTGTGGGTTACTTTGGGGTGTATTTTCACAGTTGTTTTAATAACTTAAGTGTATTTATGGGATGTTTATCCCAAAACTGTTCATAAAGTATACTTAATATGCGTTGTTATTTTTTAGATTCATTATGTTACATACAAACTTGCAGCGAAACATATATCGCGCCGTATTCTTTCATCGGCCTCTGCTATCTTATCATACAACGAAATATCTCCTACTACTCTAGAAAAACTTTTCACTTCCTTGAGTAATTCACTAATTCTATTGATAACTCGAACTATCGTTCCTTCTGGAACTTCTGTTATCTCACAAATATCCGTAAACTTTACCCCATGTGCCCACAAGTATACCACTTCGACCAGTCCAGTTTTCACGTTTTGTTGCAAATATTCTTCACCCGTAATCAAAAGACCACAGTCATTTTGAAGGTTTCCAACACGCAAAGCAATACTTCGTAGTGTCTCAAGAGCGTCCAACAAGGACTGGGACACATTTGATGGCGCGGACTTGGTCGAACCTTCAAACACAAACGAAGACAAAAACGCTGCACATTCACATGCATCAAGAGGCTTCAAAACATTTTCAAAGATAACTTCCGTTCCTAAAACGCAGTCACAAATATTCAACTCACACGCTGCTCTTCCCTTCAACTGAACTACGTGTTCCTCATTAACAAAGCTATATATAGTTGTCATTTATCAACATGAAAAAGAACAGATGCAAACCTACCCAAGTTTCTTAAGAACCTCGATACGCACATTATAGTCTGGCATAAGTTGCAGACTATCATCACTAAGAGCCCAACGAATCTTTGACAACTTCTGGTCGAGCTCATCATAGAGTCTTAATGTCTTCATGGCTGAAAACTTTCGTAGACTCTTATGCACTGGACTTTTTTCTATTTCCTCAATTAAGGTTTCTCGACGATTCCAAGCCTCCCAAATATCCACGGTAGTGAAACTCATCATATCTTCATTCGGCGATATTCTTACAAATGGTATGAATTTTCTATTTTCCTGGAGAAGGCGTAGACGGTCAATTATTCGACTCACTTGAGAAATAAATTCAGGCGACCTCGCATCAAAAGTATGGAAAACATTCAAGTCGTGTATTTTCTCTGAAATCGGTGCTACGATGCGATCCAACGAGACATTTTCTATCAGCCATTCATATCGCTCAATCTTACCCGACAATATTTTCGTTCCTAGTTGAGACTTGACTGCGAAATCAGGCTTTCTCCTTCCATGTTCAACATAAGATAACAGTGTGCAGAAACCTTCCATCCAATTTATGTCTTTTGTTCCCTCCAATCTTTCGTTATGTTTGTGTTTTAAACTCGGCTTTCTTGAAAAACCTATCACCACCGCAAAGTGGACACTAAAGTCATTACCCAAAACTTGCACGATGCGACCCAAGCTAAGCCAGTTATATACAATTCGATGGTGCACAAAAATACTTTTGGCTATAAACTTTGTCAAGCGCTCGACTTCTGAATAAGCATTATAAAACTTTCTAAAATCTTCCGCAGTCAAACGGCAAAATCGATCTTGGAGTTGCGAGATTCTTTCTTCCAATTGCTTTAATTTCATTTCACCTTTTACGAGTAGCATCGACATAACACGGATATCTCTAGTATAAGGAGCTTCACAAAATGAATGCCGAATCATATCCTCTACTTGCAAGTCTTCAGTTCTCAGCAAGTTAAGGATCATATTATAACTAAGGCGAAACTGGGAAAGCAGATTAACTGGTGAGCCAGTCATGACTCTTTGCAATATACTCATTTCTGGCAGTTCTTCTTCTAGAAACAGCAAAACGGTTCCTACCGAATCGATTCCTCTTCTTCCAGCTCTACCTGCCATTTGGATATATTCACCCTAATAAAAAGTCATGTTTTTTACAAATAGTAATTTTGCATCAAAAAGAGACTTCTTACTGGCTGTACCCATCGAAATTTTCGACCATCGTGTTTTCGGATCGAAGAAAACACCACCGTCTTTGCTGGCATATTTACACCCATTGCAAACGTCTCTGTAGCGAAGAGAATTCGAACAAAGCCTTGTTGAAACAAAATTTCTACAACTTCTTTCATTAACGGAAGAATGCCGGCATGATGAATGCCAATTCCTCTGTTTAGCATTTCTCGCAGTCTCTCGATCTGAGGAATAGTTCTATCTTCCGCTCGCAGTCTAGAAATTGACTTTTCTATAAAGGAATTGATATGGAACTTTTCCGAAGAATCCACGGTTAGATCTACATTACGAAGTACACTAGCCAGGTCATCACAACGTTTCTTGGCAAAACAAAAAATGACTGCAGGAACTAAGTTGTTCTCAATTAAATATGAAACGAGTTCCCGCCATGGATGAGCACCACTTGTACCCAAGTCACTGGAAGGAATCAGATTCTTCTTGGCCCGTTCCTTTAGCTGCTTATAAACACCTGTCATAAATTTTCCTTTTTCATTCACCAAAGTATATACTTGTTTTCTAAAAAATATACAGTGTTGAAGAGGAACTGGACGAAGGTTGGTACCAACAACAAAAACTTTTGATTTTCTTGTTGCTCCAACCCACTTGGCAAAATCTATCGCATTAGGAACAGTGGCACTAAGCATGATGAGTTTAATATGAGAAGGTAACATAATTATTACTTCTTCCCATACGACACCTCGTTCCTCATCATTGATATAATGAACTTCGTCAAAGATAACAAATTCTATATCTCTAATGAGGTCTGCTCCTTTATAAAGCATCGAACGCAATATTTCCGTGGTCATAATGAGACAAGAAGCTTCTGGACGAATACTAACGTCTCCAGTGACAATACCAACGTCTTCAAAAGTATTCACAAAGTCGCGATATTTTTGATTAGAAAGACTCTTTATGGGAGAAGTATATATTGCCCTCGTCTGATGTTGCATCGCCAAGGCAATTGCATATTCTGCTATAACGGTCTTGCCTGCTGACGTATGTGCGGTTACAAAAACATTTTCTCCTCTTTCCAAATGCAAAATGCCTCGCTTCTGAAAGTCATCCAACTTGAAAGGAAATGTCTTTGCTGGATACTTTACTTCTTCTTCAAAATTATCTACTGGCTGTTCATCCAGAATAGCATAACCCTTGTTGTTCTCTGTAACTTTTGTACTCCCTTCACCATTAGCCAACGCTTGTTTCTTTTTTAAGACAGAGTCAAACCTTTCATCCGATAAGAGTCTATCAACTGCATCATGAATGCTTTGAAAATCGTCCCAAGTTTCCGTCTTCTCTGTCTCCCTTTCTTCGTCATTGTCCCACACAGACAAACTGTCTGTCTGGGTTGATGCTTGACGAGAATCTTCAAGTTCCTTCTGCTCGGATGAACTCTTCATATCCTGCAACTCCTTCCTGGTGATACCAAACAAGTTTAGCTCTTTCGTAGAAAAAGTGAAGAACTTTTTCCAATCAAACGGCTGCTGTCGAATAGAGGGTGAAAAACGCGGAGTTTTTGAATGGGACTTTGAAAGATAGCCTCTTCTCTGCGAAGAGGTCTCAGCTAAAAAGGCGTTATTCATGTTGTTTGGCGAAGAAAACTCTCCTCGCGATCTTTCTGCTGACAGATTATCGGCGGAAATATCATCATCTGGACTAGTCTCTGCAATATGGGTAACTCCACACCACTTGAGAAAGTTTTCTCTTGGCACCTCATCGTATTTCATAGTTGCAGTCAAGTTATCAGAATCCAACCATTCAAACAACTTTTGTTGATAGGACTTCCAAAAGGCTTTTTCTTCTTCGGTCAAACCCGTCTCACTTGCGACGGAAGCCGCAAAAGGCTTGTTACGTGTCGAGCCAGAGTGATACTGTCCTTGTGTTTCTCTTTGAAGTGAAGATGATTCACTCGCCGACTCTCCAATCTCCGAAGGAGTTTCATCAATAACAATAAAAGATGATGAGCTGGCACGTTCGCAAAAAGTGCCTTGTTGAGCGGCTCTTAGGTTAGATACACTTTCGGCTAGTTCTCCAAAGGAAATTTCGTCAACTGACGAAATAGAGTAAGTGGGCTTGGGTAGCAAGCCGCGCAGTACTTCTAGAATGGCGCTTTCCATCTGGTGCCGGAGGTTACCACAAAGAAGATTTTGTAAGGGAGGAATAGGACTCGATTTTGATGAGGAATTCTTCTGGCGATCATTTCAATGCTTTAATATGAGATAAATGAAAGCCTGTGAGTACTTTTTTGAAATGGAACATGAGCTGTTTCGATGAGGATAATGTCCTCGTGCGACAGCATCATGTTTGTCTTGGTTCACTTTATCAAATATCCCATCTCGAGAGCTCTTTATAGAAAGGCAAAATAGAACAGCATTGGGACTTTGATATTATTTTTTTTGTTGTTGAGTAGAGCCAAGCTTTGGAGAAACCTCTGTTTGAAAAGGCGTTTTCAAACTTGTCACCCACTATATGTAAATGGAGGAATGAAAGTATGTTCCAAAAACTAGCGCTCGTGTGTTCCCAAACACATATTATCCTCGACGATAGCAATTCATTTTTGGCGCGCATTATTTATTTTTGTATGGAAAGAGAATCAAACTCTTCTGACAAAGAACGTGTTATCCAAGTTGGCCATAGAATTGAAGTACTCAACGAGAGAGGATTCGTACGCTTTATTGGTAGCTTGGAGACTTGTGAGACTTCCGCTCTGTGGGTTGGAATAGAGTGGGACAACCCAACGCGAGGGAAGCACGATGGAACCTACAACGGCAAGAAATATTTCCACTGCATAAGAAACAAAGGTAGTTTTATAAAGTTAGAACAACTTGAAAAGATCCCAAGAAGGAGTTTTGTGGAGGCGTTGATGGACAAGTACTGTTTCGATAATCTTGAACAAATCTCTCACGCTTCAAACAAGTTCTTTGGAAACAAGGAAGCCCAGTTTGTTGGGTTTGACAAGGTATTAAATATTTCTCCATTCGAAATTCTTACAAGCTATTTCAGGCTGCAGATCAGTTTAAGAGACTCTCGTCTCTAAAGCATATTGCTTTACCCAATTATTGCATTTACCAAGCTGGGAACGACTTGGGAACCAAATCAGATGCTCTTGCTTCAGTCGAAGTGTTGGACTTGTCCAGCAACCTTTTCTCAGAATTTTCGGAAATACTGACTATCATTAATTTTGCTCCTTCTCTTAGAGAACTGATATTGTCCAACAACCGTTTTGAACGCATCGAAACCACATGCACTGCGACCAACAACCAAATTCATTTGCTAGTAATGAACGACTGTTTTTATGATTTTGAAAGCCTACTGAATTCTTTGGTGTATTTTCCTAATGTAGAAGAACTTCATCTTTCCCATAATTATTGCAACTATGACTTTTTTCGGTTAAGCCACATCTGTCCGTATTTGAAAACTGTGGTGTTGGATACGTGTGGTATAGAAAGCTGGGAGCAGTTATCTCCGTTAGGAACATTGCCCCTTTTAAAAAAGTTGTCTTTAGCTGGAAACAATTTGAGCGACATTCATTTGAAGACCGAAGATGACTCCAAGAATGATACTCGCGCCTTTGAGCATCTGGAATATATCAATTTATCAGGGAACAAGCTAAAAGGATTGACAGTCATTAACGAGCTTGCGAAACTGCCTAGTTTGAAATCTCTTCGTATCGATGACTTGTCTATGAACAGCGATGAGATAGTTCCTCGCTTTCAGTTTATCGGTCGACTCGGGCAATTGTTGTATCTCAATGGTTCTTTGATCACAGAAAATGAACGTCGCGATGCCGAACTGGCCTATATCAAGTTCATTTGTGATCAAACGAAATCCGGCTCTGTGGAATTTTCGGAAAATGTCTTCCCGAGATTGGAAGCTTTGAAAAACCACTACGCAGACTATTTCTCGGAGCAATGGGCCGAATGGAAGTCTCGCCTACCCACAAAACAAGTTGTCATCACCTTGTCGAGTGAAATGAATAAGGATGAAAGTGAAGGATGGACTAGGAAGCTGCCTTGTTCAATTCCTGTAAGAAAGCTCAAGCAAATTGCAGCAAAACAATTCAAGTTGAAACAAGTCGACCAACTCGCACTTTATTTTCATCGCAAGAGTTCGGAAGAAGATTCTACCATAAAATTTTACTTGGAAGATGAGTCTTGTCCTCTTTCCTATTATGGAATAGAGAGCGGAACAACCATATTTGTCGGCGAAAGAACCGCAATCTAACATGACAAAATTTCGTTGAAGCAATGCTAGTCTTCTCCAAACTCAAACTCTTCTTCGCTGCTACTTTCACCTACAGCCAACTGCAAACGGGCCATGTTGCTGGTAATCCAAGAGTTCTCTCCTTCGCCTAGAGAAAGCGTTAAAAGTGTTCCTTTTTGATACAATTTTCGAAGAGTCTGTTCAGCTGCATATTGTTCATTAGACGAAGTGCTAGTTTTCATGGTTTCCACAACCCATGGAACCATCCCTTCTAGTAACGACTTGTTTTTAATCCATCGAACAGTTGCGATAACTTCGCTTCGAACCTGTTCTGAAGTATCCTTCTGAAGTTTTGTTATCATCTGCCAACATTTTGTCTCATGCTCTTGAATGTCATACCCTTTTTGGACTTGCAAATGAAACAAGAAATCCAAATACAAAACACAAATGCGACTGCAAAGTACTCGTTGAGACTGCAACCCACTTTGAAAACTTTGAACGAGACATTGCATCAACTTTGTCAGTTCTGAGATAGAAGATATCGGAGCTGCCTTGCTCTGATTGGGTAACTCGATACTATTTTCGGTCTTTGCAAGTGCTTTGAATATTTCTGATATGGCAAGTCCAGCAGTTAGTGGCAATATATTATCTTCCGTAGTGGATGATGTTGACAACAAGGAAGCTAGTAATTTCAAGACCCAAACTGGCTCTCTCACTTGTATGGACTGTGCCCAGGTGCCCAACACCTCACTCAGGCTCCAAATGAACTGCTTTTCACTAGAATTGTATAGATATGGCAGCAAGTTGGACTCTACCATGTCCCATGAAGCAAGTTTTTCGTTGGGGCCTTGGTCAAAGACATTCCGAATCGCGTACAATCCAGCGAGACGAATTTCAAGCAGCTTGTCGTTGTCCAACAAATGAAACAATTCGCTCCACAATGCATCCCATCGGATAGAGGAAAAGGTCTTCACCAACAATCCTAAACTCTTTGCAGCAAAGTGTCTTGTACTAGCGTTTTGAGAATCCGACAACGACTTGAGCAAGACACTTTGTAACTGCGGCACGAAAACTCTCACTTCCATGCAACCCTTTTGAAGAACCTGATAAAAGGACCTCATAATGGCGGCTTTGATGGATGAAGCATGGCGATCCGATGATAAACGAATCAAGACACCAACCACTTTCACAATAATAGGTGACAAGGCTTTGGAGTCGGAATATTTCACCGTTAGTTGAATAAGTGTCACAGCTTCCTTTTTGATCGAAACATCTCCGTGGTTTAACCCTTCCAAACAGACATTCATCAACGCTGCAGGAGAATATGGTGTAGATATTCCTCTCAAATGAGTGATCTTGTCCAACGACCGAACCGTCATAGGCATCAATGCTTTACGAATGACGCTAAGGAAACGAATGAGTTGCTTCTTTCTCTCCTGACTATTCATTTGAAGCATTCTGTCGAGAGCTTGTACGCTACAGTGTAAGATACGGTCGTCTCTACTATCCAGGTGCTGAGTCACCGTCGTTAACAGACTAGAGAACAAGGTGTCCTGCGAGTCTTCCGACGGGAAGAATACCGTGCCTAAAAGACCCATCAGATATAAAACAAATGCCTTCTTCTTAGGTTCCTTTTCCAAAATGAGACGCCATTTCTCAGCTACAGTAGAAATATACGAAGATGAGTGTGTCATAGCTTCGATGATACAAAGCAGAGATGACTCGCATTCCGTCTTCGAATGATCATCTCCCTTGTCGTCTTGTAGCATTTCTGTTGCTTCACAAATCTGTATCAACTTATCGGCAATTTTCATAACAGTTAGCGTCGGTATGGAAGACTGAGAATGCCGAATAGCACAAGCAAATACTTGACCCACTCCTCGCTCTGCCAAATAAGGCGAGTCGATAAGGTTTGCAACAATCCACTGCACCACACGTGAGCTTCCAACTTCAATCACTTCCTCCAAGGCATTCAAGCCAAGCTCCTGTGTGGTTGAGTCTCGCACTAGTTGTAACAAAGATGGATAAATGTACTGTAGCGAAGTATCTCCCGTAACTCTGAACAAGTGTGCAAAAATGACCGCACCATTTCTTCGAATATTCCTTTCTCCATCTTTAAGAATCCAAAGTGTCAACTTCAACAATGGTTTCATATTGTTCAAAAGCAACTGCTTGGAACAACTCTGTACAATCTGCAATAGGCCATCACTTACAGACTGTCGAGTTACAGAAGAAGAAGAGTCGAAACTCTTCTCCAACAGAGGAAGTAACTCGGGTAAAAATCTATCGCCTAATCTTTGTACGAGATCAGTTAATGTGTCACAGGCACGTTCATGAAGGTCTTGCGCATTGGAAGAAAGCTCTTCCACCAACTCTTCGATAATCAGCGGTAACAATTCTCGTATATCTTTCAAAGTGTGAAACAAAATATGCAAGTCAAGAAGAGACACTTACTTTTGGGAGTATTGGCAACCAGTGCTTTCCAAATCGCACTCGCACGACTGCGCACATTACTATTCACATCACCTCGATTGGAAATGAATAGCAAAGTCAATATTTTACATCTTCGTTCATATCCGAGGACCTTGTCTAATTTTTCCATTTGTTGCTTTTCACGTTGCCAAGTCATAAAACTAGCATTATCTGCTCTCTCTTGTAGTGCTTGTGTTTTTTGTTCTTCACTCAGATACGAACTTTCTTCTTCCTCTTCCGCAGAAACATCTTCTTCTCCATCATTGTCGTTGCTTTTGGCACCAAAGGATCCCATTAATTGTGTCTTTTGTGTATTCTCATATCCCAAAATACTAAACAACAATGTACCTAACAACTGAACAGATGCTTGACGCATTCTCCAGTTGTTGTGTTTTAACCCGTTCACCAACAATGGAATCAACATTCTTCACCAAGCAATCAATAGAAATCCCAAGATGGTCAACAAGAATACTTACTGGAAGGAACAAGTAGAAAACACTGAAACAATATGATGGCCAGCATGAAGTGCCGCTTCTCGCACGATATCCGACTCATCTCCAAAACCTTCCAACACAATTGGAAGTATTACAGGAATATATTTTTCGAAAGCGTTTCCTAAAGTCAGCGATAAAGTTGCCATCACTAAAAAGGTTCCTTCTCTCTGAGATACTGTAATTCCACTCTTCTTTTTGTTCATCTCTTGGAGTTCCAGATAGACTTTGTAAGGTTTCATAGATTCTGTCACTATCCATTCTAGTTCTTCTGCATTGGCAGCAGTAGATACTTCTGCTAAACCCATCGCGGCTCCCAATCTTTCTGCGGATGACTTTCCATTCTGTACCATCTAAAAAAGAAATGTTCAACTTCCATTCTATTATAACACAAGTCGACTCAAGTAAAACCTACCTCTACAAGCTTTTGCAATAAACCACCAATGTTTGCAGTTCCAACGCCTCTCGCAAAGTATCCTAAAGCACGAGCTGCAGCAGCTCGAGCATCCGGAATGGGATCCAAAAGAACAGAAAAGATACTCGGCAATAAAAACTCCAGATAAGGCTCCATGTCCTAACAATCATTACTCCATCCTGTGTAAATTTCAAAACGGAGCTTTCAACAACTTACCTTTGGTGAAGCAATCTGTGAACACATCGAACCTAAAATAAGAGCAGCCTTCTTTTTTACTTCCGTACTACGTTCTCGAAGTCCTCGATGCAAGACAGGAATAAGCAACGATATGGATGCCGCGTCCACAATATGCGTAAATTCTGTTGCCATCATAGCATCTAAAGCCGCACTCGTCTTCATCGCAGGATTTCTAAGAGCTTCCATAATAAAAGGTGCCAAATCTCTCACTTCCGGATTTTTGGTGACGGATGCAATACGATATAAAGAAGCCTCGGCAGTTTCCACAACTTTGGGATGTGAATCGATCAAAGCATCCGACAACTTTGGTACTATTTGAGGAAGACATTCTGCCAACTGTCTCGGAGCACAATAAGCCATCGTACCCAACATTTCACAGCTTGCAACCTTTACTCTCCATGAACGATCTTGCAGCCCCTTTAATAACTGAGGCAATACAATTCGGACACATATGCCAGATATACTGGACATCAATGCTTTGGAGGTTACGAGAAAAGTCTCTCTAACCTCAGCAGAAGAGTCGCCTGAACATGACAAAAGAAAAGGCAACGTTTCCATAACATAAGGATCGATAATTCCTTTCAGTGACTTGGACAATATCTCTAAAAGAAATAGTCTTCCTTGTTTTGCTTTAACATCCAACTTTTGTTGTTCCAAACGACAAAATAAACTCTCCAAAATGCCCATCTCAGATAAGGAGCCAAGTCCTATTCCTTTCACTATGCCAGTCAATGCATATGCTGCTCCACGTCTTGCACCATAACTATCATTTGTAACGAGTTCCTTGGAGAGTCTCGTACCATTTTCTAAAGATTTGGACCTCGCCATGGGAGCTAAGGACTGAAGACAATCTCGAACTCGGACTTGAACAGGCTCTGAAGGTGTCTCTAGACATATCTTGATGAGCCATTCCATACTCGTTTCTATTCTCGGATCATCTTTGTTCAAGTGCTGTGCCAATGTTCCCAAGGAAACAACAAGTCCTTCCTTTACCAAGTCTTGTGCTCGCAGCTGTTCTTTATCATTCGACTGCTGGTTAGCAGCGGTATCTTTGCTTAGTTGTCTTTCTACAAGCGACAACAATGTCGAAACACAGTTGGCTCCTTGTGAGTTGATCAATGCTATTGCTGCAGAAATATTTCGAGCTCGAACTTGATCATGAACATCTCCAAAACCTCGAGCAATAAAAAAGGTGAATACCACAGGAAGTTCCTTGGTTTCTAAAACACCGCGCTGTCCCATAGCTTCCAATACTCTGGCAACTCCTTCTCTTGTTTTCCAAAGACTGTCACTAGACTTGTCCTTGGACTCCAAATTCTCCACATACAAGGAAAATAAGTGAGCTAAAAATTGGCTTTTCTGCTTATTCCATTGTGTCTTGGCGTCTTGTGCATATTCTTCCACACTGTAGTTTTGGTATAGATGTGCAATGGACTGAGCTGCTGCTGCTCGAATATCTTGATCAGAATGCGATAACCATTTCACATATTCAGGAACATCCAGTTCTAAAGAAGTCTTTCCATGATATAAATGAAACAAATGCTGAGCAACCAGAGCATTCTCTTCTTCTGGATCGTGACAAGAAAGCCATAAAAAACGACACAACAAAGCATCTTGCGTTGGAATGACAGCATTGACATCTTGAGCCAATAAGGTCAAAATAGGAAGTCTTGCGATCGCATCCAGAAAAGCTCCTCGAACCGAACTCTTCCCGGATAACAATCCCGATAACAAAGGAGAAATATCTTCACCAGTATCCAATTGCTGGAATCCTCTCTCACTCCATTCTCCAAGACAGGATGAAGCAATACTAAAGTTGCTGTCTTCTCTTTCCAAAATTCTATACAGCAACTTGGCAAATTCTTTCCTACTCGCGCAGTAAACTGCAATGCTTGGATTGTTCTCGAGGTGTTTTTGCAATGTTTCCAAAATTTTTCGAATTAGATTGCGTTCACTTGGATGTTCTTCCAAAGTTCTTTCTAGAAGAGGATAGAAAATACAAAAGGCTTCCAATGACAACTGTTCGGATGAAAACGCATCGATCCACTCCAACTCGTTGTGTTTCCATAAGCACTCCTCAAAGGCATTTGCGATACGATATGCTTCTTTGGCTATGGAATCTTCACAAACTTTGCAACAAACAACTATAGCGGATAACACAAGGCTTCTCAGTATCCCGTATTGGATCAAGATTGGTATCCAGTCCATAACTTTGCTTATATGTTTCCTTAAATGTTCCTTGGTGAAGCTCAAGTGAGCATGTAAACCAACGATATAATGAAGACCAGCTTCGGCTCGTAAAAGTATTTTCGCTGTCTTTTGTGCCTTTTGTACATGACTGATTCTTTCTTCCAATTCTCTCACTCTTTTTTCCATCATACTCTTTTGCCTGTCTAAGTCTGCTTGTGCTTGTTGTTTGTTGCGAGATACTACTTGAGATTTCTTTCGCTCCGTAGGTGCTTTCAAAGAGGATAGCTGCTGTTGTAAACTTTCCAACTCTTTTTGCAACTGCAAAATTTCTTCATCAGCCTGGGAAAGAATAGGAAGACAATCTATGAATATCTCATAGCCCTCTCTTGAAATGTTTTCTAGTTGAGAAAAGCACAGATAGGACAAGCTCTCCCATATCCAATGATGAACAACATCGAATGGAAGAAACAAGGAATAGCTAGCAAGTGTTTGTGCACAGCAATGAGAAATACTGCGCTGTTCATGTTGCAAGCCGTTCTTCCACTCTTCCACTGCAATTCGTTGAGCATCCAAATTCTTTGTAAGATGACTTGCTGTGAAATATCGATACAAACGATTCCACCACTTGGACGTTCTCGTTCGAGCTGTTTGAGTGCTGAGCAATAGGAAGAATGAAGTAACCGGTGTGCCTTTTGCGACGAGGTCACAAATATTTTGATGCGTAGCCACAAGTAAAGTTTCAACAGCCTCTCTTTCTCCTTCTGTCTCCCAAGACTGACTAGGATACCAGTAAAGAAACGTACCATCTATGTGTTTGTAATGACTGTTCAATTCATATTCCATACAAACCCAAAAGAATCGATCAAGAATAGAATGGAATTCCTTTGGATTATTCGAATCCTTGGATGCTTCAATCATTTGTTGTAGGATGCAAATACTTTTCCTTCGTATTACTGCATAATGGCAGGTCGATGGATCCAATATCAGCCTACATAAACAATGCAATATCCAATCAGACACATGCTTTGATACATCAAAGTCTATTAAAGCAAAACGACAAAGTTCGCACAATGTGTCTAACAACTCTTCTGAATAATTTCCCCAGTCCTTGGCAGCAGAACAACTCGATAACCATCTTTCCGCAGTTTCCAAAAATCGCTTATTGTCCTCTCCCGTTTGTTCCTTGATAGCTAAACATGTTCCCATAAGTATTAAGCAACAGAGCAAACTGTCGTGTTTCAATGAAAATACTCCCTTCTTTCGTTCACAAAGTTTAACACCTAAAGTTTGAAGAATGTCTACAGGAACACTATTCCAGTTCTTGCTCTGAGGACTGAGATATATATAAAATAGCATCTCTAAAAGGGACGCCCATTCCGCTTGATCTTCCTTGTGCTTCGAGTCCCATGTACCTATTACCCACTGAAGGAGAGACTTGGCATGATCTGCACAGGCCTTATGTCTGTACAACCAACTCGATAAACAATTATATATTGCAGTCAGAACTTGCGGATTTCCATATTTCGCGTCCTTTAGATATTCAAATAAATGGGAAAATATTCTACTAGTCGATTCTTGTTGTTGCATTTCAGGAATTTCACAATACGAAACCACTTGAAGGCACTGCAATATTGTGCATTTACTTTGCCTCGAGTTGGAAAAACTTTGAGGAGAACTCCAACGCTACAGACACTTTGAGTGCTCTTCATGATCTCTCCCATTCATCATTGCTTACCTTGCACAAACTATCTATGATAGTCTCCAGACATGTTGTTATTTGTGTGCAGCTTTGCAAGTATAATTGGCACATATCCACAACGCTTGATCGTATAGCGTCCTTATCCGAATCAATGCTTGGAAAATAAAATTTCGACCACAAATGAGAGATGAGAACTTCCCTTTGTGTTGCATTCCACAATGAAAGTAGTCCAAGTACTTGAGGCATTGCAGTTTCCTTTCCAAAAGAATAGTCCATAAAACTCAAACTGCGTTTGTTTGTGCTTACCTTATCTCTCGTAATCCAAGTATCCAACATCGGTAATATACGAAGAGACAACGCATTTTCATTGCAAGCTTGCATCAAAGGCGACAAGTTTTTCATCACATGAAAACCAAAAACAGTCGGAAATCTGCAAAATATTTCCACGATATAACTGCACAATAGAAGAGTTTCTTCCTCGTCGTCCTTCTCCTTCGTCCTGCTTTGGTTATACAACAAAATCGCATCCAACGCAACAAATTTCCTATCCGATGCGTTTTCCGGTAACCACTCACCAACTTTGTTCAAACACAAAGATTCCGTATTCTCCAATTCTTTACAAGCCATTAAGAATTTTATACAATTCCACATTCCTTCAGCGACACGAGGGTCCAATGGAACAAGTTTCGAAAAATGAAAACGACGAAACGCAACCGAAAGTTTCCTATCTACTTGCGCTGGCAAGTATAGTTTACGTAATACTGCTCTAGTAAAGGATAGCAGAAAAAAGGTCTTGTTCAGTAAACCTAAAATATCGGGAGACAAAGTCTTTGCTTTCGAAAATCTGGCAAATAAGCGATACGACAACCAATATATCGAAATCAATTCTCTTGTTTCCAAGCTCTTCTGAGAATGAAACACTGAAACAAGTTTTTTCCCCAGTTTGTTGAACAACTTGTCAAGGGCCTGCCATACTTTCACAGGATAAAGCCCACACCTTTCTGATAGACGGACTGTTTCCTGAACAACCAGAATAACCAGATGGCCACAGAAACGACGAATGATACGATCATCTGAATACTTGTCCCACTCCACGAACAAATAACGGTAACAAGAATCGAGGACAAGTTGGAATTCCTCTTCGAGCTTCTCACAACCTTGCTCCAGAGCCGTTTGTTTGCAGGTTGAAAGAAGATTATTGGTGATAGAATAATATAATTGAACCTTTTCTTCTTTTGAAAGGACGACGAGCTCCTTTAACTGTGCTTTCAAAGTATGCTCTTCCATGTCATCCAAAGCAAACCACCTCAACTGAGCCTCGAGGGCGCGGAACAATTGGAAGTTTCGCTATTTGGCATTCCAACGTGCTTCATAAAACTTGCAAAGCGTAAGAAAAAAAAGCGCGAACCTTGAAAGCTTGCGTGAATAGGAGGAAGAAGCTTCCGACAGGTTTTTACTTTAGCTATTTTCTGTGTTTGGGGAAGAATAAACCAACAACTTTTGGACACACAACTTTTTCAATAGTATAAAACATTTTTCATCATGGCCCACGTTTCTTTATTGTAAAAGCAACGACAAGAATAGCCATAGCTTCCATACTAGACACTCTCAAAAACGACAAATAATGAGCACACTTGTGCTCCTGCCTGAGAGAGAGAGAGAGAGAGAGGCACGGATTGGTACGATTTGACAGCGGGGCAACATATAAAAATATCTCCAATTGTTGCGCGGGTGGAAGGATGCTTGAGCGGCAGAAGAATGGTTTGTTTGCATCCTTGTAACAACACTACTTGTCACTTGGTTCAAAATATGTTTCCGGAAACCACCCAAGAAAATGTTTCTAGTTATCCCGAAATATGTAGACAACTAGAGAAGAGCAAAGTGTGTGCGCAAGTGGTGTGTCCAAAACCCCAGAGAGTTTCCAAGGCGTTGAGTGCGTTGGAGCTTCAAAATTTTAAGCTTGGAGAGCCTTGTTTTCAGACAGCAGAGGCAGAAAACTACAAAAGAGACTCGACTAGGCCTTTTAGCTGTCCCTGGTCCAACACGGAGGAGCCTGTAGCAATAGTAGGGGCCTTGGACGTGGAAAGTCATCGAGACATAACTCCTCCAGAAAGGACAGAAAACCCCATGGTGAGAGACCACTGGTTTCTTTTCTCGAACAGAACGAGTTGCGGTTGTTCCAAGCTTTCGGAGTGTCCAGTGGGGGAAGTAGTGAAGCATAATGCTAACCTGAGGAAGACTTGTAGTAAGAGTCCAGCGTTGTCGGTTTAGCGACTTAATAGCTGTTGTATTGACGCTTTGAATGTATATATTTTGATAATATATATATATAAAATAACTTATATATATATAAACATAGTGTAGTTTAGTAGAAAGTTTCCAAAGGAATGTAAATACAACTAGTAAATATTTAGAGCATATTTAATATATCAGATCCAATTCAAAAGGTATCTTCAACGTTCGATGACATATATATATATGGAAACAGTGTGTATATGTGCGCACAACCGACAAAGGATGGAGTCCGAAGGAAATCCTCGTTGGTTTCCACCGCAATCCTCGTCTTAGACAACTCATTGTCCAATGGTCACTGATTGGTTTCTTCCTTTTGGATTTTCGAGGCGTCTGACTCGCCACTTTCCTTGCCACCTTTACTCCATCCATTATCTTTATGCATATGCGTTGTTGTACGGCGACGATACGTTGAATTCGGACTTCTCGGTTTTCCACGACTCGCTGTATCTCGAGGAGTTGAAGGAGTTCTTATCCGGGAACTACGATAACGTCTTTGTCTTCCTTGCTCATCTTTGGAGTCTCCTTCCTTACCCTTGTCCTCGCCATTTTGTTGCTGTCTTTGTTCCAACTCTTGCTTCTCCAACTCTTCCTCTACCTCATCTCCTAACAATGGAAGTCGTCTACTCACTCGAACTCCTCGTTTTTCATCAATTTCAATCACTCGAACCTTGCACTCATCTCCAACCTTGATAATCTTGTCAATAGATTCGACACGTTCTACCCCAACTTCAGATATGTGACACCAGCCTTCCTTGCCTTGAAACAACTCCACAAACATACCAAATGGCAGAATACGAGTAACCTTTCCAATATATTCCTGTCCAATCTCCACGCGCCTTACCGAATTTTCCACCATATCCACCGCTCTTTTGAGTTTTTCCTCATCCGACGATGTTATAGAAACCAAACCATCTTGACCAATATAAATAGAAACTACATCCTCTCCTCCACATGCCTCAATAATGTTTCTAATATGTTTTCCGCCAGGACCAATAAGGTCACCTATCGACTTTGTAGGGATTTGTAGAGCACAAATACGAGGCACAGACGCTGGCAGATTTGGTTTGGGTTGCGGCATAACATCCAACATCGTCTTGAGAATTCTTCCTCTAGCTTCTCTTGCTCGATACAATGACTGACGAAGAATATCCATTCCAATACCTTCCACTTTCATATCCATTTGTACAGCTGTTACACCGTCCGTATTTCCAGCAACCTTAAAGTCCATGTCTCCCAAAGCATCTTCAATGCCTAAAATATCGGTAAGAACGGCGAATCTGGAACCATCGACGATCAATCCCATGGCAACACCTGAAACAGGGCTTCGAATAGGAACACCTGCTTCCATCAAAGCCAAACAACCTCCACAAACAGATGCCATACTAGAACTTCCATTACTTTCTGTAATGTTGCTTTCCACTCGAATAACATAAGGAAACGCTTCCCTTGGTGGAATAATGGGAGCCAATGCTCTTTCTGCAAGTCTACCATGACCTATTTCTCGTCTTCCTGGAGGTCCCAACTTGCCAACTTCTCCTACAGAGAAAGGCGGGAAGAAATATTGTAAATAGAAACGCAACTTCACTTCACCATCCAACGTCTCATAATGTTGAGCATTTTCTTCCCCTCCCAACGTAGCAACAACCAAAGCTTGTGTCTCTCCTCTAGTAAACAACGAAGAGCCATGTGTTCTTAATAAAGGACCTTGAATGATATCGATAGGTCTTATCGTGTCAAGACCTCGTCCATCTGGTCGAATCTGCTTGTCCAAAATGAACTGTCTCATACGCGACGATAATACTTTCTTCCAACTCATCCTCAACTTGGCATCCAAATATTCGTCTTCTTCCATGGACGGAGTGGAAGAATGAAGTTGATGATCTTGTTGTGCGGAATCCTTCCATTTCGATAGAGCCAAATCTATTACTTTTGCTCTCACACGTTCAATGGCTTCGTCTCTTTCTTTCTTACTGAATACATTCAAAGCATCGTCTAATTCTGTTCCTGCTAGCGAATCCACCAAAGATATCATTTGTTCGCTTGGGACGATCACCTTCCCTGTAAACTTGGTCTTACCCGCACGTTTCACTAAAGAGTCAATAGCCTCACATATTTTGACAATGGAATGATGTGCCGTTTCTACTGCCGTCATAAGACTGTCTTCCGAAACAAACTCCGCACCGCCTTCAACCATTAAAACACCATCCACAGTGCCAGATACTACTAAATCTAGTTTTGCGGTCGAAACTACTCTGTTGTCGGGATTAATCACAATATTATCTTCTTTATCAATAGCAACTCGAACTGCAGCAACTGTTTTCTTCATTGGCACGGAAGATAGCGCAAGGGAAGCGGAACACCCACAAATAGCCAACACATCCGGTAGATGTACTCCATCATAAGAAAAAACATTAGACAATACCTGAGTTTCATAAAAGTAGCCCTCTGCAATCATAGGACGCAGTGGACGGTCTATCAATCGTGAAATGAGAATCTCCAAGTCAGATGGTCTTCCTTCTCGCTTATGATATGCACCAATAGTTTTACCAAGCGATGAGAAGCGCTCAAAATAGTCTACTCGGAAAGGCAAAAAATCAGTGCTCTTGATGTTTTTGGTTTCTGTACAGGCGGTACAGAAAACCATGGTGTCTCCATCGCGAACGACTACTGCACCCCCTGCTTGTCTTGCAAATCTCCCAGTTTCAAATGACCAAATCCTATCACCTACTTGAACAAATGCAACTTCGTACGGTAGAAACCCTCCTCTACCACTACCCAAAGGTGCTACTGGTTCCGTTACCCAAGGAACGGACGAGGGATCCGCGCCATTACCGACAACACCATTGTCTGATTCCTCTTTTCTAGAGTCTGAATCACGAAAGTTTTCTAAACACGCTACTTGAACAAGATGACTATCTTGTCTGGAGCAGATTCTTCTTCGTCTCAAAACACTATTACAGAAACTATTTGCGCAGAATTGGGAAGAGAACCTCCAACAACTATTTTTTGAAACAGTTTCATGACGCAAAAGCGACTGTGAAGAAATGAAAGACCAGCAACTAACCACTCTGGCGCGTTGCAAGTTACAAGTTGGACAGTCTCCTCGAAAAGGCATCGCTCGTGAGGTATCTCCACCACCAACCACACGAGAACAAATTGGAAGCGTCTTGTTGCATTTCCTTTCTTGGGTTTGTTGTTCTGGAGCAATCCACAAGCCATATATTTATTATTATTGTTGTTATTTATTTTCATGCTCATTATCCATGCAGGTATCCAATTTGGTAGAAATATAACTAGTCGTTTCTATGGTTGAGTATCTACTGAGCTTCACCTATGCGTCCAACAAATACTATGCTGTTGGATGGAATGCAATGTTGCTCTAGATAATTGAATTTCTATTATGGATGAAATATCGTCGTTCTTTATAGCTACATGTTGAAAAACCAGAATCTATAGAGCTAACGCAATATCGACATGTTGAACAAGTGGCCATATTTGATTGCACGTGCTCCTTTCACAACCATTGTGTTCAACGAACGAGTTGGAGAATACTGAGCCTTGCAGTGACAAGACATTGCATCTTTCTTGTATTTATGGCCGCAAATGAGGAGAGTGGAAAGGAACTTGGTTGTCTTACGAAGTCAGGAGACAAACGCAAATTTGGAAACAAGGACAGTTTCTAGCTTTTTATTCTATCAAGAGTACTACAAGCTTCTTATAAAGTCATGGATAGCACCAGAAACGGAATTCCTACTAGAGGCCCATCTCTGCCTGTCTTCTCTGTAGTGCAAAAGTATTCCAACTTGTAGTTTCCTATGCGAAGTACGCGCTTTACTACAGCTTTATATTTTCAACGCTGGAGGATAATCTGTCCTCTATTTCATGTTCAATCTCTAATAGACGTACGTGTTAAACTCCACTAGTTACAACAGCTCGACAATAAGCACAACAGATTGCAACTCCAAGGATTCTAAAGTAAAGTTTAGAAAGTCAACGAATACGAGCTAAACGATACAAGTTGCTCAGAGGTAGCGACATAGTCTTTTTTTTCTCTCATAGTACAAAAACTCGGAGAGATTCCCATCGAGACAAACATCACTGCAACTATGAAAAAAGCACTCTTCCCGAAACTTACCCAGCACTTTCTACATAACTGTGCCCAAAATATATCCTAAGCAAATCAAAATACAGACAGACTCAACGTTAGAATCAATATAAACTGAAGAAACTCAGAAACGGGGAGTTCGTCAAAGGCATATTCAGAAGCCAAGCGTTCCCTATCTCATCACGGTTGATAAAAATAGAAATAAAAACCTACCAAAAGCTTTCAACAATACTTGCATTGACAAGTAACGTTTGTGGATCGTCACCAAAAGTTTTTTCCAGCCACGACGCCGATTTGTTTCCTCGTCGGCTGTCCGTTGCCACACATCAAAACATCGACTCTATTTGGTTTCAATTTATTTGTTTCTCTTGATCTAATATCCTTCTCGTATACATCAAGAGAGCTATATTAGTATTTCTAATTTACCGGCTGGTTACCACCAAACTATATAAATAGATAACCCTAAATGAAAGAGCGACAACTCTTATTATAGTCAATCGTCCACGACTAGAGGTTTTCGTTCATGCGACGGAAACATTCTTGCCATTCCAAGTCTGTACTGTCATCCAAGGCAATAGAGTTTACATTTTCCTTCTCTTCAAGATAATGGAATGGATTCCTGCTTTGTGTCGTGTTTTTCGATACAGTAGCAGTCTTGTTATAAGGAGCTGTATGAAGCGTATCATTCCATCGTTCGTCAAATTCAGTGAAATCAGAATCATCAAAAATTTGCTGTAAAGGATGTCCGTTTTGTTTTTCATGGCAAAGAGCTTCAAAAGTTGATGTGCTGCAATGATCTATAGACTCATTCAGTTGCACCGGAATTCTCTCTTGTCCTTTCAGTTCGTCCCGCGGCTTTTTCATTCTAGACAAGACTGAATCCAAATGCACAATTATGTCCTTCAAAAGAAGCTGCAACTGATTTTTCTTGTTATTTTCAAGTTTTTTAAACACTTTGCTGTTTTCAATGCGAAAGAAACAGCGTCCCAAGTCTAACAGTAGTTTGGCAGAGACATTTCTACCGCCAATGGTGGCTAAGTAGATTCTCTTCAAATAAAAGTTCAGTTGACCACAAAATTCATCGGAAGAAATGTTTTCTTGCCCACTACTGATTGTCTCCAACTTGTTCAAAATAAATGCGACAGAGTAACTATCTTCATTCTCTTCCACATCCTTCGCTTTTGAATTCAAATTTTCCCCAGTTTCCTTGAAATAATTGCTTTTCTTGCAAGCATCGTATTTCGGAGTCGTTTCCAAAGCACGTTCTGTAGTAACTGAGCAAACGTGTTCCTCATTAAAGTAATCGATGGAGTTTTCTCTCACTGAGGAAACATACTGGCATCTTGATTCAGCGGACTGCATTTGTCGACCTCGCTGCAAATTTTCAGTAAAGGATAACCGTATCAAGACAAGTCTCACCATGAGTTCTTCAAGTCTTCTCTCTACTGTCTCCAGTCTCTTCGATAAAGACTCACAGTCCTTGCAAGCAATAAACCCCTTGTTCAAACTCTGGTTATTCTTTTTTGTATCCACACTGTTACTGGTAGAGTTTCTCCCAGCTCGTATTTCGGCAACTTCTGTCTATCTCTATTCTCAATACCAACTCTTTTCTTTTCGCATATCACCTACCTCCATTTTTTCTAATACCGCATACAATTGGCTCCTCGTGACAGCTTCTCTAGAAGCAAGTTTCACAAGTGCACTCTTCAAGCCCAAGTTGGCGCATTGTTGTTGTTCAATGTTATCTTCGGCTGTTCTTAGCCGAGCAGCAATACTAGCAAGATTGCTTGCTTGAGCTTCTAAAGCGTTTCTCAACGCAGACAAGTCGCAATTATCTTCTTCCCACTTCATAAAGCAGTATTGTTGGCGCCAAGTCGTTTTCTCCCAAGCGGAATTTCAAATTGTCCAGAGCGACCCGCCAATCTACCTTCTTGGCAATCCCGTTCTTTCTCTCCCAAGGAAAGGATCCTTTGAAAGCTCATCTTGAAGTTTGGCAAGTTTTAGACCATAAAACTTGAACGAAACTATGCATATGCAAGTCGCAATCTTTACAAATGACTTATTTTATTCCGAATCAGAATGGATGGAAAGCCTAAATTGAGTGTATCGCAAACTTTCCACAATTCGAGCTTTGAGCATATCACTAACACCAACTTGTAAAACGTAACTAGAGACAAATTTTCATAGCCCGGGCAAAATATCGGAGGAAACAGATACCGTTCGGTCTGAACAACCCCAAAAAATAACGGTTCGCTGCACCTCTTTCTGGCAAAAACCTGAGGCACCCTTTCCACGGGTTGTTAAAGACCCTCCGCATTCCATATCCCAAAATTGTATTAGTCTGCTGCTCGAACGTCGTAGTGTCACTGCCCTTTAGAACTCTCCCCAAAACTGCTTGGAGTTCTGGGTTCCACTCTTGCCTTTTTCGAAAAAAGACCGTTTCCCTGCTTACTTACGTTATCTGGACTAGAAAGACTCGAAGACGAAAATATTCTATCAGACTGCCTCAGCTTGCGCGTTGGTCGCTGGCCAGTCTCCGCGTCTCCACGATATTTTAGAACATTGTCCCAACCCCGAACAACGTTTCCAAAATGCCAAGACTCTTCCAAATATGAAGTTTCCAGTTCGTATATTTGAATTTCCACTTTTCTCAATTTTGACTCCAAGTCCTTCTTGCCGCGCAAAAGGGCCTGAACTTCAGGGGACACAGAACTCGAAGAAACACTTTTCTTTTTAAAACTGTCTGCTGACAACATAGCTTCCGAGTCACTTTCTACTGTTGCCAAGGAAGGACTTTCAGGGTCGTCACCATAGCTTTCGGAAGGTACTGAGCCACTCGCAAAAGACGTCATTTCTCACAACCACACCACCAAAACAGTACACAAGATGCGAGGATGAAGAACGATAGAAAGAAAACAAAATAGATGATGCATGTGAGATATGCTACAAAAACAAACCTTTTTATTAGAGATGCTCGAAAATTTTATTCAGATAAGATAAGGAAGGAGAAACCTTGAGCCTCCAACTCCCCAAATGGGTTCAAGTGCTTTGGACGCCTGTGGAATGGGAAGTTGCTGGCTTGCTTGAGGAAACATGAACGTTTTTGAAAAAGCTTCAAAAAATTTGCAACGTATTGGTTCTACTCCACGTAAATACCTTGTGGAGTTTGAACTGAAAAGGTTAACAGGGTTGATGGAGTATTTAGCTATAAAAAGAGAAAGCGCGCCGGTTGGCGTAACTGTGTCGAAGGCAGGGAAAGCAGTGTCAAGCAGACCTAGTAACAATGGGGTTTGGAACGAGAAACTCAGCATGCAAGTAACTCTTTTTGAAAAAACAGTTGGAGCCGAGCACATCTTGGAGTCGAAGAAAGTGCTTATAGAGGTCCACCTGCTAAAAGCTGGAAGCAAGGGAGTGGTGATAGGAACTTGTGAAGTTGACGTTGCCTCTATTGCTTCGATTTCCGGTGAACCAAACTCTAGGCAGCTTGAGTTGTTGTTAAAGGGTTCATCTTCGAATTCCTTGCGGGGTACGGAGTTGAAGCTTTCTTTACAAGTTACAACAAGTGGGTTGAATACAGATAATGACAGCACTTCATCGCCAAGAAGTTTGGGAAGAAGGTCTTCGCAGTCGTACTCTAATGTTCCTAGTGAAGCTTCATCGCCACTCTCAAGCAACACGCCCTTGGAAAGTCGCTCACCGAGCCTGTATGGAGAGAGGTCGTTACCAGCCTTACCAAGAGTTCCAACTTCGGATGAAAGAAGGTTCAGCTTGTTCTCGAAGACGGTCAATTCGAAAACTTCTCCAAGTGAACTTTCGAAATATCCATCAAACAGTTCTTCTAGACAGTCAATGAACAACGAATCAGACTCTGCAACGGGGCAAGAGGCCGCAGAAACCACAAAGAGTCCTCAGACGAAAAGGTCTTCAAGAGCTAATTCTTTATTCGGTTCGCTAAAAAATAAGGTTGAAGCACATGGACGAAGGCAGACCCCACAAGGAGAGGACGATAAGATGAACATAAGTATGTCACCAAAGTCTCCTCAAGACTCCCCGTCTCCCGGATTACAACGAAGTTTTTCACAGTTATCATACTCAGGAGAAAGCAAGATGGATGATATAGATACTCTAAGGGAACAACTTGGAAAAGAAAGGGAACACGTCAAGTCTCTGGAGGAAGAGTTGAAGCGTAGAGATGAACAGATGAGATTGAACAAGGCTTCTTATCAAGGTGAGTGTTTGCCTTATGAGAGTATTATTTCTAAAATTGTATGTGAAGAGGAATTGCAGCAACTCACATCGTTGCTGTTTCAAGAACGGAATAAGCTTTCTGTTGTGGAAGAACAGCGTAAAAAGCTTCAACAAGAACTCAGTTCGATGAGAGAGGTATGAAGTATATCTTTTTTTCGTGTTTTTATTTAGCTGTGTTGTAGAAGAATTCATCACCAAAAGAAACACAGGCCGATTCATCATCTTCCGTTGCCACTTTATATGAAGAGAATGAACGCTTAAAAAGGGAGAATCGTGAATTGAGAGATAAACTCAATTCGTTGCCAGATTATTCTTGGACCAATGGATCTCCCGTGAATGTTCAAGTTGCACCTCTGTTGGAGAATAACCAAAAATATGGCAAGCATGATGGGTAAGTACCTTGAGGAAGTCCTGTAAATGTCTGCTAACGATTGCTGTTTAGCCCTTTTACTGTAGGACAACTAGTACAAGAATTAGTATCCATGAAAGTGAAATATGCAGAGTCACAAAGTGAACTCGAAAAGGAACGGCAACGTATTCGGAGTATTTCTAAAAAATTGGAAACTGCTAAGCGGCAAAACAGTAGTATGGCAATGGAAATGACTCATTTACAAAGGGAGTTGTCCTCACAGCGACCAGACACAGGTGGAGTGAAAAACAACAACTCCAGTCCGTCTTTGAGCAAACGTGTTGCAGCGGATAGAAGTCTTGATATGGAAAATTCATCGCAGAATGAAGATATCTCTTTGCGACGGTCACTTAAGAAGAAGGCGAAGGGGTGGAAGAAAGTTTTTCATTGAAATGCAATTTATATTTGTACATATTATCCGTTCATTTTTATTATTGGCTATGTAAGCTTTATTACGTTGAATTGTTGTCCGAGAATATATATTTTGTAAAGAGTTGTTTTCAGAAACTAGTTTTTACACACATACACATACCATACATACATATATATATATATATATATATATATATATATTATATTTAGAAATATATATATATTGTATTTGTACGTATGTGGACGCCAGAGCAACGTTCCCCACAACGGTCGACGGGTTTGGTGGATTTTCGTCGGGGCATGTCAGAAGCTCAACCTGTAAGTTTGGCTTTTTACACTGACGGTTCCTCTGACTTTATTATTATCAGAAACAACCAACATCTGACCAAGACAACGCTTCAGAAGCCAAAAAAGCCGAAAAACCTGCAGGAATGATTCCTTCTGCACGAGAAGATTCCAAGGCCGTTGAATGGAGCAATAGTGAAACAACGTCCAAAGAGCGTGAAATTGAAGAAGCTTTAAACGTAAGTAAGTGCATTATTGTTATGACTCTTTTTATGCGTTGTAGTGTCCTTGTATTCAGAAAATGAAGGAAGGTTCCTGTGGTGAGCAGTTTATCGCAGCATATCGCTGTTTTCTTGAAAGTGAAACAGAGCCCAAAGGTTCCGGTAAGTAACATACAAATGACAAATGTTCCTATTATAGAGTGTTTTAGACTGTGTGGAATATTTTTCATCGATGCAAAAGTGTATGGTAGAACACCCGGAAGAGTATGACTTGGATAGTGATTCCGATGACTCGGAAGATTTCGACTTGGGTGATGAGGAAGAGACTGGACATTAGAAACTTTTTCAGTCGTGTTTGTAGCCAATATCAACATTTCCCAGAGCCATGGCTATTTGTATTCATTACTAGGTTTTTCAAGTGTTGTTTCTAGACTGTGGCTGTATGGCAGCATGTTGTGTTTTTGTTTCATAAATCGTCGCTATTATTAGGCGTACTATTTTTAGTAAGAATAGTGGATAGTTTCTATTCTATAGAGTTTCCATATTCCTCGATATCCACGAATAGATAATGACGGGCAGGAAAAAGAGAGGAGACACAATTTCCTTTTTTTGTCGCAATTCTTTACCAACACACGCAGAAGACACATACAGACAACTATGTTGACGTTTTGTACCTCCAACATGTACTATACTCCAAAATATTTCCTTGCCAAAAAGCACGGTTTCCTTTGCAAACCATGTCTCTTGGATAGAGGCAGCGAGAAACAAAAACCGGTCCGTTCTTTGGGTTTACAGTGTGCTCACCGGGACGACAAAAGTAGCAGCTCCAAGTCGTTTGAAAAGAGGAAAAAGAGGCTTTTCACAGTAGAAGAAGATAAACTTATCATTCGAATGCGTGAAAAGGACAAACTCTCGTGGAGAGAAATTGGAAAACGACTCAACAGACACGGATATGTTTGCAATATAAGGTACTCATAACGCGTTTTGTCTCATAATGCGTTGAATGATTGACCCGCATATGAATAGATACAAGTCCAATTTATCTTCTCGTTATCGTCGTTTTGATGAGGACAACACATCGAGTCAACTGGAAGTCCTCGTCAAGGAACTGGGTCCGGATTGGCCAAAGATAGCTGAAATTTTACAGTTTTCAAATCCAGAGGATGTTCAAGCCAAGTAAGAAAACGGT
This sequence comes from Galdieria yellowstonensis, assembly GCA_026122205.1. Taxonomy (NCBI): domain Eukaryota; phylum Rhodophyta; class Bangiophyceae; order Galdieriales; family Galdieriaceae; genus Galdieria; species Galdieria yellowstonensis. The sequence continues at coordinate 97,916 of JANCYU010000043.1, read as the reverse complement.
GTCTTTGCAAAGCGTCGATCACTGTTATAGATATTCGGAACTCGTAGCCAGAAACAAACAGCGGAATTCCAGTATGAGGCGAAATACAAACGATGTACGAAGCAAGTATAAACTTTCAAGTGCTCCAAAAGCGGCCAAGCAGTCCAAAACTGGGTATTTTACTATTTCTTATCAAATATGTCAGTTTTTCATGCTCGTCTAGTCTGGTGGAGTGTCTTTTGACTGTTACCAGACGACAAGACGATTCTTTCACCGTAGAAGAAGATAAGTATCTCTTGGAACAATTGAGAAAGTATGGCTCCGATTGGAATCGAATTGTTGAAGAGTTCCCCTCGAAAAGTAGAAGAACTGTGATGAAAAGGTATGTGCGCTTTGTATTGAAAAAAAGATGACCGACGCTGTAGGGAAGACTTGATCAGTTGTCCATAAGATATGGCAGTATGAGTGGTCGTAAATTGTTGTGGACACAAGATGAGGATAATTTACTGATTGATTTATTCATACAGCATGGTCGTTGTTGGTCGCTCATATCTCGAAGTCTGTTTGGAAAGTCATCTTCTCAAATTTTTCGAAGGTATGTATATTCTGCGTGCAAAGATGTCCACTTACTTGCACATTATCAGATTTCTCAAGTTACGAAAGGATGGAAAAGTGACCATCACGAAATGGACGCTTAGTGACGATAAAAGACTTGTTTGTAGTGTCGGTTTGTACAATGAAAACTGGCCTCTTATCGCAAGAGTTCTTAAATATTGGTCCTATTCAGAATGTGAGAGGCGGTAAGTGCAAGTCTTTGTATGTGATGACAAACTTGTTGAGCATGAATGTGCTAGTTATCGAACGTTGCAACGGGAAAATAGGCTGCTTCCTTTAGAAAGAACGGTAATGAAGGAAGTTCGCAAAGGAAAATCAAGCGAATTGCTATTTTCCTGTACTATTCGTCACGATGAATATGGATTGGCAAGAGAGCGATGTTCATCGGCTTTACAAGAAGTATTTTTTGGTTAATAACTGTGTACATACAGAAGATGACGAGTATTCGCAAGTGCAGCAAGTAATCTCATATCCTTAGTAGTTGTAGTTGGGAGTGACACTTTTGGAACACTTGTTGATGATGCAACTGTAAGCAAGTAGTGTTTAGTAGTAAACCATAAATTGACTAGTGTTTTGTCGAAAAACACGCTAGCTTGGAAAAACAGACACAAAAAAAAAGCCGTTGCTTGAAAATACAACAACTATAACCTCTTGGTAGACAGACAATGGAGACGATAATTCCAAGGGAGATAGCGTCGACTTAGTTTACCTCTCCAACACTTCTTTTCCTCCTCTTCTTTTGAATAGACAAACAGAAATATTCCAACTGTCCCTTTGTCCCAACATCAAAATCAATTTTGGGTTGGCTTTAAATAGGCGCCTCGTCCCCTTTTGTGTCGATCAGCGTCTTTGCGCACGGGCAATGTCTCCCAAATGAGGTTTTACCGATGGGCGACTATTGCTAATTGAAAACTACTCCAATTCACGCGCGTTCACCTCTCGTAGGTGACCGTGCAATTTTTGAAACCTTCTCCTCTTGACAATAAAAGCTTTTATTCAAACAACTCCTTGTTGCCATACCGCTAGTAAGTAGAGAAGAGAGAATATGCTGTGTTGTTGGGCAATCACAGCTGGAATATCCCGTCGGTTCTCCTTTCGAAAAGTTAAAAACGACTGCCAAGCACAAGGAATGGACAATAGAGGAACCCAATACCAATAACTTAAAAAATAAGCCTGCAACAAACAAAACACATAAGGAAAAAACAACAAGACAAACATAAAATGTCTGGAAAGAGAGTTGCCCAAAAGGTTGGCTACTGTAATAGCACCACTACGCCTATCCGACTCGAGGTCCCTGTGGTTATTGGCATGCAAAATAGCTTCTACTCGAAGTCCTACAGGAATGGAATACCACACTGGTAACCAGCTGTATTCACCGCACTGACTTAAATAACCAAAAACAGCCATCATCGGCCCAAAAGAGATATAGATAGCCACATCTCCCAACGCAAAGTACTTGAGTGCGAATCCTTTCACTCCTCCATTATACATATAAGTCAGAACAACTCCAACCCAAAACAACTTTCCAAGAGTCATCAAATCCAGACGAGTCACAAGCTCCAGAAAATACAACGAGAGAAAGGAGCAAAAATACATAAATATAGCAAGCGTCCAGACTTCAGGAATGCTAAGTAACCCTCGAACCAAAGTAGGATCTCCATAAGATTCCTCCGTGTCATAGCCTTTGACATAATCGAAATACGTATTTAACAAATTAGCAGCTCCTTGGAGACTCAGTGCAACAGCTAATGAGAGAAAAAACTTTGGAAGCTCCCAAGTTGCCTGATATTTCCAAGCCAACAAGGAACCTAAAGTAACCGAAGGAATCGCTGCTTGGAACGACCAAGGTCTTAAAGCCTACAATAGATATAAGAAATAGAAATGTATACTTTTACGATTCACACAAGTTTACCATAAAGTAGTACCAAAACTTTCTACTACTCATCCAGAAAGACAATGCGTTGGAGACTTGGCAAAATCTCAATTCAACGGTGCTGAGAAAAGCTTTTGGTGGAGATAAAATGCGACTTGGGTTTATTGCGCCCACAAGTTTTGCCGGATTTTCATTATTTTTCTGCAGTAAAACAACAGCAGAAGCGTATTCAAACTTCTGGAATTGCAAATATTTCCTCTCAACTTTACAGCCTTTATCTCGTTTCTACCCCAAAACTAGGGTTAGATTTCCAAGTAATGTTCTCCATCGTTGTCTCAGAGCAGCCAGAAACGTTCAAGTCACTCTTTCAGATCGAATTACTGTAGGAATAGCAATATGTATTTTGTCTGGCATAGTATTGAATAGATTCCTTACCTCCGAGTTGACTATAGCTCAAGAAAGGTCCGACTTACTAGGAGTTATCTTTTCTGTCTTGTCGCTTGTCCACGTTTTATGGAAGCAAGACTTTAGTGTAAAAGAAGAAGCGCCAGAAATACTTGTGGGTAAAGATTACCGAGAAATAAACGTACATATAGACCGTCAAAGTCTTTCAAAGTTGGAACACTTGTGTCGTTGGATTCAGGAAGCAACCTATGCGAAAAGTATTGTGATTCAGCAGGGTGACTTTACTTTAGTAAGATGGGGACCGGGGAAGGACGGGCAACAGGTTCATTTAGGAGAACTGGCCATGCAGTGTTTAGCCTCAGGAAAAGCTTCTTTTTTGGCTGATTTGAAGATCGTCGCGGGAAGAAGTGAGTTTAATTATATGTCTAGCAATTGTAAAGTACGTTGCATCCATTATATTATGTAAATAATTGTCATATTTAGCTCTAGTCTATCTATATGGAACCCTTGGCAAAGGATACTTTGCTAATTTTAGGATCTGGAAAGGTGCGACCATTTACTGAAACGGATTTGACTTGGATACGCGCCACTCAACTCCAACTTGCTCAATTATTGACACAAGAGGAGACACGGTTTCTTCGCGGAAATGACAACGATGCTTACAGAGCAGAATAAAAGACATTTGTAGCATTCCAACAGCATCCATTTTTATTCTTCCAAGTTGACAGTTTTATTATTCGTCACCGCATTTTGTGTAGAGTTACTTGAATCAAGTAGTTGTTCCAGTTCCTCAGGTGACAATCGCCACTGTGCTGGAACAATCATTCCACAGCGACGAGCAATATAAACATATCCAAACCGCAAGATAGCTTTCCGAAGGTTGTACTCTCCATTTTCCAACAATTCTCGTTCCGTTGGCATTCTGTCTTGGAGATTTTTCTCTTGGACGAATTTCTTTACTTCATACAAAACATTGCTTATGTCATTCCAATATCTCAAGCAGCTGAGTCCTAAACGTTCTCCTACAATTCTTATACCACCAAGCGCACGAATCTTTTCTAGTAAATATATTTTGTTCTTTCGAACGAGTTCCTTTTCCGTCGGCATCATTTTCTTCCTATTGCCCTTTCTGTTGGCAAGATACAATCTCAATTCTCTTCGAACGATGCGCCATGTAGTTTCGACCCCTGGAGAACGTTTTGATCGTCTTTGAGTCGGCTTGTAAGGCAAATTCAAATGCTTTGCAACTTCTTCAGAGCCTCCATGAACATAAATAGCATGAATAATATCATAACGACCGGCTTCTCGCAATGTCTCTTGCGTCGGCATGACTCGAGGTAAGTGAGAATGCTACAAAAAGAAAACAGGAATCAGAATAGCTTTCATTTCCAGCCTATTTCTTACCTCAATAAATGCAATCAGTTCGCGTTCCAAATGCTCAAAAGATTTCCAAAATTTGTAAGGTTTCAAAATCACTTTCCATCCCAACCTTTTGGCTACCGCAGTAGCACCTCCATGCTGAGCGATGCCTCTCCACAAATATAGTCGACCTAAGGAACGTAGTTGGGACTGCGTCGGCATTACTTTCTCCGGCAAATTCAACTCTCTGGCAGCAACTTCAAGTTCTTTCTTCACGTGATCAATGTCGGACCAGAAACCGCAAGGCTTCTTCAATGAGGCACAAGGAATTCCTAGGCGTCTAGAACACTCCCAGAAACCTCCGTGGTATTCAATAGCTGCAAATAAATCACTTCTTTTGTATTTACGAAGCTCCATCGGAGTAGGCAAACGCATACCGCTCGTCTTTTCATCATCGCTGCAAAGATGCTGTTTTATAAATGAAACAATTTCCTTGTGGAAAGTATCCCAGTCGCTCAACTTTTCCTTGCAATTTGATAGTTTCAACTTTAATACTCGCGATATCTATTTTTCACTGAGTGCAATTCTTTCAAAGCGTTGTTTGCATACCAACTCGTATCCACCTCGTCTCAAAATGGCAGCATCAAGCTCTAGCCGTCCGCTGTCCAAAATATCGTTTCTACAAGGCATCTCTGAAATATCTTCACCTCGACACTTTCGAAATTCCTGAATTTCTTTTAACAAATTATCCAGATTTGTCCAGTAACCATAAGGTTTCCTGGCCGGACGATGACGATGCTGCGGAGCTTCGATCCTATCAGTTGCCTCCGGATCCTCTTCTCTCTGATCACTAGCACTCCGACACGCTAAAAAGGAATAACTCCGACGACATGAAAAATCCAATGTCTTCAAAGAGCTGGTCAAAAAATTGTACAAGTCCGTCTCCGTTGCAAGGCGACTGTAGTAGACAACAATTCGACGCTTTCCAAAACTGTTCCATCCAGCACTACCACAGTAATAGGAACATTTGCTTTCTCCAAACCGTTCCAGTCGACTATGTAGAATGTTGGACACGTCCGTGGAAACGGAAAAACATGGAAACCGAGAGCAGCTGCTTAGGACCCTGCGGATCTTCACATCATTGCTCATTTCGCAAGGGCCAACCAGAATGGAAAATTTTCTTCCTGTCGGGTTGTGGTCAATCCTGAGAATGATAAGGTGTCTAGCAAATGGTGGTTGCCGGTGGAAAATGGAGTGAACAGGAGTTCTATCATGGAAGAAACGATACTGTTGTCGTCCTTGGAAACAAATTTCGCACTAGTAGAAAGAATTTGCACATATTGGCTTTTCAATTTTCTGATGATAAGTAAACACAACAAGCTGGAGATGTATATGTAGATATAAACATTTTTGGCGCTGTTCATCATTTCATGAATTTGTTACGCAAAGACAAGAAGACTCTGAGACAAGTGAACAACAGAGCTAATCTTTATTTGGAGGCCAAGCTGCAACCAGTTGACGATCAAAGAGATGCAATTTTAATGAAACGATAGAAAGGTTTCTCAAGAAGCAGTGGATATTTTTATAAAGTTGACCAAAATGAAATGTTTCCAGAAAATGTTCTTTCATGGCGAAGAAGCGAACAAAAAAGGATAATTTCACGAAAATCACTGCCTGCTCTAGGAGGCATGTTTTTCTAGAACGAAATAGGTAAACGACGCTTTAAAATTTTCCATATTGTTGTTCGTATCTCAAACTTGGAGAAAGATCTTTTCATTTCGGATAAAAAGAGTTTCCAGTTATTGCGCGACTTGGTTCTCTCCATAGAAACGAAAGCCCAAGGGAAAAGGCTCTTCTTTCATTTCAGGACAAAGAGCAACTTGTGTACAATTCTTGAAAGCACACAAAGGACAATGAACAATGAATTACGTTATCTTCCTTTAAGCGCACATTGAAGATACCCCAAATTGGGAATATATCATGTAGCTCGTTGAATATGAGACAGAGTATCATAGCATTCTTCCTGATATCGAAACATCTGGTCATCGTATATTTCAACGAAACAAAATGTTTGAAACCACAATCACATTTTTAATTTGAAACGTGTCTAATCACGTAGGCACTTCAAATTGGCGCCTTTAAATCGCAATTATTGAAGTGAAGGAAAAGGCCATACTTGTGATAGAACTAGGAAACACCAACTCAAAAGTTCCACACCTGCACGTAAAAAGTCGGTCAAGAAGATATCATCCTATGCTGACAAGTTTCTCATCAACCCTACGCGAGATACACTTGACAATTCAAATTATGCAGGATACGATAGAAACCGCTGTCAGCGTGCCTTTCATCCCAGCCGAGCCCAATAGTGTTTATGCTCAAAAGACAACGGAACGAAAAGATTTGTCGGAATAACTGAAGGATTCGTTATATCTCGACGACAAGAGATAAAATGAAAGAATTCTAAAATCAATCATTTGCTCTGGCCATGTTTTTCTATCAAACTTGTAGATACTGTTTCAATATCCAGCTTGTTCCACATCACTTGCCCCATCATTTCACTTCCATTGTTCGGCACTGCGTATGCAAGAAGAAAGAAGGTAAAGGAAGAGAAGGAAGAAGCAGCGTCTACATTTAGCTTTTTAGCACCATACTATAATTGTTACCAGTATGGAATGGATCATAATACTCTTGTTGAATGAACTCAAGTATCTACCGCCACACATATTGTCATTTCCTGGTGAATTGAAAAGGGATCCACATATTCATCAAAGAATACGTGGGCTCTCAAGGAAATTAAAATATATCGAGATGCCGCAAACCTTATTTGTGCCGTCATTCTGAAAAGAATCTGTATACTCCTCTTCTTCTCAGATAACACAACTGTTTACTGGTAATTGCATAGTTCAGATTAGCCTTGATTGATCTATCATGTATGCAGACGACTTGGGATAAAAGTAGTGGTCAGCTTGCGACACTGGAAATGAAAAAGACATTTTGATGCATTACACTTTGCAACCTCGTGTGATTCATTTTCATATGCTCTGTGATGAAGCATTTGTGACCCTTTTGTGTGTTGAACGAGTAAAAATTCGTCCGTCAATCCTATTTCTACCCATGGAAAGCAAAAAATTGTCGATTCATTCCATCTTTGCCTGATCAGATTTAGAACCTAACGAAGGAATCCTTTGATTAATTCTTAGATGTCTACTTGACCAAGCTTCGAAGAAATTCAAAGGACTGCGTGTGACTACAATTAAATTCTAAATTTTCTGTTTCTTCTATGGAATAACCCATTTCTATGAATGAGAAAGGATGCCTGGAATTCCGCAAGGCCGGATGACCATATTAGTAAACAATAATTCGGTGGCTTCCGACGCCTCTAGATACTGACACTGTAAAACCTACATTTCACAGATGCAATTAGTTTCGGAGCTTCTCACCTTAATTCAGCAATGACTAAAGCAATAGTACAAGGATAACTAATCATGAAATCGGTTCATTTCTCACTTTTTCCAAATCAGTTCTTCAATACAATGCCAAATCTATCATTGAAATGAACCGAATTTTCATTCGAGCAGCATCAAGAGGAAAATGATACTCAAGATGGACGTCTACATGAAAGGAAAGTGATTTCGAAAAATTTCGAAAGAATATTTCGTGAACTTGCTGGAAAGATGCACAAGATTTAGATATACATGCTGTCAAAAGTTAGGCCTAGAAGCCTCCGAGTCTTTAGTGAAGAGTTGCCATCTGTATATCTTCTTCATTGCGCAGATTGAATAGGTAAACAGCGAGGAATTCGTTCAACTGCACCATGAAACTTGCCAAGCGGAAAGAAAACGATTTTGAGAAGAAATTATTTTTCGTCTGTAGATTTCAAAAAAATCGTCCATCGCAATTTCTGATGGAGCAGTTTTCTGTTAATGGAATCAGCCTCCAGAACAAAGCAAACGTATCTAATCTTTTTCCTCACGTAACCAATACAGAATGCCAGTTAACAAATGTCTCTCCTTTGGATTTACATATTTCATCTGGCTAATCAGCCCTGTATACGAAAATGCATTTGAAGACAAAGGAGAAATGAGAAGTATTTCAATCCTTTTAGCGATAGAAAATATGCATTGGAAATTCCCTGTTCTCTCCTCAGATTCCCATCCAACTGCTGGCGTAAGCCGATAATCCATTGGACAATTGGGATTTTCTCAGTAACCACGTTGGAAGGCTCTCCATGAGCATAATTGGTTAAATGCTGTGTAAAAAGATTTACCGAAAATGCGTTGAAATGAAAAATTTTTAAACATATAGTTACCTCCAGTTCATCGTTCGTTTTGAATGCTTCGTATTGAAAAAATGAGAAAAATGATTCTTTCGGATCTATCTACAAGTTTCTCCATATGAAGCGACAAACATTTCTAGACTTTTTCAGAGAAGCATCATGATATTTGTCACAAGAGAAGAGACAGCGGAACAAGACGACAAATCAAATTAATCATTTTAGAAATTACCAAACGAGATGAAGATCTCGCTCGCATAACCTCCAAAGATTCATTATTATCCTCTCACTCTTCACAAGTTTCTCGTCTCTCGTAGAAAGATTTTGAAACATTTCATTCTCTCGTTGATATCATGGCTTTCATTTGTTAGCGGACAAATTAGATCAAATTTCTTCTTGATCGAATTAATTCAGTAGCGAATAACCAAATTCGACAGATTTACGAATCATTTGTCGAATTAATTCCGTCGAGCGCAAACAAATTCTACAGATTTATAAATCAATTTTCTCCGATTCGTCAAGAGTTGCACTATTTCGTTTCGTTATCAAGTTACATAGTCTTTTTAGCGTAGTTTGTCCTAAGAAATTGGTCAAGGCTGCCTCGCAAAGACTCACATCATTGCCATTCCAAGTTCAAAACCAATTGGGAATGAAAATTCCCATATTTCCCCCAAACGTCCCCATTCCGCTCCCCATCCTACATAAATCCCTCTTCAACCTTTGGGTTTCCCAATCCCACTTAGACAACAAATTCCACAATAAAACATTCTCCCCGCTCTTCCCGCCTAGTGACATCCACGTGAAATAGAGACAACAAGAGAAATGTACAAGGGAGAAAATTGCGTTTCTGTTGGCCGCCTTTAGAGAGAGAGAGAGAGACCTGTAAGACTTGTGGGCGTGAATATAACAACGCTTAGTTCCAGCCAGTTTAGCCGACATATGCCCCAAGATACTACTCAACTTTCGGGACCCTCTAATAACCCTTCTATGCAATCCCCTTTGTCTTCGGAAGAGCGTCAACTGCTCTCTGTCTCCTTATTCAAGGCTATTATAGGTGACTCCGGTGCTTCCATCCGGACCTACGCCCGTCACTTGCTAGGGGTCCTCTTGGGTACAGAAACGTGGAATTTCTGTTGTGAACAGTTTGGTTCGATATTGGATAGTTGGGATGCTCTAGGAGACAAACAAAAAGGTGCCCTTATTTCGATTACTGCAAAACTAATCCTTTCGGATGTGGTCTCTCCTGTAATTGCAGAAAAAGTCTTGTTGAAACTAGTTCGACAAGTTGCGTGTTTTTCAAGTCGAATATTGGTTACAAAACCTTTGGAGCTACAACAGGTGGAGTGTGCGGAAGAAGATAAAAATATAGTGAACACCTGGATCCTCTTGAAGGAGTACATTGACAAACAGTTTTCAAAAAAAGAGAGTGAAGCAAGTCAGTGTTCCCAAATACTGTTGTATATTTCCTTGAAGACTGTATATGTAGCAGCGAAAAGAGCCGAAATTTCTACCCAAAACTGCGTGGATATCTTACTTTGTACTGAAAACATCATTCACAAGTTTCGATCTGCAGATTTTGGGAGATTAGGCTTCTGTTTCTGTCAGTTACTGGAATTGATATTAGGCACCATTCCTTCGAATTCGCTTCATCCGGTGCTGAAAAGACTAAAGAATTGTATTGAACATATTTGGAATAGAGTCTGTGAATTTTCCATGACCCAATCGCCGTCATCTGTCATCTTAGGTTCCCTTCCTGCCAATATAGAAAAGCAACTACAACAGATTTCCTTGAATTCCTCCAATTGTGTGGAAGAACTTGAAAAATTGCTTGTACCGAAAGAGGAAGTTCATATTCTAGATTTGATTCGTTACTTCATGCATTGTTCTGACTTGAATCATATATCATCTGGCCAAACCAAAAATGTACTGATAGGACTAGTTCAACTTTCGATGCAAAACCTGGGTATCGATGCTACAAGCAAAACATTGTTTGAACCATTACTTGTTGCCAGGATCCCTTGTGATATACAAGATAGCTCTGCTGTTGCTAGTCGTGCTTCGGTGTACAAAATTTTGCACGTTTTGTTTAATGAACGTGTGGAAATGCTAAATGCCATATTACTGAACTTGGGAAAAATTTGTGAAGAGAACGCTGCCTATGCATATCGCGTACGGGAATGCTTTTATTTCGATACTCAAAGCGACACCAGTGTAAAAGAAATTTTCTCGTGTCTCTTTAGAAACTTTAAGATTGGTAGTTTATGCAAGCAGCTAGGTGCTGCTGGTGAACTAGAATCCTTTATCATAGACTTGACGGAGTCAGATGATGAGGAAGAAAAACAAAACAGAAACCCGGTTGCCAACATTTCCTCACCTAATAACGCAGTTGAACTGCCGCCACCGAAAAGGAAGCGTCCAGTGATTATCCAAGGCAAAAAAGTTGTCGTGAAAAAGCCAAAGGGTAAGAGTAAGAGTTGCGTCTATTTTGTTCCATGCTGAAAGTAAGTTAGTTGCCGACAGCGAAATTTCTGCGTCAGTAAGGGTCTCACCTGTAGCGCCATTTGAGACCGAGAAAGTTTCTGAAAAGCAAAATGGAACAGTTGCACAAACGGATACAATGCCAAAGAGCACAATTTCGGACCAGAAGATGGCAAGTTTAGAAAATGGTATCGTTGTTTCGGAACGAGGACAACAATCTGTCAGTGCTGAAAGAACGGATGTTAATGAGATTGCATCAACGCCTGAACCAGTAGAAAAAGGTGGCAGCGTGAATTTCGCTGGTTCGGAAAGCAATATAGAGAAGGAGCAGCAACAAAACGAACAGAGGGAGGCGAATGAGAGTGTTCCAACCCCTGAAAGAACAGAAAATAGCGCATCAGTTGACGATGTGAATTTGAAGTCTTTAGAAAACCATGCAGAGCAAGCGAAGCAACAGCAGCCAAACGAAAGAATGGAAACCAGTGAGAGTGCTGCAGCTCCTGAAACTGTTACCAATGTGAATTTCACGGCTTTCGAAAACAATGCAGAGAAAGAGAGGGAGCAGCAAAACGAAACCGTGGCTGAGGCCCGAGAGACTGAGTCAGGTAAATGCGATAGTGAGTCCTCTGTGTCATCGCGTTCTTATCACACAGCTATAGAGATGGAAACGCCCAATTTGATGGAGATTCATGAAGAAGATGTACAAAACAGACTGAATGTCGAAGAAGATGTTTTCGTACCTCCCGTAGTGGAAAGAAGTACATCGGGCGATGACGCTGTGAAATACTTGTTACAACAAATCAAACGTTATTTAACGGGTTCTGAAACCGAGGCTGCTGCCAGCTTGGAAAAGATTTTGAAAAATTATACAAAAAATGACTCTCTTTTTTCACTCGTCCAAGGAGAACTTGCTGAGCTCATTTTCCAGTCTTTGGAACACTCGGCGACTGTTTTAAAATTGAAAAAGGTCGCCGAGCTTCTGTATAAAGAGTTGGTTCGGAAGGGGGCTCATCGAGTTTCTTCTTTAATGTGTCCAAGTGCAGAGTTCCTTTGTATTGTTAGACAACATTATTCCAATGAATTTCAAAAATCTTTTACTGTATCACAAGATTCAGTTATGGTGAACCTAATTTCGCAGGGACGTTCAGGTTTGGCTAAAATAGAAAACGCCTACCAATTATTCTTTACAGACGAAAATGAAATGGCAGCAGCAACCTCATCGACGCGGGATAATTTCAACAGAGATTTAAAAATGCTTGTGTCTTTTTATGTCCGGGAAGATGCCATGGGCTTTCTTTTGGATATCGCATCTCTTTTTCCAGATTTTATTGTGGGCAATGTAGAATATTTTGACTTATTAACCCGTGAAATGGACAAAGATAACATGAAAAAAGCACTAGAACTCGTGCAGAATGGAACAATTCAAATGTTATCTCCTGCCTTTAAAGTCAGAGATATGTTTGAATTTCTCAAGGCTTCCTTCGAATGGAAAAGTCATGAGAAGCAAACTTTCTTATGGAAGTTGCTTCTCAAGGACATTTCTAATCACAGTCATATGGAACAGGTGTTATTGTGCCATGAATTCCTTTTGCAGGTGCGATCGGAACTGGCAGTTTTTTCATTATCAGCCAGCAGAGCGTAAGTTATGTTGTTATGGTATCGATGCAATACTGACGTTCTGCCAGCGTTTTTAATGTGTTTTCTGACTGGATCATATTGCAAACTCCCAATATGGGAATATTATTTACTCTCTTTGAATTGGGAGAACCGTTCAAGGACAAAGTTTCGGACATTCTTTGTAGTTGGCTCGTCAAACCTGGCAAGCGCGAGGAACTCATTCAATTATTAACCAACTGTGTTTGCCCAAAACTAGTCGACATGCGGTCCAATGATAAGTTGACACAACGATTCAAAGCAGTTTTATTATCATGTTGTCAAAGGCTTCCATTTTTTCAGTTCCTTAAAACGGAACAAGGAAGGCCTGTCATGGCTCTCTACCAAAGACTTTTTCAAGCCGATGAAGAAATTACCGGTTAGGAAATGTTGCCCGGTAGAAATAGTCGATGTTGTTGACTTTTGCTGCAATGTTTGTCACCAAAAAACTCTGCTCGAGTTCTTCCTATTCGACTATTGCAAAACGACAAGCTGAAGTCAGCCATCCACTCTTTGTTCATATCAAAGATGAAGAGTTTCGTTTAATTGATCCTTTTACTAGAATATATACTTTTGTAGCTAGCCATACCTCCCAGGGTAATTTGAGTGGTATAAAAGAAGACTTCCAAGTGCTTCCTTATCAAAATCGTACCAGTGCTTTAGAAGCAGTTTTACAGTCCTTGGTGTTTGTAGGTCTTCCCAAAGTTTTGAATGCGTGTGCCACTCTTCAACAAGCAAACCTCCTACCTCGGAAAGAGGATCTTTTAGTAGAGACCGAGGTAGGTTGTCAGCTAGGAGACTCTCTATCGTCGGTCGATGTTTCCAAACTTTCAGAAAGTGACAAATTTACAATACGTGGTCACGATGTATTTTCTAAAGTTTATTCTTCCGCTGCAGAAAAACTTTCGAACCGCATTCGCGCTTTTCATCCGTAAGTTTGCAGTTCAATGAGTTTAATGCCTAGTAATCTCGCCCTAGGGACTTGGAGTCTTGGGTTATGGACTTTGGTTATGGTCGTATTTTGAGTAGACCTTTATTGAGTCTTTATCAAAGAGAGTTGTGTGCGATTGCTGCTTTAGCTGGACAGTCGGTTGCCCCTCAACTTATAAGTCATCTTCGAGGTGCACTTCAAGTGGGAGCTTCCAAAGAACAAGTTCACAGTATTTTGAAGCAAACGCACTTTTTATTTTCCCCTCAAGCACAAGAGGAAGTAGACGCTGTGTGGATGACCTTTGAGCGTTCTAGAGCTGCTTTATAAAATATTGCACTTGATTACTTGCTGACTTGTCATCGAAGTTTCAAGAAAAAATCCCGTCGACATGGCGCCATTTTTTTCCGTCATTTGGAAAATGAATTGTGGTTTTATTCCTTTGCGATTTCCTTTGGGCTCTTATCGATTGCCTGCCTTCTCTCGACACTCGTTGGTTTGTCCTTTGAAAACACGTTTTAGACAGATTCAAATGGCTGCAGTAACTTTTAAGAAACAGAATACTGATGTACCTGGTATTCTATACGGAGAAAATGCTCCCAACAACTTTGGAGTTATTGTTGTCCAAGAGTGGTGGGGTTTGAACGAAGTGATCAAAGTAAGTGTTCCTGTCATTCTTCCAGCCACTATTATTGAATGTGGATATGTACTAGAAACGAGCACAAGAGCTGAGCGATGGTTTGCAATGTAAAGCTCTTTTGCCAGATTTTTATCGAGGAAAAGTAGCCACCCAACCAGATGAAGCTCATCATGTAAGTTATCTCACTCATTTGTGTAGTATCTACCTTTGACTATTTTTCCCAGATGATGACCAATTTGGATTGGCCCGGTGCTATCGATGATATTGCAGCTGCCTGTCAGTACTTGAAGGAATCCAAACAGTGCAAGAAAGTAGGCATTGTAGGATACTGCATGGGTGGCGCTATTGCTTTGGCAGCAGCAGCGCTTCATCCTGCTGTCGATGCCGCTGTTTGCTTTTACGGAACTCCACCAGCGCAATTATGTGACGTGAAGAACATCAAAGTTCCTGTGCAGTGTCATTTTGGGGAACAAGACAAAAGCCAAGGCTTTTCGGATTTAGCCACTGCCAAGGCGTTGGAACAGAAACTCAAGGAAGGTAACGTACCTCACGAGTTTTATTATTATCCCAAAGCAGGACATGCCTTTATGAATCCACCCGATGGAGGGTTTACGGATGAAATGAGATCGAAAGTGGTAAGTAACTCGTGTATGCACCTAGGATGGTTGTGGTTACAAACCTGGTGGTTAGGAAATGTTGCGTCCTTATGATGAAGAGAGTAGACAATTGGCGTTGTCCAGAATGTTGGAATTTTTCCGTAAAAACTTGTCGTCTTAAATAAAGTGTGTTTGGGTTTTTGTGTGTGTGTACAAATACAGTAGAGCGAGTGAGTATTTGTAAAAGTGAGGCTGCCTAGGGTTGTTTTTTATTGTCGAAAGAAAACCACCTTGTCTTTCGTTGCGTCGACGTTGTCATGTCTACTTCCGAGAGACCTCTTGGACTCGTTTTGTTGAGTATTCTCAAGTATCTGCGGTGCGAGTTGCGTCCCGTGTCGCTGGAAGAGTTGAAAGAAAAACTAAACATAAACATCGAAGCAGACCCAGAACTAGTAGAAAACTTGAAAACCAATCCACGCATTCTGATAGAGCCGGATGGTCGTTTTCGTTGGAAAAGCAAATACTTTTTACGAAACAAGGACGATTTATTGGCAGTGATAAGAAGAAATCCAAACGGTATCGACAAAAAAGACCTTTTAGACGCTTACAAAGGAGTAGAAGAAGATTTGGAGGTAACCAACAGGTTTTTTCTTTTTTGTTTCGAGGATTGAACTTTGGTTAGCAATTATTGCATAGTCAACCGCCTTGTATCCTGTGCATCCGCAACAACTTTTATAAACAAGAGTATTTATTTCCAGCAGAACCCAAATGGTGGTATCCCGTCAGTGAAGATGTGCGACAGTTGTGGTCGGAAGTACGCGTACCAGACCCAGTAGATGTGCATCGTCACTTGACAAGTCGAGGACTAAAGCAAGTTTCTCAAAAGAGTGTGCAGCCACAACGTGCCGTAGTCGTTCGTAAGCGACCCAAGTCGTACGATACAAGGAAAGCTGGAAGGCGTGCAAAGTTAACCAACGAACACTTGGAAGGAACAGCTCTCGACCCGAATCAATTCATAGAAAGTACTCGTACTACCAACTCTGCTTTTTCTTCCTCCATGTAAAATATCCTTTCAAGTAACCAAAGAAAACGCCAAACCATTCTTTTCATTCTCTTCTCGTTGCCATGAAAATTATCGCACTGTTGGTATTGAGAAAAGAACAGCAAGCCAACGAGCCTTTGATATTGTCTAGTGCTTATCACCTCAACGACTTTGGCTATTTTCAAAGAAACAGGTTGGTTAGAGTACTTTTGCTCCATCTGTATTTATTTTGGTCTAGTATTCGAGAATTTGCAAACTTTTTTGCGAAAACACTCGTGAAAAGAGTGCCTTTGGGGGAAAGAGCTTCCGTAGAACACGAAGGTAGGTAACTTGTCTATATATATATATTCCATGTCGTCACCTATGGCTCCATCACAGATACTTATGTATGTCACGTGTACAACGCCAACAACGGATTATCTTCCGTAGTGCTGTGCGATAAGGAATACCCCAGAAGAGTGGCGTTCACGTTGCTTGGAAAAGTAGTCGACGAATTTTCCAAAGAATACAACGAAAATGTATGGAAAAATACCAATACGGAACTCAAGTGTTCTTTTGTTCAAAAAGCAGTCGATGAATATCAAGATCCTGCCAAAGCAGACTCTATCGTCCGCATACAAAAAGACTTGGACGAAACAAAGATTATACTGGTAAGTTGGTATGCTTTGGTGTGGATTGGCTTCTCATCTAGTCGACGCAGCATAAAACGATAGACTCTGTATTGGAACGTGGAACAAAGTTGGATACGCTGGTAGAAAAATCCAACGACTTGAGTATGCAGTCTAAAATGTTTTATCGCACAGCAAGGAAACAAAACTCTTGTTGTGGCTTCATGTGAAAATGACTTAACAACTATGATAATAAAAAATGTCGTTGCTCCATTTACTCTTTTTTTTGGTACATTTCGATGCATCACACTTTTTATGAATGATGGCGATGTCTTTTATCAGAACTGTGTCTTCGATGCCTCCTGGAATCCCTCTTGCGATGGTGCAAACTATCATGTCTATGTTCACGACCGGAATGTCGTTTCAAGTGTCTACGACGATGGTCTTCCTTGTTCCTTTTCTTCGAGTTGTATCTAGGCTCTTGTGGTAGCGAATCCTCTCTTGGCTTTTCTTGTTCTTCTACATCTTGGTCATTATTAGCATTAGTATTCTCATTGCTGTTACTCTCTTGGGTGGTTTGTTGGAGTGCCAATGCAATGGCATCCTGAACAGGTATACCTTGAAGACTAGCTCTCAGCATAATAGCTTCTTGTTGTTGTATTTTTTCAAGTTCCTCGCGGTTACTCACAGGGTGGCGGGCTGGAGGCTTGGTAAACCACTGCGGGTCTTTTCTCTTGGCAGATAAACCAACTGGTGCATGAATAGAGTGTCCCAAATAGTTTTCTCTATATTTATCCTAAATACGAGTTGGTTGTTTTCTTGTACACAAACAAACCAAAAAGGACACTTACTTCCTTTACTTTCTCCCAACTAAACTGGTCTCTGCCACCTCTATTTCCTTCCCTAATTTCCGTAGACGCCAACAAGTCCATCTTTGGTTATTATTTGTGCAAATATTGGTTTACTTTTTGTTGCAATACTTTGTTACCAAGTGCTCGCTTTGGTTCCAAGCGTGGTTGTTTGCAAGCAGGAAGAGACGCCTTGGCTTGTAAAAAGGACACAATCCTCGACAATGCCGCTTCCAAAGAAGCCGCCATTCGTATGTGAGGAGCCAACCACTTGGGAAGATGGCTTAGGGTCTCGCTTCTGGTATATCGCTTATCCAACAATATAATCACGCCATAATCGTTCTTATGTCGAATACAACGTCCAATCGCTTGATTGAGAGAACGAAATGCTTGCAAGGAATACCATCGTTGACCATTCAAAAGCTTCCTATCCACTGCATGCCGGTCGTTGTATTCTTTCTTATGGATGACTTGAAGATCTCTCAAATTAGGAAAAGGTAAACCAACAATTATCACTCCTCGTGCAAACTCATCCTTGAAATCAATTCCTTCACTTACTTTTCCTCGACAAACTGCTAAAAATAAGGCACCTTCTTTCTTGTGAATGGCATGATAATAAGAGAGTAAAATGGTATCGAAATGACCTCGGTCATGATGGCTCGGTTCGATAAATACTTGTTTGCACTTTTCCAATTCTTTCCAAATATCGCATTGACGCCAACGTCGAACCACACTTTGTTTAGAAAGCAATGTTCATCCAACAGATATTTGATACGGAAATGACTTTCACTTACTTTTCTAATAAACGATAAGAGGGAAAGAAACAAATAATGCCATCGGGAATGACACGACAATATTGTACAATAGACTGTCCCAAACAGTCATGATAAGCAATGGAATTGGATGCAGTAAATGTGGAATCGTATTCGACATTGTTCGGTCCACAAGCTGAAGCAATCACGCATACTTGATTCTTCACATCGATTACATGCGGAAGGGAATTCACAAGGTCAAATTGTACTCCTAATTCGGAAGAAAAGGAATCCATAGGAGTCAAAGTACCAGAAGTTAATATAATACATCTAGACTGCGATTGAAGATAAGAAAAGGCTACTGCAGGATTGAAACACCACAAACATAGCTTGAAAGACCACATAGTTCCTTTGCGTGACTTCATTAAGACCAAAAGAAAGTCATCACTTCGTTCCACCGTCGAGTGGAAAATAAATTCCAAGGGACACATCAAACGTTCCAAAGTGATCGATGCCCACTCAGGAAAACCAGTTCGTTTCTTCTTTGTCAAATTTTCATCCAAATCTTCCGATAGGAACAGTTCCGTATTATTAAGTCTATTCATACTACGTCTTATTTCGGGGTAAATCGTCTTGGTTATTCCACATGACTCCAGAGCTTCTAGTAATAATTTGCCTGTACAGCTCATGGTTTCCCTCTCAAAATTACTCTTATCTGCTACCAAATGTTGGCGAGCATCTTGTTCGTGACACCACGAAATAACGCCAGAAACAAAACTATGTATGAGAGATAAATGTCTTCCAGGTGCTGTATTCGGATTCATTTCCAGACACTCCAACTCTGTACGCACTTGTTCGAGCTCCTCCATAGAAATTTCACAGGAAGCAGCATCTCTACAAACATCTTCAATATTGTGAGCTTCATCAAAGATAACAACTGCATTGGAAAGATCCACTTGCATGGCATTCCGTACAACTGGATCTAAAAGATAATTATAAGGACAAAAAATTAATTCTGCCGTTTTCATCAATTCTTGAGAAGAAAAATAGGGACATAGATTGTGTCTCTTTCCTATTCTAACCAAATCTTCGATATCCCAAACCTGATGAATGTTATTCTAGCCAGCATGAGCATAAGATACAACAGCAGAAAATGCATATACCTTTGATAACTCTTTGATATCGTGAATCTTTTCGATGCCAAATGCATAAGGACAAGACCTTTCTTCCAGTAATTTTTTGCATTCTTCATTCCTGTTTTGAGCCTTTGTTACCTTTTTATGAATACAATATTGATTGCGAGAACCTAGTATATCCATTTTAGGCCTGTAACTAGTTGTTCGTAGTTCTTGCACGATTTGGTCTATCTGAGCATGTGTTCGTGTTGCATAAAATATTTTTGGAGTCGTCATCGTTTCCGCATTATCGTCCGAGCTATTGGAAATTTCTTCGTTACTACAGCAACTAATAGGGTCATTATCCACTACTATTCTATTTGTATTCGTTGGTTGAAAGTCATCGTCATCACTTGACAAGCTTTCTTGTTTTACCCGAGAAGAGTCTCTTGCAGTCATATCGCAACTCACATTTTGGATCTCTCGAAGCGCACCACTCAACTGTTCATTGCCTCCTTTTCTTTTATGTTTTGCCACTGCAGATTCAAATTTCTCTTTCCCTATTTTTTCCTGTTCTTCTTTCTCTCGTTGCAACTTGGTCTTTGTTTTGTCTTGCCAAGCCAAGGCAGCACACAATAGAGCGAGGGATTTTCCTGTCCCGGTAGGACTCTCCAATAGAGCATTTTGACTATTTTCACAAGCTCTTAAAACCTTTTCCATGAGTACAAACTGCACCGGATAAGGTTCATACGGAAACTCCACTTGGGTGCCATACACTTGAAATGGCATTCCTTCCCTCCCCTTGGCGGTCCAAAATTCAAATTGCGCACATCGCATGTGTTCCTACATGTGTTTCTCTCTTTGTATTGGAAAGAATCTCTCAAGGCAACAACAACAACGTGTATGGATACACACAAAGTGGTTGTATACCACACAACAACAACCACTCATCGAATATTACCAAGGCTTCATAAAACTGCAAAACAAATTAAGCATTGAAAAAGTGGTCTCCTTTTGGCAAAAATATTCTTCACACTCTGTTTGCTTCTCCTCGCATGGCTTGCGAATGGATCGCCCACCTTTGTGGACATACAAGGAATGAATGCAACCAAGATGGCAAGGAAAATTCCTCTCTAGGCCCTCTTCCCACCAAACGATAGGGAAAAAAATTCGAGTTGAGGGCGACGTGAATCGAACACGCAACCTTCTGATCTGGAGTCAGACGCGCTACCGTTGCGCCACGCCCCCCGAAACTTGTAAGCTAGATAATTCTTTTCGTTTATAAATCGAATCAAAGTGAGTGATCAAAGAAAGAAACCAAAGCATGGAGAAAACGAGGTGGGAGATTGGCGATTGATGTGTCGCTTGTTCTTTTTGAAACCTTTTCCATGCTTTTATCTCACAAGAAACAACAAAACATTATTATCTACTGTAAAACCTCGTTTTCTTTGTTCTGCGCATCAACCACCACCACCACCAACAACAAAAGACCTCCATGGTATTTTTCCTGTATATAAACCTCCCAACTGTACATCCTTTCAAGTCGTAAAAAAGGTTGGTGCTGGTTCATCGCCCATCGAAACCTAGCCATTGATTCATCCATAGATACGTTCTATCATCTTGAAAGAAATCACTTCTTCCAACGCTGGAACTGGTCGCAAGTGGATCAAAGTAAGTTGTGGTTGTCTTCTCTCTTTCGCATCCCAACTGACGTGGTGAGAACAACAACAAAAGGTTGGTCACGGTGGTACTTTGGATCCATTTGCTACCGGTGTATTGGTTATTGCAGTTGGTTCAGCTTGCTCGCAGCTTCAAAGTTTTCTTCAAGGTTCTAAAGTATACAAAGCAACCGTGAAGTTTGGTGAAGAAACGGATACCATGGTATGTGTCGTGTATTCCATCTTCCATCCTTTATCTTTTATATTGTATCGTTGCACCAAGGATCTCACTGGCCGAGTGATAGCAACCCAACCTGTTCCTCCCCATATCACGCTCGATGACATTCGTTCCGTCCTATCACGTTATACCGGCGTCATTGAACAAGTTCCACCTGCGTATTCCGCGGTTCACGTGGGTGGAAAACGTGCCTATGAATTGGCAAGGAAAGGAATAGCTGTGGAATTGACCAAGCGAAAGGTATCATCGAGTTGTGTTTCCTGAATACTCATATGTTGTGCAGGTACGAATTGATCGCATCGAATGTACTCGTTGCAGTTTGCCGATTGCAGAGTTTTGTATCGAATGTAGTGGCGGTACTTATATTCGTCGTTTGTTGTCGGATGTTGCAAAAGATTTGGTAAGGTTTATACACATTCATGGCATCCATGGATAACACTCACTCTTATAGCAAACGGTTGGTCACTTGATCGCTTTAGAAAGAACCAAACAAGGACCGTTTCATGTCCAAGAGGCCATTCCTTGGGAAGCATTCACGCACCTGCAAGTTGTGGAACGAGCGATGGAACAATTTCGTACCAAGTGCAACCACCACCAGCAACCTTGACGACTACTACAACATGTTGGTACGTTATCGAGTAGGAAAGACGACGTTTGAGGTGGTTACGAAAGAAGGAACAGTTCAAAAGTATAGAAAAGGAGAAATAAAGTCGCTAGATGATGTACAGTATCGTTTATGAAGAGTGTATATATAGCCAGGTTGTTTTACACGTGAGACTTAGGTCCTCATAACCGACACTATCTTCACGAGTTATGCCAAAAGAGAGAAAGCGGGAACCAACCAACTCCAAGCTGCGTTTCAAACCGAGTCATACCAGGTAAGTCGAAAGGAATATCATCTGCTACTAGGTGGTTCAACTTTGCCGACACAGGATTGTGTGGAGACCATTCTTCAGAAAGGAGAAGTACAAGTATCCAGTGCTGAACGAAAAGAAAAGTTGGAAAAGAGAAAAAGAGAAGTCATCAACTTTATACACAAATATTACGTAGACCCTAGCAAGAAACTACCTCACCCCGTGGCTCGCATCGAGAACGCACTAGAAGAGTGTAAAGTCAGAGTCGATGCCGATGTTCCTGTGGAGAAACAAATTCCTGATATTATTTCCAAGTTAGTAAACGTTATTCCTCTGAAAAAGACAACTTTAGAGGGGCAGCTGATCGTTCCTCATAGCTTTATTGGTGCAGCTTCGAGTATCATTGCCAGATATGTGACAGTGGAAAGAGAATCTTATTCTTCTCATGGTTGTACTTACGATATTGGAATAGTTCCTGGAGAATATGACTTGTTTATGTCAGAAATGAATCGAGTTACCAAAGGAAACTTTGACTTTCATGTTTATAGTCAACAAGGAGCAGCAGCAACAACATCATCGACGGAGAAAACCAAAGGTAACAAGACTAGCAAGGCAAAAAAAGGAAACAAACAAAAATAAAAATACTATCTTTACAGTATTCTAAAGATATTCTGCAATCTTCTTTGCCATATCATCGGCTGAAGTAGACTTTCCGAAAAATGTCACAAAATTACCGTCCGGTGCTATCAAATAGGTAATAATAGAGTGATCTACTAAATAATCATCGGAGCCATCTTCCTTATCTTTGGAGAAAAATACTCGATATGACTTGGCAACCTTTTCAACTTCTTCAGGAGTTCCAGTCAAACCAACAAAACGAGGATGAAAATCCTTCAAATAAGACTTGATTTGACTCGTCGAGTCTCTTTGAGGATCCACGGAAATAAAAATAGGAACTACTTTTTCAGCACTCGAGCCTACTCTTTTCTCTAAAATATTCATCGCTTCTGTCATCTTATTCAATTCTTCTGGGCAGACATCGGGACAAAAAGTAAAGCCAAAATATATCAACATAAATCTGCCTCTAAAGTCCTCGTCTGTTACTACTTTGCCGTTGGTATCTAACAGCTTGAAAGGACCTCCGATAGCTGGTTGTCCCAACTCCTTTTGATTGTACCGAAGTTCTGAGCAGACTTGAGCAACGGAAACAAGAAGCAATTCACCTACTTACGTTCCATTTTCTTATTCTTCATTTGTGCATATAAAAATAAAAGACCTGAACCTATTGCAAATGTTGCTCCTACTGTTTTCCAACTAACTGGCTAAAAGAAATACAAGTGAGCTTGGCTGTTCAGACCACAAACACAACTTACACCTTTGGTGTCTGAATGACTTTCTTCTTTTTGTACGGATAAACGTGGCGAGGAGTGTAGGTTTCTCAACGAACTAGGAATAGAATATGCACGCTCTTTGATATTATTGGTAGAGCGCAACCACGTAAAACGTTGTGCAAGTCCTCTCCACCACAATGCCATTGCTTTACCGACCACCATCAATGAAAAAGTGTAAGCTGCTACTATTTATACACATTTCATTGTCACAAGATGCTTTTCTTTTGCCAGTGAACAACGATAATAAATAAAAATAGATAGTATCAAGTACCTCATCATTGTTTTCCATTTTACAAAGAGGAGGATGGCATCTCGAGTGACCATGAAATCTACGATGCCTGGTTTCTTCCTATGGACGACACTTGCTACGGAAAAAAACTGGAAAAGATATACGCTGCCAAGGAAAAGATGGAGTGATGCTTCAGATATATGGACAAGAAAACTTGCTTGCTCAAGGCATCGGCCAAGGTTGTACGATGTGAATTGCTTGAAAGAAAACAGTAACACGAATCAGAACATAGCTCACAAACTTTACATATTATGGAAGTTTATGAGACCACATACGTTTATTGGAACGTTTGTTTCGGTTTCAGCTTTGACCGTCCTAGCCAACGAATATGTCAGTCACTTTTTGAAAACAGTTGGGAACCACTGGTGTGGAAATATCACAACAGCCACACGACAACCGAATGCTTCTCGTCTATTGTGGAAAACTCTGTTGTGTGGTTGGATTCACCATCCATATCATACAGGAAGAACACATGTACTGGGTTGCTCTCCAAAACTAGCTCAAGATTGGGCAGCAGGTATTTCGTTGTACCAGAGTGGTTGGACACAGATCCTAGGGTTTCTTACTGCGCTTGTTCCTGCATTGCTGATCAATATATATATAGTTGGTTTGAATCAACTATTTGATATCGAAGTGGATCGAATCAACAAGGCAAGATTGTATTTACACCATTTGGACGCCTTTTGTTGACGAAATTATTCGCAGCCTTTTTTACCTTTAGCTTCGAAAGAACTATCCGTTCGTTGGGCATGGATTATTGTGGTCACATGCGGTGGTTTAGGTTTGTTGTTGGGTTTGCTGTTGCCAAACACTTCCATGCCTCTCATCGGAACACTGGTTGCTAGTATGTTGTTGGGTAGTATCTATAGTATTCCTCCAATTCGTTTGAAGAGATACCCTTTGTTGGCATCTTTTTGTATCCTCGTCGTGCGAGGTGTTTTGGTGAATATAGGGTTCTCACAACATGCTAGAATTGTTGCTGGTTATGGAGCTACGCTGTCGGCTGCTTGTTGGTTTTACAGTATCTTTTTCGCACTTTTTGGTATATCCATTGCTTTGATGAAGGATATTCCTGATGTTAAAGTAGGTCGGCAAATATAGCGTTTTCCTCTTCATTAAATCTTGTACAGGGAGATCGATTGTTTCAATTGCGTTCCTTTTCAGTTATTCTGGGACCGCAACTCGTTTTTCGATGGACCGTATTTTTTCTGACCAGCGTCTTTCTAATGTCTTCTTGCGTACTGTGGTTTATTGTGCCCATTGTAAGTTGCGAATAAGAGGATAGCGTTTTACTCAATTGTTGTCGTAGCGGTTTTGTAAATGGATCCTTGCTGGATGTCACTCGGCATTTGGGTTGTTATTGTTATACAAATCCTTCAGTGTAGACGCGGAAAATTCCAAACAGGTATATCGGTTCTACATGTTCATGTGGAAACTGTTCTATGGAGTATATATCCTGTTGCCTCTTGCTGGTTAAAATAATTTCCATAATTTCTTTAACGCCGCAATTTTGGGCTTGCGTTATTCTGTGGAGTTGTAAATTAAAATGTCATTCGAAGAAAAAATAAACAGAATTTTTTAAGAAGGATAACTTTTTCGTCGTTCAAATGCTGTGCGGAATGAAACTTGGAATTTAATCTTACTTTAAGTGATTTAAGGTTTGAATGAGAAGAAAACTTAACCTCATAAGTTGTGTAATTCTACAAAGAAAATTATAAAGAAATAATAAACGACAACAAAAGAGCTGCAGAGAATTAGTTTTAACCATTACTTTTGTTTAAGATAAAATTAACTAAATATTGAGATTGAGACAACATTCAAAAATAATCAAAGCAGCATTATTTAGTCCAACAACTATAAGAATTTTTGGGGCTCTTTTGATTGCTACTCGAAATTAAGAATCTATCAAAATAATTTGGCATATTCTATGTTCTCCCTAAAAACCATGCTGCTCCGAATAATGCCGCAGACACTCGACGACTTGTGCACAGAGCGAGCACATACAATCGATGATTAATTAAGCTTTAATGTTAAAGTTCCCAGCCTTAGGACATATTAATTTGAATACTTCGAAATTTTTTTGTTATTTTTATGGTATAATTAAGCTGCATATTTATGAAGCATTTGAGCGAACTCTTCCATGTGATACGTTGAGGTTCAGTTCACACAAAATGATGGCGATTAGGTCTATATAAAATTTTGAAAAAACAGATTTATTTTTTGTCATCATAGAATTCATCACACAAACACGAAGCAGCTACTTCTGCTATCACACTCTAGGAGGAGAGTGTCTATGTTGTTCCATATATCTCACCATTTAAATCGACTAACGATAGTTTTGGGTCTCGTAAAGAATGCAAAACCAGTTGGTCCATAAAATGGAAGATCGCCCCACATGGAATCCTTTGAACCAGTAAAGCCAAAAGGAGGCGCAGGAACTGGTATGGGGATATTAATTCCCACTTGCCCAACTTCAATTTCACTCTATTTCACCACCATTTATATTCCGTTGTGACTCCTGATTGCCCTCGTTCTTACCTGAAATTTTCTTGCTGCTACACCAGATTCCGTAAAAATTGCCGTACCGTTTCCAAAGCGATTGGAATTGATGAGTTGGATTGCCTCATCCAGCGTTTGCACCTGCAGGCATACCAAGACAGGACCGAATATTTCTGATTGCGTCCCAATGAGCAGCGTTCAACCGATACATACCTCCTCCTTACCTTGGTTGTACACATCCATATCTGTGGTAACATTGGAAATAATCACAGGTCCCATCCAGTTACCTTTTGAGCTAGGCGGCTGTCCTTCATACAATATCTTTGCACCTTGTGTCTTTGCCGATTGCACGAGTTTCTCCACTCTTGCCTTTGCTTGTGCGGAGATAAGAGGTCCCATATCACTATTTTCGTCCGTTCCCATTCTCACATTGGCAGCTTTTTCCACCAATGCCGGTAACATTCCAATACTTTCACCAACCTAGAACATGGATCATTCCATAGCGTATTGGAAATTCAATAGTTGCTTACAAATACAGCAACAGATATAGCCATACAACGTTGTCCCGTAGCTCCAAATGCTGCCGCCGTGAGAGCCTGAAGAGTCAATTCTTTATTGCAATCTGGCATAATTACTGCATGGTTTTTAGCACCCTTTTCAGATTCAGTGATTCTGTCAACAACGATATTCTTTGTTGTTATTACCATATTACATTGTGCACGAATTCCTTTCATGCTAGCTTTTTGGTATACAATTCTTCCTATGGGAGTACTTCCCACAAAACTTACTGCCTTGATATGCGGATTGTCCAGCAGTGCCTCGACAGTATCTTTTCCACCCTAACAATAACTTGTTCATACTTGCGTTGTATAGAACAGAATTTGCAGCATTACTTGGACGATATTAAAAACTCCTGGTGGGAATCCTGCTTCTAAACTTATTTCCGCCAACAAATGTGCAGCTCCAGGAACGAGTTCAGAAGGCTTCAACACGAATGTGTTTCCGGTAACGAGTGCTATAGGAATCATCCACAGCGGTATCATAGCCGGAAAACTGCACAACGTTGGTTTCATATTGTGGAAAAGATGAACACTGACTTACTTGAAAGGACATATTCCTATGCACACTCCCAATGGCTCACGTACCTAAATAAAAGCGATTCAATGACTCTTTTCTCCGAATATCCATAAGTAACCACATACTTGCAACATATCGATATCCGTGGCAATATTTTTCTCAAACATACCCTCCACTTTTCCTGTCTAAATCAGTTGACGTCAATGGGCAAGTGCAATACTACTATCTCACAACTTACAAAGCCACAAGCATAATCTGCCACTTCAAGACCTCGGATGATATCACCTTCCGCATCTTTCACTGTCTTTCCTCCTTCTTGTCTTATCACTGCAACGAAATCTGCAAGTCTTCGATGAATTATCTATCATGAGGTGACCACCACGATGTTGTGTTTTCTATTCTTCCACGTACCTCTCGAAATCGAAACATATACGATACTCGTTTGGTAATGGGAGTAGCTGACCAAGATACAAAAGCTTCTTGAGCAGCTGCAATGGCAGCATCCACCTAAATTATTCACTCAATGATAACTATGACTTGGTGGATTCCACATGGACATACTTCTTCTTTCAGAGAACCAGGAACTTGTCGGAGAACTTGTCCGGTAGCTGGATTGGTCACATTTCCGATAACAGGCCCATTGCTATTGCTCTTTGAATATACGTGTGTGCTTCACTAGGAATATGTACACTTGCCTCGTTTGAAACTTTCCACCAACAAAGTTTTCCATCAAAGGTACAGAAGAAGAATAACCGTTTGACGACATATTCACAACCAAACAAGAGAAACTACGAGTAGAAATGCGGTTGCAAACATTTCTCCCAAGGCAAATTGTTAGACAAGCACAACAACGACTTTTTTTATTTTCAGCACCACCACAAAAACAACAACCACAACGACGCTTATTGGACCCAAACTGCTCCCAACTCGCTAAGTTTCTTATGTGCCTGTGCATAGTCTTCAAAGAACAAGTCTTTGTTGGCAGCATATTCCTCTACAAGCTTCCTGGTGTTGGGGTCTTCCAACAAAGCCAAATCGGAAGCAAGCCTCAATAACTCGGGGTCAGGTTTCTAAAAAACTTAGTTCCGGTGACAGACAAAAGGTACAGAAGAACCAACCTCTTTCAAAATTTCCACAAAATAAGAGTTATCGAATACAAGAGGATTCTTCGTCCAAGGGCCCTCATAACCGGAACGATCCTAGTATTCATTTTTAGTTTGTGAAAAGTGTTATCTACAAAGATATATACCTTGTGAGCTCTACCCAGAGTATGTCCTCCACTCAGCACAGTCAACTCTTTGTCATTGAGACCCATTCGATAGAATATCTTGCGGAGTTGAGGCAACTTGTGCTCTGCATCTGGAAGTCTTCCTTCCTCAGGACACTTTTCTGGACCCTCGGCGTCCTTTCTACCCATGCGGAATGGAATCTTGGGACCTCCTGCATACTCGATGGCTACTACACTTGCTAATTGGAATAGGTCAGCATAACTGATCTCAGGAAAGTCCTACTCATAACATCAGTCCGTTGCCAGCTTTTTCCAAGGAGCCTGTACGAACCTTTTTGATGGGAGCCAATAAATCCAAAGCAACTTTGAGACCAGCGTTGGCTTTATGCTTCTGTTCAACGTCAAAACGAACTGATCCGTTTACTCCCCCAGTGTTGGTATTCACATCATATGTTCCCGCGTCGTGCCAAGCTATTCTTACCATTATTGGCATACAAGGAGTCTGCTTGTAAAGTTGCACCAGCCTGTCCCTCACCTTGGTTTCTAGTTCCTTTGTGTTTGCAGCAGCCATTGTTGCAAGACCAAAACCTGAAAACAGTTGACGAGATACTCTAACAGAAGGATACGAAAAGGACGGGAAAACTTCCCACGCCTTGCCGACAAATGGAAAAGTGCGTACAAGGAGCGACCGACAATGCATTGGAAATGTGTGGTGAATTGTGAATTTTGTTTACACTTTTCCAACGAATCTTTTGGAAGCTTCGATGAGCGTTGGGTGGAAAGCATCACAGACAATTGCTTCCATCTCTCATCCTAGGATGATGGATGTTCGACATGTGTTATGGTAGTTGCTTGGTACATGCAACATGCAAGATAGATACCCGATGACGAAACTAGTATACATGAAAAGAGAGCTAGTGCAATCAATAAAGGTGATGAATTAGTGAATGCTTCCTAGTTTTCAGATGTTATTCAAGAGTGACTAATGATGACTTGATTGCAATAGAAAAATGCGCAGTGCCTCTATGGCGCGCATTTACTTCTAGTGGAATTTGCCACACTCTCCTGCTGTGGTAAATGACTAGAAAGAAAGTCAAGAAGAGGGTTACCAATATATATAGCAAACCTGAAAAATCAACTGAAGTTTCCTATGTAAGCAGTGTTTCCACTGTAAAAGGTAAAGTTCGTGAGGTATAGAGTGTCAGCAACTGTAGATATCTCTAGGTGAAGCTACAGGAGGAAACGAGGCACTTAGTTCCCACTCGAGGGTTACTTCAAGTGACAGTGTTTCCGTCCATGGAAACGAGGTCGCAATAAATGAAAGCACAGACTTGCAAAAAGTTTCCGACGGCAATGTTAGAACTGCAAACGAGAATTGGAAGG
This sequence comes from Galdieria yellowstonensis, assembly GCA_026122205.1. NCBI lineage: Eukaryota > Rhodophyta > Bangiophyceae > Galdieriales > Galdieriaceae > Galdieria > Galdieria yellowstonensis. The sequence continues at coordinate 68,135 of JANCYU010000043.1, read as the reverse complement.
AAGAAAACTACTCTTTAAAACAGTTTGATACAAGCAACAAGGAGAAATTCTTTCGGAGAAGATGCAAAAGTGTATCTGACTGTTCTTCATTGAAGCAAAGTCTACCAACAGTGAGCAGTTTGTCTGAAAGCTGTGCAGAGAGTGCAAGTAACGGCAAAGATGCTTCTAGCACTTCCAGTGTAAACATAGTAAAACAGACGAGTTCGGCAGAGTGTAAGTCGTATTTCTGGTTGCTCTTGGTGTCTGACTGAGCGTTCACTGGTAGCAGCAAGATGGGGTTTCATTCAGTTCTTTGAGGACCAAACTTTTCTTTCACAAACAGAAGAACAACAGTCGGTCGAATTTGAGTCGTCGACTTATCTTGCTTCCAAGCGAAAATCGGTTTATAACTTTTTACAGGTATTTGATTGTAGTTTTTGTAGCCTTTTGTGTGTTGACGTGTTTTCGTCAGATACCTTGGCACCTGGAAGCTTTGTTGTTACTAGGTGCTTCTGTCTGTGCCGATACTTTTATGTTTTTATTCACTTTTTTACCACTTCGCAGTATTATCGCGCTATGTCGACCCTTGTCTGTACTTTATCAAAACCCGAGCTCTCAACGAAGCAGATGTATGTTGTCAGCTCATGAAACGCTAACTCTTGTACATTTCAGTATTTTAATTTGTGTTTCGAGTCTCCTTTTTTATGTCGTAGACGTGTCCAGGTTCGTGTTTTGTTTCCAATTTTGTTGTCCGAGCTAAGTAACTTTGGAAAGAGCTTATCACAATATTCGAGGTCAAACGGCCATTAAGTTGTATGTCTTATTCAACGTTATGGAGATTTTCGACAAGCAAGTAGCAGTTTTCATTGGAATTTTTTTGTTTTCTCACATTTTTTAGGCTTCTTTGTAGTTTTGGACAAGATATATTTGACAGTTTAACATGCTCCGTGAATGAGTTGTTTCAGTCACATTCTACGAACAAGTATGTACAATTTGCCACGTTGGTTGTTGTGCGGATGCTTATAGTTTTCTCTAGTGCCAGTCGTGAACGCTTATCCTCGTTGTTACATTTTACTTGTGATTCTTTACTTTCTTTTCTATATGTATGCCTTCATAGCATCATGTTAATGTATTGGGTACGTAGTAGCTTGGCAACAGAGGAAGCAAGTGGAATGAATTTGGTGTGGTTAGGTGGTTACGCTTAATGTTGCCATCAATAGTCATAACAATGCTCTTCTAACCCTTTTGGTTTCCAATCAATTTGTAGAAGTAAAGGGATCGGTACGTTGTAGTATTTTCCTTTTATACGACAGTTTATGTGGGAATATTTAGGTATTTAAAGCAATAAGATTGGAAAATCTATTTCAAATATCATGTGCGGATTCCGTGGAGCGGTTTCAATTGTGTGTTTTTCTTTCTATGACATGTTTTCAGAGTCAAGGGAAAAGCATTATGCTATTTATATGGTTGGTTGGTTGATTGCATGTATTGAATGGCTTGTTCTGAAATTGTACGTATTCAGGCTCATCATGTGGTTTGCGGAAACCTTGATTGATTGGATCAAGCATGCCTTTGTGACCAAGTTTAACGGCATATCCTACAAAGTATATCAACAGTTTTCTTTAGCTATCTGCATGGAAATTGTACAAGTATGTGGTGAAAATTTCTTCATATAACTGCAGTTTACTAATTTTATACAGTCTAAATTGGAAAAGTCAAAAAAAGCATTGGGTGTTGCCTGTTTATCGAAAAAGGTTGGTAGAAAACTTTCGTATATTTTGGATTCCAATTCGTTTTATGAATTCTGTGTAGATTGGTTTTGTTAGTCTTCCACTTGGTTGTTTAACCATTCGAATGACTTGGGAAACCTTTACTACGTTGTCTTGGATTGGACGTGTTTGCGTCATTGTTTTGTTGTTTACATGGAAAGTAAGTGAGTTGAAACAAAGGCAATTGTTTCTATTTATTATTCTAGATGCTTATCGACATATGTTTGACAAGTTTTGCGGTGGGCACTTTGAGGAAGAACATGCAAGGTGTCAAAGAAGGATTGAACAGCAATCGTACAGTTGCAGAAGCACTCCAAAACGTTCGACGTTACGAGTTTATCCAAGGGAAAGGATCTATTCACTAAAAGACAACCAGCATCACCGCCAAATGAATGCTATGCTGTGATAGTTGTTGTGTAATTCATGTGCGAATTGTTGATGACTCGATGGAATAAATGAACAAGTGCGTTGCAGGAATTGTCACCAGCATTGGTGTGGGATTGAGCAAGTCCCGTGGAAGAATGAGTGGAGTTGGTTTTGTTTGGTCTTCGTCGCTTCACCTTTGCACTCGCAACAAATGGAACCACACAAGTGCTGTTCACTCTTTGCAAAGGACATGGTACACGTTTCCTTGGAAAAGATCGCTTCTCATTCAAAGTTGTGTTTCCGACGGCACGCTTCCTTCATCATCAGACTCTCCCAAGGTAACTGAGGATGATCAAAAAGCCAACGCACCCAAACAACTATATCGACCGATTGATTATCCTCTCCACACGGAAGCTTATTTAAGCAGCGAACCTATACGAGAAGCGCTGTGGAAACATACGTATGAACGAACTCAACGAGAGGAAGAAGCGGATCGCAACTTGCAACTGCTGGCCGAACAAGTAACTTTATGGAGAAAACAAGTAGAAGATGCACTGCGAGAACAAGTAAGCAATAACATTGGTTTGTAGACTGTGATTGAGCGATGATGAAAGGGCGTGGATCCGGAAAAAGTATTTCAGGAAGCGGATGCCATTTTCACTCCGCTAGAGGAAGCGAAAAAGGATGCTATCCAAGCTTCGATAGAACGCGGGTGTCCACCGGATGATATCGACTTGGGAGATTATCCTTATATAGACGTTCCCGATATTCCCGAAAACTTGGAGTTGGAAAACCTCGGATGGGTATGCCGTTTATGGAGTGGATGATACATGTTGACTCTTTGAAAAGGTCGGTTTGAAGGATCTTGGAGCCAGTCCTCTTCCTGAAATGATCGAAGAGATGAAGTCTCGTCGGAGAGGTGTCGTCGCCAAGAATTCTTTTCGTGAAACTGCGTCCGAGGAAGAAGACGAGACAGATTTTTCTAGCACTTTATCCGTTCCTGATTTTGTTCGTAAGTGATAGATAATGAATACTTTGGGGATGATGAAAGAGACTATGTTGGTTAGAGGAAAACAAAGTGTATGTAAAAGAAGGTTTAGGTTGGAGAATCGGCTATGAACCTTTTTCCACGGGAGAACAATGTGCAACGGTGAGTGTACACAAGTAATCCTTTTTCACCCCGTTGACCTTTTCGACTATTCAGGTTGGCTCCAAAGATTATCTTATTGCGATGAACAAGGAAGAATTTTTCCATTTCCGTCGACTTTTGATGTCTTTGGACCACAAATTGACGGATATGACGTACCATTCTTATTCTTCGGAGCAGCAGGAAGAAGTGAGTTCTTTTAGGATGATGGAAACAACGACGACCTATCCTCAGAATAGCAATAATGGCATGGAAGATCATTCTCCCTTCATGCAACGTAAGTATGCTGTGTCAACAACACAAAATGACACTAAAATGTGGACACAGCAACTCCTTTGATGGATTTGGAGTCGGATATTTTACGTATACAGGCGTTTGGACGTCCAAATTGGTTTTCTTTGCATGTGTTTTTAAAGAGAAAACGCCCTGTGGAATGGTAAGTAGTAGTAGAGATCACTTTCCCAGTATTGTTGTTGTGGATTGAAGAAACTCCAAAGTTCATGGGATGCGGAAGCAACTCAGGGTCTTTTGAAAGCGATTCATGAAGTTGATCACGTAGCTAGTCTTTTCTAGCTTGGACAAGTGACGATGTTGGTGTTTTTTTGAGCAACTGGACGATCCAAGAATGCAAATGCGGTCTTGGGCATTGGAACGAGACGAGGAGAAGAAGATGCCACAGGAAGCGAATTGAAAGAGAGAGAAATACTTACCGATATATATACATATCTATAAATATAAAAATAGATAGATCGATCATGGCCAATCGGTTTTTCACCAAAGTTTTCCGTCCTTGTACTTTGGCAACCGTATTAGGTACCTTTTCCTTGACGTGCATACCTTGCCAAATAAAGGCAGAAGAACAACAGCAACAGGTTTGTTGTACTAGTCACTCGTTGACAACCTGAAACGGAAGCAAGGTGATGATTTGTTCTAGGACACAACAGCTTTGAAACAACGTGTGGCAACTGTCCTCTCCAAAGCCAAGGAAGCTTTGTCGTTGGAAGCAGTTTACAAACAAAAAGCTCAGCAGATCATCCAAAAATACTATGAACAACAACAAGGTATACAACGAACGGATTGATGTAGAAAGAGTTGAACCTCTCGCAGGAATTTCCAAGTCTGAACCTGTGCCAACAACAGCACTCGATAGTAATGAAGAAAAAGGAATTCCAGCAACAGCGTTTTTTAAGGAGCTGCCAACAAACAATACTGCTGGTCCACTTTGTGTTCCTATGATCATTGTTGGTGGAGGAACGGCAGCCTGGAGTGCTCTTGAGGCCATTTATGAGAAGAATCCGACCGCTCAAGTATGTTTTTTTCAACAAGTCTTTAAGATTTTGTCATTTTTGTATGCTTGCCCAGGTATTGGTTGTTACGGAGGAACCTTATGCTCCATACAATAGAACACCGCTTTCCAAGGAAATGTGGTCGATTCCTTCCATAGCAGTAAGTTGATGAGTAAAAATAACGGGTTTTCTGATGATTGTCTAGGCTGCGAATATATCGAAGGATACGAGAGCAGAATTGGAGTAGGTAGTTTTTTCATCGATTGGATATTGTCCTGATATGCAACAGATACAAGTATCATCTTCCAAAGCAACCGGAATCTTACAGAGCTTCCATTATGTCCAATGTTTCTGTAACTCGACTTGTTCCCAGCGAGAATAAGATTGAGCTTTCCAACGGAATGGAAATATTCTATGAAAAGTTGTTGTTGGCAACAGGTGGAAAGCCCAGGTAAGTGGCTACAGTTGGTACAAGCAATATAATAGCAATGCGATGTTACTTAGTGTATCTGAGCTGGTGAATATGTCTTCCTTGGATCCGTCCATTCAACAAGGCATCATTACTTATAGAGGAATTGCCGACTTTGAAAGATTATACAAGTCATTCGTGTAAGTTGAAATGTTTCCGTTTTTCGTCTCAAGCTGAGTCTGTAAAACAAGGAATCCAGAGACTCGTAATATTACGATCCTTGGCGGTGGCTTTTTGGGATCCGAGCTTGCATGTTCCTTACAAACCAGATTGCATCAGGAAAATAATACAAAGAAGCAAATTACCTTGTTGTGCCCGGAAGCCGGTGTATTGGGAAAGTTTTTGCCACGATATTTAAGTGATTATATCACAAAGCAAATGAAAAGATACAATATCGATGTTCGGCCTGGAGTTTCCGTTTTTGATGTCGTTCCATCGAAAAGTTCTGTATGTGAAGATTTCTATTTTCTGGTGGAATCATATATTCAATTTGTTGCTGTCTATAGGAGGATATGAATGAGCATTCCCGTCTTCAGTTGCAACTTTTTGGTTGGAAAGACAACGAACATATCACCGACCAAGTTGTGATAGCAGTTGGTATCACACCTCGCCAAGAGTTGGCAGAAGAAGCAGGGTTAGAAACAGATCCCGTTGCTGGTGGTATTCGCGTCAATGCAGCGATGCAAGTGGAAGGTAATATTTATGCTGCAGGAGATGTCGCAAGTTTCTGGGACCGCGCTTTGGGTAGACGTCGTGTGGAACACTGGGATCATGCACTAGTCACTGGTAGAATTGCTGGTGAGAACATGGCGGGAGGAAATGTAACTTACGACTGGGAATCTATGTTCTGGTGCGACTTGGTTGGATTGAATATTAGTTTCGAAGCAACTGGAATCATTGATTCTTCTCTGAGAACCGTTGGTGTATGGACTTTGAAGAACAGCTTGCGGAGAGGAGAGTTTTCGGATCAAGTTCTGAATGAAGGAGTGGTGGTAAGTCGTAGTTGCGATGATGCACACTGTTTTTTTTTCTCAACAAACCTTGTCAAGTGGTATTTGAGAGGCAATCAAGTTGTTGGAGCGTTGTTGTGGAATAGAGAAGGAAAAGGTCTAGATGTTGCTAGACAAATTATTGGTGAGAGAAAGAGAGAGTATCGGTTGGATGGTTAGCATATATCTTAATGAATTTTGGTGAATAGGTTCTAAACATCAAATTTCATCGGTACAAGACCTAACCAATTTGATTCCCATTCAAAGTGAAAATAGCAAGCAAGCTCCTTTTGTAATAGATACCAGTGTTTTAGGCGGTCACTAGTTTTGCAGCGTTGGAGAGTTGTCCAGGAGTTGAAAACGGTGCTTCCACTTGAATAAATTGGCAGTAGTTTTGTTATATATAAATATGCATTGTTAGGAGACTCGTGTTTCCCAACCCGATATTCGCAAAGATGAAAGAATAAAGAGGAGGACTGCGCATGTGGAGTCCATTTTGAAAAATTGGCGCAATTCAATTGGCATTTTTTTTTCTTTTCAATTTCCCCTCTCATCATACGAGAAAGATACGCTTCTACGGTTGTCTTTATAAAAATGAAAATTTCCCTATATTCGATATTTTCCTGGAAGCTTTGTTCTTTTATGTATTTTTTGCTCTTTGTCTTTCGGCGTTTTCACTGAAAGGATAAACGACTAGGATGACTGTATACAGAGGAGAGTCAGTGGGACATTATGCAAAAGATACGCACTTGATGACACTCTCTTGTTCCAATCGTGTCTTGGATACTTGGACGAGCAGCCAAGGCTCCTACGAAATTTTCCGATTGGCCAATTGGGAAAGATGTGGATGTTCTTGGTAAGCAACTGCATCGTAAAAGACAATCTAAGGCAAACGTCATTCTGTTACTAGGCAAAACTATGTACTTTTCTTGTTTCCTTGTCGGTGGCAACGTATTTTTTGCCCCTTCTTTGGTTGCACTGGTTCTGTAAACCGCAAGACTTGAAACGAAAATATGGCGCCACTTGGGCCTTGGTAACTGTAAGAATTCAAAAAATAGGCAAGCTGAGTTGCTTAAATGAACTTAGGGAGCTAGTCAGGGTATAGGTAGGGCGATCGCTGTAAAGCTTGCTTCCCAAGGACTCCATGTGGTTCTTGTTGCGATTGATGATGATCAACTGGAGACGACAAAGAGGCAGTTGAAGGCAGAGTTTCCTAATCAGCAGTTTCGTTCTGTTGGAGTAAGTTTGTTGGAAAACATCACTGCGAGTTTGTTTTTATTCATAATACTGTAAGGTGGATCTCTCGGTAGATCCTCAGGTCTACATGAAGAAGATAGTGGAAGCAACACAAGACATTGTTGTTCAGATTGTTTTCAATAATGCTGGATATTTATCTATGGGGTTTTTCAGGCAACATGATATTGAAAAACTGATAGGCAATCTGGTAGTAGTTGGAAGCGATATATGGAGTAGTATTGATATTTTATTAGGAGTGCAATGCACTATCTGCGATTCGTATCTCTCATCATTTTATGAAACAGATGATTGAGAACGGTTGTCCTGGTTGTATTTGTTTCACTGCCTCTGCAGTAAGTTTTCTTCCTTCACCCTTTGCTAGTATGTATGGTAAGGCCAAAGTTGCAAGTGTGAAGAGTCTTTATCATCTGAAATTTGTTGTAGGAGCGAGCAAAGCACTTCTTTCTCATTTTGCCTCATCACTCGCAGTCGAAGCAAGAGATAATAATATCGATGTTGTTGCTGTTCATCCTAGTTATACGAGAACCAATTTATATGCAAATACTCCAAAAGTAGGTGCATTTTCGACTTTTGTTTTCTTTCCTTGACGATATTACACAAGTTATTTATACTCAACTTGTTGGATCGTTTTGCAGCCACACCAGAGCAAGTGGCTGATGTATTAATCCAATCGGTTGGAAGAGTTATTTTGAGAGACACCGGAGGATATGCGTTTATCACGAAACTTGTATCCCGCGTCGTAGATATAGGAGTTGTAACTTATTTTATGATGATTTGTAGAAAACTTTTGCCAGAGTATCGAGCATTTTCCAAAAGAAATTAAAATTTATACACAAGTCCTTGAAATCTTTACACTTTGGTTACATAATGTGCCCAGAGGATAAACACAAAGAGAGACACGTGCCGGCCGTTGGGATATTTTGCGGGGTTGTTGGACTTGGCGCTTCCCGCTCTTCCCCTTTTCACCGTCCATTTGATTTTTTTGGTTTGTGGAGTTCGCTGTGCGACGTTCATCGTTGGAGGCGAGATTCGACAACCAGAAGAATGACTGCGGCTGCTTGTTGCTCCGAAGAAAGGGATATAGCTTCCCAAAATAACCATAACAGTAATTCAGACAACTCATCACCACAAGATTCCAAGGAATATCTTGTTCCCCCTGGGGATTGCATGTCTGCGTTCAAGTATAAAAAAGTACGAGTTCCCCCAAAGGATTTGAAGCTAGCGGATATTATGCAAACTATTCCGAAAGAAGTATGTAGAGTGGATATAATACTGTAGGGAATTTACTTATTTCTCTAGGTTTTCGACAAGAATCCTTGGAAGGCTTTGTTCTGTGTCTTGCTGTCCGTGGCCGCATCGTCGCTTGGAGTATATTGGATTCACAAGTCTCCTTGGTTCCTATTACCTTTGGTATGGTTCTATACTGGTACTGCTTGGACAGGACTTTTTGTCATTGCGCATGACTGCGGCCACCGTGCTTTTGCAAAGAGTCGTCTGGTCAACGATATTGTGGGGACTCTCGCTATGTTGCCTCTTATATATCCTTTTGAAGCTTGGAGAATTCAACACAACATTCATCACCAGAATACCAATCTCTTGGATGTGGATAATGCTTGGCAACCTTTTCAAACTACTCACTGGGAACAAGCATCAAGTTTTCAGAGGCTTGTTTTTCGTATTGTCAAGGGTCCCATGTGGTGGTTTGCAAGTGTAGGACATTGGCTCAAGTATCATTTTCATATGGGTTATTTTAAGGATAGTCAAAAGAAGCGGGTTTTATTCTCTTGTGCCCTGGTTGTCGTATTTTTTGTCGGAATGACGACATTTTTGGTGCATCAGACTGGATGGCTTGGGTTTGTGAAGTATTGGCTGGTTCCTTGGATATTTTACCATTTTTGGATGAGCACTTTTACGATGGTTTGTATTGGTTTTGGAGATATTTCTTGTTGTGGATGATTGAACGATGGTTGTTGAATAGATTCATCATACTGCTCCCCATATTCCATTCCTGACAAAGGAGCAGTGGTCGAATGCTCGTGCTTCTTTGGGTTTAACAGTGCATTGTGACTATCCTTTCTGGATTGTTTTGTTATGTCATAACATCAATGTTCATATTCCGCATCATATTTCGACACAGATTCCAATGTATAATCTGTGGAAGGCACATGATGCGCTGAAACAGAAGTGGTCACCATATATGAATGAGGCGCAGTTTGGTTGGACTTTGTTATCCGCTATTATCCGAAGGTGTCATATTTATGATGACGAGTTGACTTATGTTTCCTTTCCCAAAAAGAATATTTCTAGTACAAAGAGTTTATCCTAGGTAGTTTTACAAGGGTATTTGGTGGATAATATTTTGTGTTTTTTTTGCGAAAATTCAAGTAGTTTTGTTTCTCGATAAAATGTCGCAAGAAGAATCGCAAGCATCGAAAGAAATGGAAGAATGGCTGGGAAAAGCGAATCGTGCATGCGGGTGCGTAAGCGACCCCTCTTTGCGCCTTTTCTTTCTTTTGGGTGAAAGAGGAGGATGTCGTGATCCTCTTTCTTGGCGGCATGTACTGACAAGCAAAAGTAAGACATGTTCTTGTCTGTGGAAAGAAACACTTTGTTCGTACCATCATATTCCCCCAGTTATTGCTGCCATGCTTCGTACCACATAGGTGCAAGCACGAGGAAACTTGTGCCTAAATCTTCCTCCAGTCTCTACGAAATACCATCGGCTTTAACTAGGTGGACCATTCTCCATCGTCGTCATCATTGTCTTCTTATTCCTACCAGTGGCTACCACAATACTGCAACACGATGTGGCATGTCGTCTCAGCGCAATACAACGGACGATAGCGGGAACAGCAACAACAAGAAAGCAGTTGGTGGTGTTTATTCGTCGGATGCATCGCCGCTGGTTTCCTCCGACACTCGACACTTGTCCTTTATATTGTGGAAGAATAGCTGGATTTCTTGGTGGGCGCAGTTGGTGTTGTCGGTGATTGCCGGTGTCATCCTGTTGTTTGCGATATCGGTGACTCCTTCCACGGTTAGGTTGCGTTCTTCGTTGTTAGGTTGGTTGGTTGCTTGTATCGCGTTGAGTTTTTCGTTTTTATCGGTGTTGTGGACTTGGGGATACGCGCGAAAAAGTTTCAAGTTGCAGCAGCAGCAATCGGAAGAAAGCACTGCTGCGATGATGAACCGATTGTCATCTTCTGTACAAAGCGGTATTTTGTTGACTGCTGTGGGTATGTTTTTCACGGTGGTAGCTGCACAAGCTATTGTCGGGCGTTTGTTGGCCAAAGTGCTGTCTGCTGGACTGGCACCTTCGCCTTTGGCCATCGTAAGTAGCGGTAGCAACAACGTAGCGTCGACGATACAACCGTTGGATATCTTTGTCGTACAAGCAAACACCAATATTCTTTTATCTCAGTGGATATCCCTCGTTTTTGCATTGTGGATGGCAAGAAAACTAAAAGCCCATGAAAACAAAAATAAATCCACGTGAGTACATCATTTTATATTTATATATATATATATATAGAGAGAGAGATATATGTGTATATATGAAGGTATCTATCCATAGATCATTATTCATGTTTTTTTGAAGATGACAACCCACGAGAACGACCCGACTCTCCACTCTGATTTGGATAATATTGAGCCCAATCATTCATCAGATTGTTACTTGCGTTAGAAACACCACCGCTAGCTGCCGCTGTACGACTTGCGCTCCATGTTCCTTCGGGGACATAAGGACGATCTAAAAAGTCGTCTGTATCGTTCAATGCGGAAGAATATGCATTTTCCAAAATGGTATTACTGCTGGGAGGAGGAGGTAACGCTGAATAATCGTTCCAGTTGGAAGAATAGTTGTTACCAGTCGTTGTTGCAGGTACAGGCTCACTAAAAATATCGCTTGAAGACTGAGCTTGATGATTGGAAAGTTGTCTTGTAGGCGGTGGTGGCTGAGATAATTTCGGAGATGACGATAGAGCACGCGAAGAAGATGGTGCCGGGGCAGACTTGGTTTTGCCTCCTTTTTGCTGTTCTTGAAGAGTATTTCTCCAATAACCGACTTCCCACTTTTTGGAATCCAACTGACTGCGCAAATTATACGTCTCTTCTTCCAAGTCTTGATATTCTTTTTCCACTTGCGACAATTCCAATTTGGCCCTTTCTAATTCTTCGTCTGCTTCACGTGCCTTTCTTACCAAATCAGAAGGATTCTCTTGCCATGGGGCAGCTCCAGGCCCATAAGATGCATAAATGGCGGACGAAGATGGATTATATGATCTACTAGGTGTCTCCATTGTCGACAACGACTGACCAGTCTTTCCCGTTTTTCTAGCAAATGGAATCTTCTTCAGTTTCTCAGGTTGCAAACTTGGAGGCAACGATGGTGGCAAAGGATATCCTTGCTTTGCACCATTGACTAACGCCATGGCTATGCGGAACTCAATATAATCGAGTTTTCCATCCCTAGTAACATCTGCCAAATCCCAAATTTGTTTCAACACAGGGCGTGGTAACCCTGACTCTGCCAATTTTTCAGCAACTCTGGAACCTGCTAGAAAACCTTTTTTTGTTTTATCCATTTCAGCGAATTGATGATCTATCTTCTTGCAGTCCGCAGATTTCAGTTCCCAAAAGTCATACTGCGTCGTTTGTTGTGGAGGATACCCTGCCGTGCCAACCGATGGAGAAGAATACTGCGGAGGTGCAATGTAGCTATTATGCATATTGCTGCTGCTGCTGCCACTTGTTGGTGGATACATATTCATAGGTATCGGAGGGTGCGATGGTTCATTGCTATAACCCTTTAGTTCGGGAATTAATTCCTTCCCTATGAACTGCTTCAAAGTTTTCTTGGATACTTCATAACCCAATTGTGCAATAGCCAACAATCGCAGCGCAATATAGAATTCTTCTCTTCGCAACTCACCAGCACTACGATAGTCTGCGATATCCCATATCTTTCTCAACGTTGCGCGGTCCACGTTTACCGCTCGACCAAAGAATTGCACAGCGTCTCTGCCCAACACAGTACCTGAACCTTTAGAAGCATCACGAAAGAACATTGCATACTGTTGTTCTTCATTCGGGCTCAGCTGCAAATATTTCTGTATTCCTGTAGGAGTACATAAGGTTCAAATAAGAAAAGACGTTGCAGGAGTGTTACCTTGTTTGCTACTTTTTGTATCTTCCTTTCCGCCTTGATCAAAAGTCAAAGCCGGAAGTGCGTTGGGAGGCGGCTGTTGTTGTCTCGGAAAAGGATATTGTTGTTGGAAAGGTGCTTGAGGAGGATATGCGCCATAAGGGTAACTCATACCATAAGAAGGCGCAGGAGGTCGTTGGTACGTCCCATAAGATGCTGCGGGAGAAGGTCCTGTACCTCTACCATAATAGTAATAATAATTGGAGGAAGAAGGAGGAGGAGGAGGAGGATAGCCAAAAGGAGCGGTATACGGCTGAGGCGGAGGAGCAGCTGTAGGTGCACCAACTCCAGGACCACCTTGGTAATAATAAGGATTCATTGTTTCCAATGCAATATTACGTATTATTTTCCACTACTATTGTTCCCTTGTTACACTCTATCTACCCAAGTCCCACCACCGCTCACAACCCAACAACGCAGGTGACATGCAACAACCAAAAAAGGCGCAATTTTTCATTCCATCGTGGGGAAATGGAAATTTGCTACGACTTGTGGTTTGTGGACTCGCGTACATATATAATGTGCGATCCATATTTTATTGGGTTTTGCAACGAGAGAAAAATTTTTATCAGAAATAGACACTTGATGAGGAAATTTTTTCAAATGATTTGCATAGTAAGACTCTAATATGCATCTTCGAATATCTGGATTCATGCCATTTTCCTGTATATTCTTGTCGGTATCTTAAGCCAGAAAGTGATTCAACCATAGAAAGTGGATTGGTACTACGGAAAGAAATACGCCAATATATTTCAAGACATTTTTCATTCCGTTGCGGAATTGGTGGAAGAGGATGAACGGTTCCACCACCACCACCACCACCACCGACGACTTGAATAGTTTGGTACAATTGCTTCCTGAAGAGCTGATAGCAAAAGTTATAGAACATGCTGCAAATAGCAACTTGGCTACCCTTTGTACTTTGCGCAACTGTAATAGGCAGTTTCGGAACGTTATCGACAGCGTTCTGTTGTCCAAGTTGAAAGAAGTAGACGCTCGATGTTTTCGTGATCGGCACGTGAAGTTGTTTATATATTTCTTCGACAACTTTAACTAATAGGCTTGTAGTTCAAAGTCTTGTGCTTACAGCGCGGAAAAGGTCCATTCGCTAGCGTCGTTTATACGGAAATGTGTCCAACTCACCAAACTTGAACTAACGAGGGTTTTTTATGCGGTCGACGATAGCTTACTGTTTCCCATTGCAACTTGTTGTAACTATCTCAAGGTTTTGGACCTTAGCTATTGCTATCACGTAACAGATGAGGGAGTTGGCGCTGTACTAACTTTGCCAAACCTGCAAGTGCTTACCATTCGTAGTTGTCCCAATATTACCAGCAAGGCTTTTCAACGGTGCTCCAAGCAAGGTGCATCACAGAGTCTTTCCACATTGAACATCGAATGGTGCCCCAATGTGAGTTATCCGATCATGTCGTACCTGATAAAGTTTCGTCGGTTGGAATACTTAAGCCTAAGAGGATGCGAAAGCGTGTCCGATGATTGTTTCCGTGCCATCCTAGCGGACCCAGAACAGAAACCTCTCCTCAAGTATTTAGACATTCGTTTTTGTATGATTGGAGATGCTGGGTTATTGCTGATTGCTCGCCTTTTTCCGTCGTTGGATAAGCTTTTTTTAGGTTCTAAAACGCATAATCTGTGGCCTTGTGGTAACTGGACTCTGAATGGTGCCACCCAAGTTGCCAATATTTTGCCTCATTGTAGCATCATTTATTCCTAACGCAGCAGAAGAAAGGAAATTGTCGTCCTGGTGGATGATATTCACATGTTTTCATTGTAGGTTTTTTCCAGTTGCTTGAAGAATTGATATCTAGTCCATGCATAAAGAAGACCACCAAGGGTACTCATCAAGATACCTGTGATATAGGAAAGGTTCCAGGTTGCACCTCCAAAGGTAAATAATCCGAAGAAAGTTTGAAACAGAGACTTGATGTGTCCACAAACCATGGTGTTGGTTGGAGTCGTTCTTTGAGAACATAAAAACTGTACAAAATTCAAAACAATGCCAACAACCGAAGAGACGAGTACCAATACAAAAAATGTCCAGTTGGTCAATGCATCGTGTTGTTGTGCATATTGATATTCACCAGAGAGTAATACCAACAAGGTCAACAGCACGAATGAAAATAAACTGTGATAATAACAAAGTCCGAAGATACCCAAGTCACCTTCAACTCCAGATTTCTTGACAAGTACCAAACAACAAGCTTGCAATAGACAGCTCAATAAACCGTACATCCAACCATCTGCAACGCTATTCAAGTCATTTTTACTTGCCAAAATAGTTCCAAATATCATCATGATTAAAGTTCCATATGTCTGCAGGGAATATACCTTGCCCAACAAAATATATTCCACTGTGACTGTGGCTAGTGGTGCTAATCTTTTGACAACTCCATAAGAGGGTATAGAAAGGTCGCGAAGGGCATTTAAAGCTACAACCGCATTAGCACAATAGAGAAAAGATATGGGGAATACTCGTTTCAGTAAATCCCAAGAGAGTTCTGGAAAGTCAATCCAACGCAACTTGTCCCTTGCTATTCGAAATACAAGACAGCTCGTCGCCATTTGAAAGATGAGAAGAATGCTTGTCGAACGAAAGAGAAAAGAGTAGGATACTGCTTTGTTGACAAAAACAGCAGACAGAGACACAAGTATGTAGGCCAGAGACACTATTGCCTGTACAAGCCATTCCTTTTGTGGCTTCATACGGAATAAAATGGCGCCTCGTGCATTCTTGAAATTGCCGCCAAAAGGGCCGTTTTAAATTCCGTCGATGAGACGACGACCAAAAAGGCGCTTTTTCTCCACAGCTCTGAAAATTTGCAAAGGATATAATAAATGATGAGATCCCTTTATAAATTATTTCAGGGTTTCCATTTGTATTTTACTCTCTTAGCTTGTCTGAAATGTAATTTTAAACCATTTGGTTGAAACTCTGAGGTGAAAGTCATGACTTTCTATTTACGCAAACAATTTCCTGGGGAGTCTCCTGAAGACACAGAAGAGGAAAACCCGTGCTGCCACTTACGGTGTTTCTTTGACAGAACTGCATTTGTGACTTAACCAAGAAGTCAGGCCGGGAGGTATTATGTGTCTCATTGCCTAAACGTCAGCATATATATGTATGTATGTATGTATGTATTAAGAAAGAGGGTGATGTGGGAGTTGTATCCACTAAAGCCCTCTTCCCTTGGATGTATGCTTGGCTATTCGTGGGACATCCAAGTTTGTATCTCCATACAAAGCGCCAAAACAACGAAAATGACAAGACCACTAAGCTACCGATTCCCTATTCGCCATTGAGATGGCTTCGCCGTGCCTTTTGGGAGTCGACTCGTGGTTTATGGAAACAATGAATCATATTTTAATCCAACAGCAAGATCGAAGGTGCGAAGGAGGATGACAGAGCCGCAACAACTGTTGCCCCAAAGATTCGATTGGATTCTCGTTGAGCTCTCTTAGTGCCCTTTATAAATGCGATTGCCATTGGCATTTTTGCTAACGAATCGACTTGCTGTGGTGGTTGTTGCAGCAGAGAACACAGAGATGCAGTGTACTAGTCAGTCATCCAAAACTTCTGCCTGGAATAATATCATTTTTGCAGGTATCGCGTTTTCAGCTGTCGGATATGCAGAATACGTGTTGACCATTTTAAACATTTACTTTCCTGTTGAATATCCTGCGTCATATACTAGTCAAGTGAGTTCCCGAGTAAGCGATTCACTTTTGGTTGGCGCTATAGTTGGACAGATATCTCTTGGAATAGTCAGTGACAGAGTAGGAAGAGAAGTTGGTCTCATTATTACCACCATTTTGACCATTGTCGGTACAGCTCTATGTGCTGGTGCTTATGGATATCACAATTCCTCCAATGGTTTGTTCTGGGCTTTGGTTGTGTATAGAGGAATTGTCGGTGTCGGCATCGGTGGAGAGTATCCATGTGCAACTACCAATGCAAGTGAGGCTACAGAGGAGACAAATTATAGAAAGCGAGGTCTTTATGTCTGTCTTGTATCCAATGTTTCTTTTGTATTAGGAGGAATTGCCTGTATGATAGCACAGCTGATATTGTTCAAAATATTTGGTATCACGAATATGGAACCCGTATGGAGAATTTCCTTTGGATTGGGCGTCATTCCTATGCTGACTGTTTTTTACTTTCGTCTAAAGATGTTCAACTCACGAAAGTACAGGGAAGAAGCTATTCGTAAGAACCCTCCCTATCTATTGGTCTTGAAAGAATATGCTTTTCGTTTAATTGGCACTTGTGGTTCATGGTTTGTGTATGACTTTGTTGCCTTTTCCAATGGAATATTCGGTGGAACTCTGGTCGAACAATTGATTCATGCCGAAACCTTTGAGTCTGAAATTTTCCAAGCAACCTATTACACCATTATTTTAGCTCTGTTTGCTATCCCTGGTGCAGTGGTCGGTGCTCTTACTATTGATCGTTTAGGAAGAAAGCTGCAACAAATCATTGGTTTTGTAGGCAGTGCCATCTTTGCTATCATTATTGGAGCAGCGTATCCCCAAGTCAAGTCTTCAGTCGGTGCATTTATTACTTTGTATGGCATTTTCAACTTTTTTGGTAACTTTGGTGCAGGTTCTGCTTTGGGATTGATCCCTGCGGAGATTTATCCAACGGCAGTGAGAGCCACATGTTATGGCATTTCAGCTGCTGTGGGGAAAGCAGGAGGTGCCATAGGAACACAAGTTTTTCGTCCTATCATGAATCACTTTGGTGGTGAGAGCTCTATCAACGGCCCTCGTGCTGTATTTATTATCAGTGGAGGTCTTTCTCTCATTGGAGCTGTCATCACGTGGGTTTTCATTCCTGAATTCAAACGCATATCCTTGGACAAGGAAGATGAAAAGTTCCGTGCATTGTTGCGTGAACATGGCTTTGCAATGGAACGTATAGGAATGATAGATAAGAAAGATGACGCTATCGTTGCCATGAACGATGAGGTGGCTGGCACAGAAAAGATATCCTAGTTGAACGAAAATTCGATCAGAGGCCCAAGTTCCACCAGTTGATAAACATGAGATACACGATAAGATGTTTGCCTTGCCTATTCCGTTTTGTTTGTTCGAGCTATTTCCATATATTCCAAGTCTAAAGTACAACCATGGGACGAGGAAAGACTTCCACGATCCACATGACATACACACGCGATCGTATCGAATCTTCACCGAATCTTTTCCGAGAGCAACCAAAGCAGATGAGCAGCAATCCTTGTTGGATCGAGTTGCTTTGGTGGTTTGCGAAAGACAACGTTTCTGTACTTGAAGTTGTAAACACTGATTCTCGTTTTATAAGATTAGTGCGCTCACCTCGGTAGAGTATGGATAATGGCAAGGTTGACTGTGCGAGGGAGAAACAGTCGCCAATAGAAAGCACAAGTGTAGAGCAAAAAGATGAAGATGGAAACCACAAGTTACTTTCCACAGAACAAACAGAGCAATCTAGCACTTTAGAGGAACAACAACCCCCAGCCGGGTATTTTCAAGTCAACACGGAAACCAAGGAGAGTCACCCATCTGTGAATAGTCTGGCAGGGAAGGTCAACAAGACTCTTACGATAGACTGTCACGAAGACATTGCACTGGCAAGAGAAGCTGGAGTCCCTGAAGCTTCTCGGACAGTATCCGTTGTTGATGTGCAACTTGGAACTTGTTCCAATGCCGGTTCCAAGAATTCTTCGACGGAAGCTGCTGAGGCTTCCAGTGTTTCTAGTGCAGGTTCTGCTGCAGTAAGTGCAGCTACTATTGGCAAAGATGCCAGTATTAAAGTAATAGATGGCAAAGAATATATTGTGGTGCCTCCGGAACCCGTTTGGCAGTGTCCTTATGATATAGCCTCATTGTCCAATCAAGAAGCTTCGTGCAACACAGATGTCTTTAAACAGGAAGGAGAAGAGCTTCACTTTAATTGGAGAGTATTGGAATTGGCAGTGCATCCTACTACGAATACTCCTTTGTTAGAAAGACTCAAGTTCCTCTGCATCGTTTCGTCCAATTTAGACGAATACTTTGCAAAGAGAATGTTTGACATAAAAACAGGAGACCCAGCCTTGTATGCTACATTGAGTGAAAAGATTCATCAACTTTGTAGAGTTCAAGAAGATTGTCTACTGGAGGATATCCTTCCCTCCTTGGAAGAGTGTGGTATGCACTTGACGAGGTTTAGAGATTTGACTCGTACACAACAGGAGTCCATGTGTTTATATTATAGGGACAAAGTTTTCCCGCTATTGGTAAGAGCAAATCTGTGGAATATAGAGTTGTCATTAACCTTGAGTTAGACTCCTCTTTCTTTGGATACCACACATCCTTTTCCTTTGTTAAGAAGTCACAGTTTATATTTAGCAGTGTTGTTACAATCTGAAGAAGAAAAGAAATTGGGAAGATTGGGACAACCACATTTTGCTTGGCTTCGAGTTCCTAATAGAGTTCCTCGGTTCGTATCACCCAATGATGATCCATACAAGTTTCTTCCCATCGAAAGACTGATTTTACACAATTTGGATACTCTCTTTGAAGGTATTTGTGTTGTTGTTGCCATTATTGTATATATTTTATTCCATTGCCTTTAGGAATGCACATCATATCTACGCATCCTTTTCGAGTTACTAGGAATACCAGTTTAGATTTGGACAGTATATATATGGATGAAGATGAAGATTTTCTTCATGTCGTAGAGGAGAATATAATGAAGAGACAACGAAGAGCGGCAGTTCGTTTGGAAGTTTCGAGCGATGTTCCCGAAGCGCTGTTATCTGTGTTAAAGGAACAATTAGATTTAGACGATGAATCTGTTTATTTCGTTCGTTCACCCATTTTAGGTTTAAAAGATGCCTTTCCACTGTCTCAACTAAAAATATTTCCTGAATTGAGATATCCTAAATGGGAGTTTCATTCTCATCCGATGTTGAAGATGATGAAACAACGAAATATTTCTTTTTTTGATGCGATGAGGCGTTCCGATATGTTATTCCGCTTTCCTTTCCATTCTTTTGATGAATCCACGCTTGCTTTTTTACAGACTGCTGCAAAGGACCCTTCTGTCTTTTGTATCAAAATTGTTTTATATCGCTGTGGTGACAATTCTCCTGTAGTTGCTGCTTTGGTGGAAGCAGCTCAACGTGGAGTGGATGTCAGTGTTATTATTGAATTAAAGGCAAGTTTTGACGAAGATCAGGTAAGAAATAATAATAATGAAGAAGAGGAGAGTACATGGGAAAGCCTTTGACATTTTGTAGAATGTAGTCTATGCTCGAATCTTGCAAAATGCTGGATGTAATGTTGCTTATGGTGTGAAAGGATTGAAGACGCATGCCAAAGTTATTCTCATCATTCGAGAAGAGGCATTGGAAAATGGTAAGTAAATATACTTGTCCCAAAATAAGGATTTGTATTGCGGATGATGTCATGGATGATGAATAGGCAATAAGAAATTTCAAAGTTATGTAAATATATCCACGGGCAATTACAACGCAAGTACTGCCCGGCTGTATACCGACTTGAGTTTTTTTACTTGCAAAGCGGATATTTGTGCAGATGTCCAAGATTTGTTCAATGTATTTACAGGAATATCCAGGAAAAAGTCGTATCGAAAGCTATTGGTCAGCCCTATGTTTATGTTGGATCAGTTTTTGGAATTGATTCAGGTAAGCAAGGATGGAGATATATATATATATATACTTGTGTATCTTGGTCTACCTATATACTCAAGTGGATTAGGTCGAAATAGAAAATGCACGAAATGGAAAGCCGAGTCAAATCGTTGCACAAATGAATGGCTTAACGGAAAGTCGCATTACGGAAAAATTGTATGAAGCTTCTCAAGCAGGCGTTCAAATAGATTTAATCGTTCGTGGTATGTGCAGAGTTCGTCCAGGAGTGAAAGGAAAGAGCGAGTCTATTCGAGTGGTTTCCATTCTTGGTCGATTTTTACAGGTAAGAGAACGGAACAAGATATCCTCGTACAACGATTGATTCTCAATGGACGGCATCCGTGATGGGATAAAGCACGCACGCGTATTTTTCTTCATGAACTACGGAGGTAAACCCAAATTCTTTATTGGTAGTGCCGATTGGCGTTCAAGAAACTTGATTTCTCGGGTGGAAGTGGTAACGCCTATTGAGGTAGGAAATATTCTGGAGGGATGTGGTTATGAGCAGTAGATAATTGGTATTGTCACAACGATAGGATAAGAGTTTGCAAAAAAAGTTGTGGAGATATTTGCGTCGTCTTCGAGCCAATACATTGGAAGGTTGGGAAATGTTGAGTGATGGTCGTTATAGAAAGCCTTTGCGTCCGGATCTCCATCCTCCTACTAGTAGGATGGCGATACCATCAAGTAATCCGGAGCAAGATAGGAGCGAATTGATGGAAGAAGAAAAAGCTGGTGGTCGTCAAAAAGAAGAATGGAAAGAGGGAGAGGAAGAGGACAAGTACTTGTTGGATCCTTTTGGGTTGTATGATACGGAAGATGATAGTGAAACGGTATCCTCTTCTGGAGGCAATTCGAGAGAAGAAGAAAGGAAAAAGCATAAAGACGTTCAGGAGCCGTTGCAAGTATACAAAGCGGGATGCATTGCAGTCCGAGTCAGTTCCAAAGGAGTCAATCAAGTGTTACTTATTACTGCTCGCAATCGAGAAAGTATGTTGGAAGGCGGAGAAGCGGATGCCTGGGTGTTGCCTCGAGGAACGGTATTGCCAAATGAAACGCCAGCAGAAGCAGCTGTCCGTGAGACATTGGAAGAAGCCGGAGTTGGAGGAGAAATCGGTGGGTGGTTTGATATGCTTTCATCGTTTCCCATTTAGTTTCTTTCTAGGGCCTTTGATTTGCACAACGCAACAACGCAAAGGAAGAAAAACGATAGAAACAAGTTGGCACTTACTTCGTGTCGACTCACAAGCATCGACGTGGGATGATGCAGTGAGAAGAAGAAGACAATGGTTTACATTTACAGAAGCGGAAAGATTGTTGACAAAAGCACATTTTCGACAAGCCGTTTCACAAGCCAAAGCAATGTTTAAGGGTTAGATAACTTTTCACTGGAAGAAAAATACTCGGTTCTCCATGGAATAGGAACAGTATCCGTGCGATATCTTTGAGTACATCCAGTTTCTGAAATATCTTTACAATCTCCATAAAGATATTGTAATAAACCAGTCCACGCAATCATTGCGCCATTATCAATACAAAAACGTTCATCGGTACAAAAGGCTTGACCTCCTCGTTCTTGTGCCATCGTTTGTACCATCGACTGCAAACGTTCGTTACAACCAACACCGCCAACCACAAGAACGTCCTTTTGTCCACAATGCGCCATCGCCCTTTCCGTAACTTCCACCAACATAGAGAAAACTGTTTCTTGTAATGAAAAACACAAATCTGCTTTCGTATATCTTTTCAACCAATCGTCCAACTGCTCTTCCATAAAGGATAGCAAACCGGAAAATGAAACATCCATTCCTTTTACAATGTACGGAAGTTCGACCAACTGCTTTCCTTGTTTCGCCAACTGTTCTATTTGATATCCAGGACTCGGGTCGTTGGAAAGGTTGAGAAGACGAGCAAAACGATCCAAACAATTGCCAACTGCAATATCAATAGTTTCTCCAAATATTCGATATCTCCCTTGTGTAAATGAAATAACTTGTGTGTTGCCTCCACTAACATACAAAACCACAGGGTCACTTGCGCCAGTGACTAGTCTACCCATTTCAATATGTGCTACACAATGATTGACTGGAATCAATGGTTTCTTCCATAACTGAGCAACTGTTCGAGCTGCTACGGCAACTGAGCAAAGTGGACCGCCCATCCCAGGTCCTAGAAACGATTACTTACTTGGAACAAAGGTACAGAAACTAGTTACCTTGAGTAAAGCAAACACAATCAAGTTGTTCGGGATCAATTTTTGCTTGTTTCAGTGCTTCCGCTATTAAAGGGACAACGTGTTGCTGATGGTGTTTTGCAGTTTCTCTTGGTAGAAACCCTTGACCAGGTGGCGAAACGTAGGTACGACGTACATTGGCAAGAATATCACCTAAGACCCTCAGAAGAGTGCTCCTTCTAGGTACGACGCACAGTACCTTTATCGGTAACAATACCAACGCCTACTTTATTCGCACTTCCTTCCAAACCAATAGATAACTTCATACACGAATATCAAAAATAACTTGAGCAGGCTCCGCATCCATCAATAACATTCGAATAAACTGGGCTCGTTCTTTTGCTTCCATTGCGGCGGACTCTTGATAGGAAATCGGATTACACAACAGCAAGTCACTAAGTATTTCTGGCACACAATTTAGAAGATATTCTCGATGACTGGAATAATGACGAAGAAACTCTTTCAAAAGTTCGATGAGATAGACCAAGACATTTTGATGAACAGGGGGCAACAAAGATACTACTTGCTTCACAGTATCCAGCGATCCTGATCTTGCAGCAGCTACACAGGCACCGCAAAACTCTCGAGGAATGACTGGATCTTCTAAATATCTCAAAAACTGACAAAGACAAAAGGCAATACTCTTTCCACTAATATGGTTGGGGATAGGCTGTCCAGTATCCAAACAATCACGAACTTCCAATGCTTGTTCTGGATCACCAGACTCGATGAAAACAAACCCTTCTCCAGAATAACGTCCGCCTGATTCAATATCTTTTAGAAGATTACCTTCCATGGAATCCAATGAACCTGGAAAGAATCGCCTTTGCCATAAATTATGCCCTAACCGCCAAACTTCACAAGGCAACCCTTTCGTTGTAGGAATGCGAGGACGAAATGCTGCCTTAATACTGGAAGAATCGACTGGAGCACGGAAAGGAAGATGTGGATGTGCAAGTCTTTCAAGATTAGACCCAAAACATGTTCTTTTGTACTGTCCGTAAATGGAGATGAAATAATCATTTCCTAACTCAACATGGAGGACGAGCGTACAACTAAGGTCTTCGTCACCAAACGATAAATTGGATGATGAGCCACAATCTACATCGACAAGAACGCGAAAATGTAGGTCGATACTTGAAAGAGGCTCCAACTCACAAGTTGGTGGAGCAACTCTAAGCCAGGACGGAAAACGACGAGGAGGAAAGGAAATCTTGGCTTTTACACGACCGACGTTAGTCACTGTTAGGGTGGAAGTTGCAGGAACATTAAACTCTACAACTCCCAATGAAATATCCTGAGAAGAAAGTGAAATCTGCGGACGCAATTCATTTTCGCGTTGTTCCAACATTCGTTGAACTTCAGCAATCACTTCATTTTTCTTATTTTTGTTAGTTCGCTTAAATTTTGCTTCAAAAAGCGCTGAGACGGGGCGATGGTCCGAAGAGTACAATTCATGTCGTTGATAAGAAATCTGACGAATGTTCGAGCTTTGCTTTGCCTTCCATAAAACTCTATCACACCAGGCAGGAGTTCGTTTCAAACCGCCTTCTTCCCTCTCTTCATAACCATCTCCAAATGGTTCGTGCTTATACGTAGGCGCAAAGTTTAAGACTCCTTCCTCAAAGCCTTGAAAGACTGCCTTTGCTCTTCTTGCCAAGTTGAGTTGATCATATTCTCGCAAGTGCTTCCAATCCGCTTGCTGGATGCGACTCATAACCTAAAACACATGAAAAAGAAACGACAACAATTGAAAATAATGAGCATACCTCTTCAGGGGGCAAATTGATTCTATAGTTGAGATCCCCCAGAAAAAACACAAAATCATGATCAGCCACGGTAGTAAAATTGCTTTCATGAGAAAGGTTTGGATCAGGTGCATATGGAGAATAAGGACTGCTTCTTACATCAGGGTCCATAAAAATGGCTTTTCTCATCAACTCATGGAAATCTTGATTTCTTCTCTCTACATTGTGATCATGTGCAGTTAGATGACAAGAAGCAATACAAAGTGTGGTATCATAAATTCGCATTCGAGTAACTACACCTCCCTTATTTCCACCGCGATTCATAATACCTGTTCCCACTTCTGTTACCATCACATCTCGAGTAAACGGCTCATGATCCTTTCGAACAAATACTAACAACAAAATTCCTACAAGTTGCCTTGACTGAACACAAACATATCTTTCTGGCGAAAACAATGTCATTTCAATTCTATGTTGCCACAAGCGACCTCTATTGGTATCCGTCAGAACAGCATTGGTTCCCGACAGCTCTTGAACTTCTTGCAGACCTATCACATAAATATCCACATCTCCCAAACTGATGGAACCTATATAAGGTTGATTATTCTCGTCCAACATTTCCAACTTCGAGGGAAGTAGCCAATCTCTTATTTCAATAATTGGCTTCCTCCCGTTGACGTTCCAAGTGGTAACAAATATGGTAACGGAAAAGGATTCTGTATACTCAGGCGCTCTCCGGGCTACTTCTCTACGAATCCAAGCTCTTCTTGCTTTTGAAGAATTCAAAATATTTTCTTGTTCGTTTTCGACATCTTCCAGGTCCTTTCCCCAGAAGGGTTGAGAACCGACGCTAGCATCGGTAGAAGATGCCCTTCTTCTAGTTCCGCTGTACAGAAAAGGGCTTTGCGAATTATTAGAGGAGGATGAAGGTGAGTCATTGTCGGACTGCGAAAAATACGAGTTTTGACAAGCCGCAAGACTATTCTTAAACGGACTACTTTGTGGTTTGTAGTTTGGAGAAGGCTCCATAAATATCGGGTGGCCTTGTGAGCTCAAACTTTCTCTCAACAAATAAAGAGAAGAGTAACTGACATCCGATGTCCAAGTAGTTCTCCTTTCCCAACGCTCATCGTATCCTGTGGGAAAATTTGGAAAAAGTGTGGCAAGGTTGGAATTCCTCATTTCTTAGGATGAATGTTCTAAGAAAAAATTTTGAGCTTTTTTTGGCGCTCTTTGCCGCAGCATTTTTCTATTTCAGAGACATATATCAAGCCATTTCCAATTAGAAGGGTTTACATCTGGTAGTTTTCCAGAAGGAATGTTAAACAGCGGCATAAAGTAAAATCGAATACGGTCTTTGTTGCACAAGACGCTAATATACGGAAGTTTTCCAAAATGGTTAGAGTCTCCAACGAGTAGAGCAATGAGTGGCTCTCGTGCCCGACGATACGATACGAAGAAAGGAAGCTGTGGTGGCGGTGATGAGGATGCGTGGGAAAAGCGGATCGATGGAGACACTCCAGCCGCAGTATTCGGGCAGAGACATATCAACAGGCTACATCTATCTAGTCACTCCGTGGAAAACAAACGGCAAAAACAAGGCCAAGTTTAACAAATGCTGTCAGTGTAGAAACAGTTTTGGCACAAGGAGTCTTTTCACCTCGTCTTCGTCACGTTTTGTGGGAGGTCGTTTCAGTCCAAGAAACTCCTCCCCACGCAAAGGAACCGTCCAGTATGCAGGAGCACATAATTTAAAGGCTTCTACAACAACTGCAAGCACTTCCTCGAGGGCGGCAACGGTATCAGATACTTCAAGGTCCGTCGGGTTGGACAAGTATAGAAACATTGGTATTATGGCCCACATAGACGCCGGGAAGACAACTACAACGGAACGTATTCTGTATTATACTGGAAGGACGTACAAGATAGGAGAGGTTCATGAAGGTGCAGCCGTAATGGACTGGATGGAACAAGAACAAGAAAGAGGAATAACGATAACGTCTGCAGCCACAACCACGTTTTGGAAAGACCACAGAATCAATATTATTGATACTCCTGGGCACGTAGACTTTACATTAGAAGTTGAGCGCTCGCTTCGTGTGCTGGATGGAGCTGTAGCAGTGTTTGATGGGGTACACGGAGTAGAACCTCAATCTGAAACTGTTTGGAGGCAAGCAGACAAATATGGAGTACCAAGAATATGCTTCGTGAATAAAATGGACAGAACTGGTGCGGACTTTTTCTATTCTTTGAAAACCATCAAAGAAAGACTTGCAGCAAAGCCTCTTGTCTTGAATATTCCGGTTGGTAGTGAGGACCAGTTCAAAGGTGTGGTGGACTTGGTAGAAATGAAGGCCATCATCTGGGAGGACGAGACTCTAGGTGCCTCGTTTCATTACGAAGAAATTCCGAAAGACTTGTTGGAAACCGCTCAAGATCTTCATAAACAGTTAGTGGAACTGGCAGTGGAACAAGATGAGGAAGTATTGATCAAATACTTGGATGGAGAAGAACCAGATATAGCAACCATCAAGAAATGTATTCGAAAAGGGACTATTGATGGTGCTTTTATTCCTGTTCTCTGTGGCTCAGCTTTTAAGAACAAGGGCGTTCAGCCGTTGCTAGATGCTGTTGTTGATTATTTACCTTCACCGTTAGATGTGAAAGCTATAAGAGGAGAATTACCAGATGGAACGAAAGTAACTCGAAAATCTTCAGATACCGAACCCTTTGCTGCATTAGCCTTTAAGATTGCCTCAGATCCCTTTGTAGGGACTTTGACATTTGTGAGAATATATTCAGGAGTGTTGCAAAGCGGAAGTGTTGTCTTAAATTCTGTGAAGAGTAAGAAGGAGAGAATTAGTAGATTACTTTTAATGCATGCCAATGAAAGAGAGGAAATCAAGGAAGCTCGTGCTGGAGATATTGTTGCCGTTGTTGGTCTGAAAGATACTATCACAGGTGAAACCTTGTGTGATCCAGCATCTCCCGTTATACTGGAAAAGATGGAATTTCCCGATCCAGTAATTAAAGTTGCTGTTGAACCCAAGACTAAGGCAGACCAGGACAAACTCATGCAAGCTCTTGTTCGTCTTGCCCAGGAAGATCCCAGTTTTCGCTTTTCAAGAGACGAGGAGTCCAACCAGACTGTAATTGAAGGGATGGGAGAATTGCACTTGGAAATCATAGTTGATCGTATGAAGAGAGAATATAAAGTAGAATGCAATGTTGGTCCGCCTCAAGTAGCATATCGGGAGACGATAACAAAAAGCTCCCAAGTTGATTATACGCATAAGAAACAGTCTGGAGGTGCAGGACAATTTGCCAGAGTCTGCATGCGATTTGAGCCTTTTGAACCTGAAATTGATGAACGAGGACGTCCAGTGAAGACATGGGAGTTTGTTTCGGAAATCAAAGGAGGCTCAGTTCCCAAAGAGTATATTCCTGGTGTGTTGAAAGGTGTGGAAGGGGAGATTCCGAATGGCGTGCTTGCTGGTTATCCCATTCAGAATATACGTGTTTGTCTGTTCGATGGTTCTTATCATGAAGTCGATTCCTCTGTTTTGGCCTTTGAAATTGCTTCTCGACATGCCTTTCGAGATGGTGTCCGGAAAGCTGGACCTCGTTTATTGGAACCTATTATGCGATTGGAAGTTGTAACACCCGAAGAGTTTCTTGGCGATGTTTTGGGTGATATCAATTCACGTCGTGGAAATGTTTTGAATGTCAGTGACCGTAGTAATCTTAAAGTCATTCAAGCTCGAGTACCACTAGCGAGTATGTTTCAGTACGTTTCCACTTTGCGTTCAATGTCCAAAGGCAGAGCTTCGTACAGCATGTTTTTAGACGGGTATGAGGTAGTTCCTCAGCACATTGAAAAGGAGTTGTTGAGTAAAGGAGGAGGGTCTTCGTGATGAGAATAAACATTTTATTGTGAGGTTGTATTTACGTCTTTTTCCAAAGTTTTGTTTTTTTTTATTTGTGTCGTCTATCTCTTGTTATGGAATATTCGTCATTTAAAAGTTGGAATTTTTGCAAGGATGCTGTCGAGTGTCGAATAAAACCAAGTAACTTTGCGATATGGTTTCTCCCAAAACAGCTGGCACTTGTTGTTTTATTACATCCCTCATGGTAATAAATAGAGTTTGAAAGAGTCTTTCAGGAGCTAATAGTTGTCGACAGGGTTCCCTCACTCTTCTTATTTTTGGCTTGTTATTGCGAAATCACTATGCCTTTTTAGGTTTCGAAGGCGATGAGGTATGATCAAGTGTTCATCATGTTGTTCTTTATGATATTGATTTTGGTTAGGATGCTGCCGCTTCAAGTTGCTTTTGGGCATCACTTATTTTCTTAATCACTAGTATCCTTTCTCTTGGCAGTTATGCCGTCGGTATGTTTCAGGAACGTTTTGCGAGAAGAAGAAGAGCGTATTTACCAGTGTAGAAAATAAAGTTTCAACTTGTATATTTTACAAGAAAGCTTCTGGAATAAATAAATATTGTGTGCATCAAGGAAGTAACATCGCAGGTATTCTCATTTCTGGATGGAAGAGGCTGACGTGATGAATACTTCTTCAGATGTCGTCGCAGCAGGTTCCAAGTGGATGCACTTTAAGCAACCAGAACGATGGTCAAGAAATGGTGTTTATAGATTCTCAAGTTGTTGTTTTGTAGCGTTTTTTGGTTTGGGTCTAGTGATAGGACTTCTTGGTCCTAGTTTGCCACCTTTAGCAGAGGCTTTAGATATAGAGCAAGCGGAAGATCTAGGGTTTCTTTTTACAGTGAGAGGACTCGGATATTTCTTGGGATCACTACTTTTTGGCTTTATTGGGAAGAAACTGAGCTACAGGTTTTTGATAGCTGGTGGTTGCTTGATTTTGGCCCTTACTCAAGTTTTGATTGCAGTATCTGTCTCGAGTGTACAACTTGGAGTGGTTTGCTTTCTTGTTGGCTTCTTTTCAGGTTTCGTGGATTCAGGAGGAAATGCTGCTGTAGGTAGTCTGTTAACAGGAGACCCTTTGGCAGATAGCTTTATGCAAGCACTTCATTTTTCGTTCGGTTTGGGCGCGTTCACTGCTCCTTTACTGACAGCTGTCCTGCTGAGTTTTTCGGGAAATATCTCCTCAGCTTTTCTTGTTGTTGGCTTTATGTGCTTCTGCATCGGTGTGAGTTTCTTTACGCTGACAACGGTTGAGGCTGGAAAGAAACCTGCATCGAAAGAATTGACTGCAGTGCACGGAGAAGAAGATTGTATAACGAATGAAGAAGCTAATGTTGAAGCCACCTTTTGGTCGCCACACAACAGTAATCGAAAACTTATTTTGTTATTGACTGCATTTACTGCATTCTTTTATGTTGGTTGTGAAATCGGTTTTGGAGGTTGGATAGCTACCTATTCTATCAACTCACATGTTGTACGTACAAAATCTTCAGCGGCTCTCATGGCTTCTGTCTTCTGGGCATCTTTTACTATCGGAAGACTAGTTTCCATTCCTTTATCACTTTATTTATCCTGTCATTGGATTCTTTTTATGGACTTATCAGGAGCCATTGTTTCTACTGTTATTGGTGTATTAGGTGTCAATCTGTGGCTTTGTTCTGCCCTCGTTGGACTATTTCTTGCTTCCTCCTTTCCATCTTCCGTGAGTCTGGTACAGACAAAAACCAATGTCGACCAAGTTTCCACTTCATGTTTGATGGTTGGAGCAAGTTTAGGTGAAATATTAATTCCGTTTTTGTTGGGAGAAAGTATGAAACAACTCGGTGTTGGTTGGTACTTTCCGTTGTGTCTGATGACTATATTTTTGTGGGGTATCGGATTTGTGTTGTTGCTTGTACAACCAACTAGTTTTCAAAGTACTCAAGATGTCTCATGAATATGCAGTTGCCACTTTTTATTGACAGATGTGTGCATCAGAATAGTTCAACTTACTGGAAATGCCAGTTCTCTGAGTGTATTGCTACAACTAATATATGTCACTCCATTGTTAGGGTCTTTGAGTGTAGAAGATCCAGCAACTAAAGCCGAGCGTTGTACCCTTTGACAAAGATCAGAGCCTGTGGTAGTACAGTGATATTTGACACAAGGCGTGTACGTCGCACAGTATCCTGAGAATCTACTCGGCCTGAGACAAGTTGTACTTGATGTTACAGAACAAGTACAATAGGATGAATTGAATACGTATCGTTCTCTCGAATTTAGTTGTATGGTAACAAAGGATACTTTAGGCATCAAAATGAGTTCTTCCTTGGGCAACACTTGTTCTTCGGGAGTTGTTTTTGCCTTCCAAAAAGGTCTAGTTGACCAAAAGCGTGAGATACAATGAACAACAAGATAATAACAATAAATGTTCGGCCTTACCTTTCTAGTAATCCTAGTTTTTGTTTCAGGTATGATAGTCGCTGTTGTTGAATCATGTGTGTATAGTAACCAATGTCTTTGAACAATGCAGCATTGATTTTCGCTTCAAAGATATCATTTTTATAGCTAACCCATATTTCAGATTCCGCTGAAATAAGAGTTGTTTGGAAAAGAACAAAGACAACGAGAAGTAGAGACGATTTCCACTTGAACCATGCCATTGCTGCAAATGAGGAAATCCAACCACCAGAGCAAGACATGTCCGATGACAATTTGCGAGGCTGCGGGATTAGACAGCGCATTCCGAATCCCACCAAGGACGGGAGGGAATAGAACAAGACAGATAAGATTTATTCATCCACAAACAAACAAATATAATGAATCAAAACACTGTCATTTCAACTAGGCAACCATAGCAAAACTATCTATTGCAAGCACGCTTCCATTGGAATAGGAAGTATTGTATCTCTGGACTAAGGAACCGTTATGGAAGAAAGTGATGTTCCAGTTTGGTTGGATATCTTTCCAATAAGTCTATTCAACAGTATTATCGTTCTGTACTTGAAACAAAAAGCTGTTTCACTTACCTGTAGAGGACTTGCTTTGGAAACTGCACCATCAAGCAGCTTCAACATAACTGATTTGCTTACATTGGATGTTGCTTCGGCCTCTGTAAGATTAACAGTCAAAAATCCCTACACATATGTTAGTATTTCTGAATAGCGTACAAACCCTGTCCAAGTTCGTACCAGGCAGTTGCTGTTGCCACAGGAAGCATTAGGACATAGCGTAATTTTCTGATAGAATCCAGTCTGATTGGGCAATTGAGCAAAGAGACGGAAGATCATGCGAGTTTCATTTCCTGCCGGTGGATTGACCACTGCTTTGCTCAGCGTCACACCACAAACGTCGACACTAACGTCCATTACCATTTGAAAAACTGGAATGTACGCATAGTAATAAAAGTCTTCACTGTACATCTGCTGAAACTGCGCGGCTACTTTGTCGTAGGACAACTGAAAAATATGAGACTCAGTACACATGTTGTTACGAAACTTAAACCTTACCGATGAAGTTTCTGAGCGAAGACCCCAAGTGTATGGTTTCGTTGGAGTAGGGGTTGGAGTAGGAGTAGGAGTTGGAGTAGGAGTTGGCGTGGCAGTAGCGCAACCTTGAGGTACTGGGAAGCAGATTTGTGAAGGCCATGGAAACAGTTGGCTGGGCAACGGGAACGGAAGTTCAGGCAGAGGGATGCAAGTAGGTTTTTCTTGAAAGTTGCAGCCTGGGGTTGGTACAGGAGGAAAACTTGGAAATCCTGGAGTTGGTACAGGAGGAAAACTTGGAAATCCTGGAGTTGGTACAGGAGGAAAACTTGGAAAGCCTGGAAAGTTGGGCGGCATTGGAAAGTTTGAAGGTTCAGAAGGGAAAGGCAGACCTGGGAAACTTGGTTGTGCCTCGTCGTGCTTATCCTTCTTGTCTTTGCCTTCATGCTTGCCGTGTTGCTTATCCTTCTTGTCTTTGCCTTCATGTTTGTCATGTTGCTTATCTTTCTTGTCTTTGCCTTCATGTTTGCCATGTTGCTGGTCATGTTTTGGAGGAACAGGAGCAGCAGGAGGAGTAGGAGCTTTAGGAGGTGAATTAGGACCAGGAGGAGAAGGAAGGTTGCTAGGAACACCTCCAAACATACCAGGACCAGCTCCAAACATACCGGGACCACCTCCGGGGCGATTGATGTTGTTTAGTTGAAGAGAAACTTGTTCTTCTGCAAATGTCGTCTGATAAAAGATGAAGCTGCATAATAGGAGTGCCAAAATATATTGAAGAAGCTTGAGGTGTTTCATTTTTTGTAACAAAAATTGAAAACTCCAAGTTAAATAACAGATAGCGTCTGGTTTTGAATTTTAAAGGCCGAGGAGGAAGACTTTTGTAAGACACGTCACATTGGAAGTAGAAATGGAAGCAATGGGAGAAGGTGGCCATTCCTGGGACATTCTGGTCGATGATTAGACAGGTCAGCCTTAGCATCGTAGTTTGGTGCGAGCAGTGGAATGTCCTGCTTCTTCCAAACGCAGCATTGAATTCTCACTTTTCTTTCTACAAGTTTTGCCTGTGTAAGCTTTAGTAACGAGGGTTTCTTGGCGGCACCCAGGGAATTCTCTCGTTTTTTTTGTAACAGGAGGAAAGCCCTGGCTGTTTTGTTTCTAAACTTAAGTTGACCTTCTCGACTCATCATTTGCCTCTGGTCAACTTTGTTATAACAGAATAGCTGGCACTAAGAAATTTGATCAGTTTTTGATGCACATCTTTAACCATTTGCTGAGTCTTTTCACTTATTGTTGCACCAGCTTTTCTCTTTTGCCATTACCATTTGTGCGAGAATCTATCAGTTTAGAGCTCCAGAATGACTCGCGAATCGTATCAATGCGTTTGCACTTTTTTAGCTGCCTCATTTAGAAGCCTGACTCTCAGCTCCTCCTTTTCGTTGGCATCTTTTTTTTATCTCCTCAACAATTCGTTGTATGTTTCCTTTGCGGCGCCTGCTTACTTGAGCAACCAACTTTTGTCTTTCCTGAAATGTTTGATTTGTCTACGTGTTAGGTTCCAGAATCTTCTACTTTCCCTTTTTTCTATAGTTCCTCTTCTTCTGCGGTAAGCGGTAGCGGTTGTAGTCTAGTGGTTCTATCTTATTCAACATTTTGCTGCACAATGTCCATGAGTTTTGGCTTGGCAACAAAGACAGGGACGATAGCAAAGATCTTCTGCAATTTTCCTTTCGGAGCAGCTTGATAAGCCGGGAAGCATGAGTTTCCAAACTTGTAAAAGATTCCACTCCAACTACTTCCCGTTTGTATAGATAATTACAAGATTATGGATACCTCCTTTATCACGGCGCTCCAGAAAGGTTTGCAACTACCTTCATTTCCAGTGGATACATGGGACATTAATGCTATTGTAGAATCTGATTCTTTCTCTTGGTATTCAGACATAATAAAGTGACTTGAAATGTTGAAGTGATGAGAGATGCATATGGAAAGACTAGCTGGGGCGCCATAATATGCATTTTTTCTTCGAATTTTGCCGCATGGATATTGCGCCCAAAATACCCGAGTATTTTTTTCCTGTAAATGAGAATCATCCTGATAGGTGGAATTTGGCGCCACAACTGCGCATGATGATACTTCGTGGCATTTGTAATGTCTATGAAAAGGATGCGTCGAGCAAGAACTTTTTCCAAAACACATTGTGAAGTTCTTGGATTATTGGGGTTGGTGGAAGTAAGGTTAAAAGTGGTTATGACAAGAACATCAGCAACCATGCGAGGAATACTTTGTATGAATGAGACCATAGCGAAGTGGAAATAGACAGTATTGCATTTCTTAATAAATGATACTGGTTATTGTTGTCGACGAACGTGGAGCCAAGTGGCATTGGAAAGATACAAAAGTTGCAACAGCAGGAGCGGCCCTTTCCCAAAAAGTACGTCTTCAGTATTCTTTTCAGGTACTTTTATCTGGAAAAGGGAACCCTTCAACCCTTGTACATGGATGGAAGCACAAGGCGCGAAACAGTTATTGTTGTCCGAGTCATTCCGCTGCATATTTCAGATGACATGTACAAGTTCTAAAGTCAATGAGACAGGATCTAGTTCTCTATCCCTTGTGGAGCGAGAACTAAGCCCTGTCTATAACAAAGACTAGGATAGCCCTAAATTCCGTAATTTCTACGTTGCTGTGGGCCTTGAAGACTCCATTGGCTCTGCAAGGAGTCTGTGGACTTTCTTTTAGTTTCGGTGGAGAAATAAAGGCAGTACTCCGTGAAAAGTACAAATTGGGTGTTTTTATGCAGGCGAGAGACTAGAATTCAGTCACTTTCAAACAAGCATTTGCTTCATGATTCATGGTATTTCTCATAACCGACTTGGACGACACGCTTGTTCCACAAACAGAGTCGCCTATTGGTGATAGATACCTCATCGACTTTAACAGAATATGGACAAATGAACTCGTTTCAAAGAATTCTCTGTTGGTTTATAATACAGGACGTTCCATTACTTTGTTTTACCAGCTTGTCCACCAGAAGAGTCTTCTTCTTCCTGACTATTTGATATGCGGAGTTGGCACTGAAATATACCGCTTTTTACCCGACTCAAAACTGGAGAAACTGCAACAGTGGACGGATTTTATTTCACAAGACTTTTTTTTGGAATATATTCGTCAAGTTACTGAGCGCTGGGTTTCTTCTGGTCTCGTTCGTTTGCAAAGTGAAACCGAGAACAGTGCAGTTAAACAAAGTTTTTATTTTGACCCTCAGCAATTGGATATTATTCAAACAACAGTAGTTGCCGATGTAGAGGCTTCCCTTTGTTCCACTAGTCCAGTCAAGGTTATCGTTTCTGTTCAACACGGAGTTGGCCACTTGGATATTATTCCTTTCAAGGCAAACAAAGGAACTGCGGCGATGTGGCTTCGAGAGTATCTTGGAGTTGCTCCTGAATCTACTGTGGTAAGACAGACCTTGTGATGGAAGCTATTGTATCAACCTATATATATATATATAGGTATGCGGTGATTCCATGAACGATTATGATATGTTTTTTTGTTCTGTTCCTATATATCGAATTGCTGTTGGAAACTGTGAAGAGAATATTAGACGGGAGTTTTTAAAAGTTTCTTCCTTGGATCCTCATTTTTATCTTGCGTCGAAATGTTATGCCGGAGGTATTTTGGAAGGTTTGTGCCATTTTGCGTTTGTTGGCGATGTCGGTTGGGATTCCTATTAAACTGTTACACGAAGCAGTGTCCCAAACCGTTACTGTAGAAACAAAGAGCGGTGACCTTTATCGTGGAACTTTACACGATGCAGAGGATAATATGAATTGTCAACTGAAGAAAGTGACTTGTACTGGAAGAGACGGGAAAATCACTCCCTTTGAACATGTTTTCCTTCGAGGTAGTAAAATAAGGTTTT
Source organism: Galdieria yellowstonensis (assembly GCA_026122205.1). NCBI lineage: Eukaryota > Rhodophyta > Bangiophyceae > Galdieriales > Galdieriaceae > Galdieria > Galdieria yellowstonensis. The sequence goes on along the minus strand of JANCYU010000043.1, from coordinate 32,664 downwards.
TTATCGTCCCAGATATATTAGCAAACGCTCCCATGTTCAAAAGAGTGGAAGCTATTAAGGAAGGAAAGACTGGAAGAGGTCTTGGGTTAGGAAGAGGTCGAGGTTTTATTGGAGGTCCCGTAAAAGGTAAGAAAGTTGACACCTCGATGGTTGTGGTTGGTTAATCCGCCAATTATAGCGACGATACGTGCAAGAATTAAAAGGCAGCGAACTACCTAATATATTCATTCTTAGATAATCTATAGACATATATACGCCCACAAGGACGAGGAAACGGTTGTTCCTTGGTGAGAAGAATAGATAATAATAGTTGCGTGTTTTCCTTTCTACATCTATCTATTTCTGTCTATACACTGTTGCGAAACAACTTTTGTTCCATTGCTGCACTGTACACTCTTTTACACGTCATCCGAGTCACTGGAACCTTCTTCTTCTGAATCCGTGTCTTCTTCTGAAAACAAGTCATCAACTTCTTCTTCCGAATCATAATCAGAAATATCTTCATCATAACTATAGTACTCATCATCCGAGCTATCCTCATCTGATGACGAATCAAAGCTATCGTCACTCTCAGAACCAGAAGAACCAGAAGAAGAAGAATCATCATCATCGTCCTCCCAACTCAGAGACGAACCATTCAGAGGTTCATCGAATAGCAACGAGACATTAAGACTCGTTCCTTGGTAATATTCCCGTACGAGGTTTTTATTTTTCACCAGTTCATCTATCCCGTTTATACTGGCTATTCTTTGAGGCCAACTTCCATATCTCCTCCAACCCAACTCTGAATAGTTGTTGTTGGTGGAAGCAACTAGTAGTCCAGAATTGTTGTACCGACAATGAGAAAAGTATCTACTCCAAACACTTTTTGTTGTGATTGTTGTAGAAACAACAAGTTGCCTTGTCCACCACCGCATATCTCTTCTTCTTCTTCCCAACAAAGACAACCACCAATGTGGAGACATCGTCGTCTTTGTCCACGACTTGGTGGCAGTTTCAAGTTTTCTCGAGATATGTCTACGGAACAACTGAAAAAAGAAGAGGCAGCCAACGCCAAATTGCCTCCTGTTTTTAGTAAAGGTCCTTCCAAAGGCACATACAGTCCTGCATTGTTGGATACCTTGAGTCGCCTGGACAAGTTGATTGACTGGGAAAGAAGAGCGCGGGTTGTTGGAACACAAAGACAAATGCGAGTAGATACGAGTCCTATAATCGACCTTTTAGAACGAATGGGAAATCCACACAAACACTTTCAAACTGTTCACATCACAGGTTCGAAAGGAAAGGGTTCTGTGACAAGTTTGGTGTCAGCCGCACTCTTTCATGGCGTTGGATTCTCCACGGGTTGGTATTCTTCACCTCATGTGGAAAGAATCAATGAGAGAATTGGTATCAACGATAATTGTATTGAAGATGATGAGTTGGCGTTTTGTCTGAACAAGGTTTTATCGGTACGTGAAGATGCCGTAAGAGCACAGTCTTTTGGATCGCATTCTACTTGGTTCGATTTGGTGACAGCTGCTGCATTTTTAGCTTTTTCTAGGGCTAAAGTGGAATGGGCAGTAGTAGAATGTGGGTTGGGAGGAAGATTGGATTCTACCAACGTGCTGCAGTCCAAGATAACTGTATTGACCAATGTGGAGTTGGAACACGCAGAAATCATAGGACCAACACGAAAAGATATTGCAAGAGAAAAGGCAGGCATTGCATATAAAGGCTCTGTGTTGATTACCGGTACAGATAGCAACGATGAGGCAGGACAAGTTATCGATGAAATAGCTCAACAAGTTGGTTTTCGAGTTTATCGTCCATTGGAACAAAAGGAGCAGACCACAATATTATCAACGATAGAAGCACGCAATCTTTGTATTTCCAAGGAAGTTTTGAATCAAATGGGACTTTTAGGGTATAGGACCAAAGTAGACAATCAAGTTATTTCTGGAGAGTTGTTGGATAGAAATGAAGTTTTGAGGAATGCCAAAAAGAGACTGTTAGCTCGTATGGAAGTTTTTAAGCTCTACAATTCTTTGCAGTTGATATTAGATGGTGCTCATGTTCCTAGTAGTGTGGGATTGATCATGAAGTACATTTCTAGTCATCCGGATTGGAAACATAAAAAGTTACATGTGATACTTGGAATGGGTCGAGACAAACATGCCGAAGAAATATTGGATGAGTTGAGTCCTTTTGTATTTCATCTTTATTGTACATGTGTTGGTAGTGAAGGTCCTTATCTTGCAGCAGAACAGGTAAGACACTCAACTATATTTTCTCAAGTTGGTTGACTAGACACAAGTTGGGGGAATATGCCCGACAAAAACACTTTCAACAACTTAGCGTTCATCCTCAATGTGCAGATGCTTTGCGTAGTGCTATTCAGAATGTGGAAAGAGAGAATGCTTGTGAAGATAGTCTTTTGTTGGTTATTGGTTCTTTGCATTTAGCCGGAGCTCTTCGTCCTATGATTACGAGTATGACTCTTCAAGAGTGAGCAAGTATTTGATATGTTATGCTTGATATATCAACATGTTGTTAGAAGATGAATGGAAATTCATCCTCTCTTTCTTATTTATACATATAAAAGAAATGTCTCTAAGGAGAGCGCAGTAATGTTTGTTGCCCATTCGATAAGAAGACGGGAGATTCCTTTGGCTCTTCCCTAACGAGGAGAAGAAGAAGAAGAATGACGAGCCAACTCGAACGAGCAACGTCTTGCTTTCAAACTGGATATCCCATCTTGAAATATTCCACATATAAAAGTTTCAAGTGTTGTTATAGTGGCAAGGGTTATTGCTGCAAGTGTCGTTTCTTTCCACGAAACAACCCTTGGTGGCAGTCCATCCTGGATTGCTATCTGAAAAGAAACGACCATTACAAAAAGTTATCTTATCATGCGTCTATTCAAGATGAGAAAAGAGAGCAACAACATAAGAATAATAGTGTTTCAGTATTCGTGGATCCCAATTCTACTTCTAGTGCGGATTTGTCAACCAACCATGGCGCCATGGTACAAGTATCGGAAAGGACGAGCCACAACGAAGCCATCTCTAGTGTTACACTGCAAGATATATCGTTTTATGAGCGACAACGAGTATTTCAACGTAGAAAAAGAAAGCTGTTGAGGGATACGTTTGCAGAGTGTGGTAGAATTACTCGCCACTTTGCCAAAACGTTTTATATCGGCACACTGTTTATGCAACCACACAAACAAGAAGCAGTATGGGCTATTTATGTTTGGTGTCGAAGGACAGATGATTTGGTAGATGGACCTCGAGCCTCTCAGAGGAAGCATCGACTGGAAAGTATTCTGGAGCAGTGGAAGAATAGATTGGAAACTGTTTTTGCTGGCAAGCCTTATGATATCCTTGATTTGGCGTTGTATGAAAGCAAACTTAGGTTCCCGAGACTGCGTATGGAGCCATTTTATGAAATGATCAAAGGTATGCAAATGGATGTGGAACGCGATAGATACGACACTTTTGAAGAATTGTATTTGTATTGTTATCGAGTTGCTGGAACAGTCGGCATAATGACGCTAGCGGTGATGGGAGTAGCAGACCCTCGTCCAGAGACGTATCTTGCTGCAGAAGATGCTGCAGTTTGTCTCGGGATTGCGTTTCAGTTGACAAATATACTTCGAGATGTAGGAGAAGATTGTCTTCGTGGTAGAATTTATATTCCTCGTGAGGACTTGGTGAGATTCGATTATACGGAACACGATTTGATGGCGGGTATTGTGGATGAACGTTACAAGAAATTGATGCGTTTTGAGATGCAAAGAGCCAGAGAATATTTTTCCAAGGCAGAAAGTGGAATTGCTTTGTTAAGTCCCGATGTAAGACTTCCAGTTCGAGCTTCTTTGGATATGTATAGAAGAATATTGGATGTGATCGAAGAGAACAACTACGATAATTTTCGTCGACGTGCATATGTAGGGAAATGGAGAAAACTTAGTATGCTTCCCATGTCTTGGATATTTTGTCAACAAGGAAAGTTTTGGAATCGTTTCAAGGCATGGCTCCAACCGTTTTCCTAAGAGCTGCAAGTTGCGCGAGGATGGAAGAAAATGTGGACGAGAGAGGACGTTGGTCAATTTTGGGGGTTTGTGGTGATTGTTGACAATTATTGTAGTAGTAATAGAAGAAATATGTCTCCACATAAACACCAACGTTGTGATAAGAATAAACCAACGAGTGTGGGAGGAATACTGAAAAATAACAACAACGATACTGGAAATTCCAGTAGTGAGAAGAAAAAGAGGTACTTGAAGCGTCCTTTCTTCTCCAAAACTCAACTGGGATAGAGTGAGGTTACAATGGGATGAAGAAAACTTGCAAAAGAATGAAACGGAAAGGTATAGTTGGATGATGGTTGGTTTCTATCCATGTATTTGAAATGGTTCTAGGGAACCGCGAATGACCATTGCGGAACCTAAAACTCCCTATCACCTAAGTGACCGTTCCGACTCCGATTCTGAAGCATCGGCAGAACGTTGTTGGATGGTACAAGGCCAAGACACACGAAACATTCGCTTGGAAGCATCTCTATTGTCTCCTAGTGCAGGTGTAGAAGAAGGTAGTGCTAGTGGTTATTATAGCAATAACTCCAGTCAGTCTACACCTCGCAGCAATAGTAGTAGTAGTAGTAGTCGTTTGGCCTTTGAGAGAAAGCGCAAACTTCATTACGATGAGTTTCGAATTTCCAAGTATTTTATGGAACGTGGAGACTTGTGGAGTGAGGATAGTGAGCTGGAAATAGGAGAAGAAGAAGAAGAAAGTCAGAGCGATGAAGAAGAAACAACACGGAGTAGTGAAGACAAGAACAGACCAAGAAAGAGAAATAGTTCGTCTTATGCCTCATAACATATTCATCCATCACAAATAACTAGTCTTTTATTGCTGCGTTGTATCAGGCGATAAAGGAATACTCACTCCGGAATGTGTGCAATATTCGAGGCAAACCTGTCTTCTTCGTGAATATATCTCTTCTGTTCCAAAGTTTCTACTCCCTCTTGCGATGAACTGGCTTTTCCATTCTCTCCCGTGTGATAAACACTTTCTCCCTTTCTTCCTCGAATCCAGTTGTAGAACTTTTCCCATTGTATCATAAAAGGTGTAGGACCCAACTCTTCTACTCTCGGCATAAATGGACGAACGAGTGCCTCATACACAAGACCTCCTAATATACCACCCAACATGGAGCCTATCTGATTCGCCCATAACATACCACCTGGTCCAGGTAAAGCAGTTGTGCCCATTCCTAACATAGCTCCAGCAATTCGAGCACTCAAGTCACGAGAAGGATTGATAGTAAATTGGTTGATCATTCCAAGAGAGCAACCAAGCTGCATAACTAAAAAGCCTACAATCACTGGAAACATATTGGCACCAGGAGCCAATGGATTGTAAGGATCGGTGATAGCAAAGATGACAAAAAGTAGAAACGCCGTATAGAAAGCCTGTATTCCAAAAGAGTGAATAGTAGTATATTCACTCAAGTCTGCGTTATTGAAGAAAGCAGCTGCCACCGTCGTTGCTTCACTCAAGGGCTTTCCTGCTGCCATTTTGTAGCCTACTGGATAATAAGTAAACCACATATTCAACGTTCCACATATTCCACCCAAAACTTGAGCAAAGAAATAGGGCAACGTTTTCCACTTTGGGAAACCTCTGAAACAAGCAAAGGCCAATGTTACAGAAAAGTTGAAGTGTCCACCACTAATAGCACCAACTGAAAATACCATAAAAGTAAAGGCAAAGCCCCAAGGAAGTGCAAGACCCAAAAAACCTGGAAGAAAAGGGCTTGGACTATAGAACAACATCATACAAGTGATAGCTGTAGCAGTTGCCATGATATACCACATTCCGAGAAATTCTCCAATCAGTTCAGGAATCAACTGTTTTATCTCCCTGCGTATGACTTGGTGTTGTGTTGGTGGAACCAGAAGAAATATACTTCTTTCTCTACTAATTCTGTGTTTACCGTCTTCCATTTCAATCACACCATGATGAGCAACGTTAGACATGTCGTTTACTTGGCAATTCACAATCTCAACAAACAAATGCACAAATAAGAAATTATGCCAAGCAGTGGGCTTTTAAAGACGGGAATGGCATTTCTCCTCCACGCGGGAGAAAACAGCGAACGTCAAATGTCTAATAGACAGGAGAGAAATCCTTTATTCCTCAACGAGGTACGACCCATCGAGCCTTGATATATGCATTCCTGGACCACTTACGAACAACATATAAACATAACACAGAAAATAACAGTACAAGAATCAACTCAACTCTCGGAAAACTTTCAGGGAGTGAATCAAATTGACCTATCGGAGCTACCAGTTGGACTATCCAATCCAAACCAAGCTAATGACGTGTAAGTGAGAAAAGATAGATAGAATATTGTACGTACACTTATCACAAGGGTACAACTTTCACGTAATCTATCAGGATATGAAAATATGACTTGCTGCACTCCAGAAACGAAAAAAGGTTCACTTTGTTGGTGTACCGCTTTCAATGGAATATTGGGAGAATAGGGCAAATGGGCAAGCAACGTCTGTGGAACGTGATCAGAGACACTTTGTAATATGCTTCTTCTTACCTCGGAAGAGTTGTTATTGCCTTGTACTAACGTGTTTGGTCTTCTGGGATGAAAGTAAAGTTTCGGTACCACAAACACAAAACCATCCAACGAGTGCAAAAGAATAGACTTGGGAGTAATACTATGCCACGTTTGAGTAACAACCATATCACGTATCCAAATATCCACTATAAATATTCGAATAAAATAGGCAACAAAATACAACAAGTTGCACTATTTACCTTGATATCCTTGGACATATACTCGTGGAAAATGATCATTCACAGCCGCAGTATCACGTTGACCAGGTCGTGTTTTCAAAGTACTTATCTTTTCATAGGACGACGAAACGTGGTAAGAAGATGAATCACGGACAGGTTCTTCTAATATCTCGCCAACATATATCTCTTGACGTAAAGTTGCCAAGTTTCTCAAGCTTGGAGACATAAGTTATGTGGTTTCAGGCAGTAACATTGTATTGGGACTTACCTATAAAGAAACCAGTTTTCTGTCCATACTCCAGCAACTGGCCATGAAGCATTGTCATGATGGGAATAGAACAAAATATTTCCTGTTGCGCCATCCAAGACATATACAGATATTTGTGTGTCCAAAAAGTTCTCTGTCATAACAAGTAGTCTCTGAGGAGACAGATACTTGTGCATCAACGTTCCATTGGAGAAATGAACGGTATTCTCTTTCGTATCTTTTGAATGCGCCGTTCGAACCAAACAAATACGTTCATTCTCATTCAATACAAGACGATACAAATACTATAGCAATATAAATGATCCGCTAAACAGTTGTGTATTTCATGCTTACCTTGGCTCGATAAAGTTGCCTATCTAACTCATATCCTGTCACTTGGTTGGAATCCAAAGCAACTAGATGGAAATTTTCCTTCCAAGTTGCCTTTGCTGGTAGATAAGAATCCCACTCGATACTTCCATTTTTATAAAATAACACAAGATGAGCGTTATCATAGGAAACAACTTGTAATGCTACATCCGAAGAATAACAGTGATGTCCCAAAGACTTTTTGTCCAACACTTGCAAGTAATATATACAGTCCTCATATCCATTAGAGGAAATATTATCTGGCGATAAAACTATCCGATGATGCCATAGTGCTACAATGGAGTCGTTTCCTAGCCCAAATATCTTAAAAGAATCATTTCTATCCAAACAAATAGGTTCCTCAAAGGGACAAGTTTTCCATAAGAGGTTTGGCTTTCCTAAAGAATCCAATTCATGTGCATGAATAGTTCCACAACGAGAAACGGTTACTAATATTCCTAGCGAAGAACACAAGGAGGACATAGGGTCGGTATAAATTGTGCTTTTCAACATCTGGTAAAAAGGTAATGGCAGAAACATTCGAGACAGAAACTGAATACTTTTCTCATACAACGATACAAGACTCGTTTCCAAGTTGCTTGTACAATTGGTGGAATCAATACTAAATAACTTGTGCGAGACTGGATGAGTCATAGAAAGATCTTTTTTCCAAAGAACCTAAAACCAACAACAACAATGATATCATCATCATCATCACAACTTGTATTATTACCTTTGGTTCAGAGTTTCTCAATTTAACGCATACCAACTCTTCCAACTTGGAATGATAATAACACAAAATCTTGTTCCAAGGAAGAAGAAAAGTCTCGATATCGGCATGAAAGTATTTGCTATCGATGATCCAACTGACAGTGGTCCACGTTAAAGGCTCAAAGTATTGAATCTTGGATTGATGATTTGAGATATGTTCCGTCGTAAAACATCCTATTCCGATCCATAAGAAAGATTCTTCACAAGGTTGTTTCCAATACCTTTTCCTTGCCACCAATTGCAATGAATGACATGTGATGAATGAAGCAACTCTTCAAAATAAATATTTTCGGGTGTCGCTATTCTCAAAGCAGCAATAGAATTGTTCCTTTTCCATCTCACAAAGGTTAGCTGAGATGGTAAAGATGTTGCAAGTATCTCCAAATCTATGAAAACTACATATGACTGTAAAACATTGGACGAAAACAGTCACTACTACCTCGGTCCCACGAGATGACATTCTGGATGCTTTCAGGATTTTCTTCCTCTGTCACAATCCACTGGTCTTGTCTCCTACAAATACACTGACTTGTGGATATAAAATACAATTCACTTTCACAAGCAGTTTTTGAAATAGAAAGTTTGCTTCTCGAAAGCAAGTCGTCATAGGGAACACAACTGAAACTTAAAAAGGAATCATTTCTGCTATAAAATATAGCACATAAATCAGGTACGATGGATTCGCTTTCAAAGAGTCACATGCTTTTCAACTGTCTAATATATTTCTACTTACGGAGAATATCGCAGTCTTAATTCAAAGGCTTGCTGATGAGGTTGTTGGAATTCATGCAATAAGAGATAGTTGTATTGCTTGGAACGAACATTATACAAATGGATTCTATCCTGACAACCAAGTATTGCTAAAGTATCTTCTAATATTTGCCATATCTGAATAGGATATTGTCTCGACTCCATTACTGTATTATCTATAAAAGAGAGATAACCGTTCATTCCAAATAGCCGAAAAGTATTCTTCCTACTTGAACAAACGATGCAATTCCACTGCAGTGTTCCTAGTTCCGCATCGAATACTTCGGCATACTGCACATTGTCTATTCGAATAAACGCTAGTATAACGGAATCAAGAGGTATGAGTTGTTCCACCAATACTTGCTTGGCTTCTGAGTGAACATATCTCCAAACTAAGCACTATGAGAACGAAGGCCTGACAAGTCCAAAACTCACATACAGAGTTCACCAGAAGACTGTGAAACCTTAGAAATAACACCTTGTGTGGAGACGATCAACAAGGTGTTGCTGTCCAAAGAAAGAATATCCTTAGGTTCTCCTATGTTAATCGATACCCAACTTTGTGCCTGACTGATCCAACACCAACAAGACAAACAACATAAGAAAGCAATCCAAATAGCCAACAACGACCGTCTCGTTCCATTCATCCTCGATGAACGAGAAAAGCGATCATCACTGGCAAAAGCACTTTGCCTTTGTTTTGTTGTCGGTTGGAAATAGTAAAAACTGTCGGTTTTGTAGTAACTTTATAAAGAGGAATGGTAAAAGATATTCTCTTGCATCTAGTTCCGTGGTTGTTCATAGAATTGCAGTCACTGGACTAGCCAGTGAAACAAGTTGGAATGCTCCTTTCCAAGGTCCTGGTCTTATATTTTGTCGTTCAGAAGATAAATATGCTTTTGATTCGAAACAAATTGGTGGACCAGTAGTTTTAAGAGAGTGGCAAGAACACGAAGAACCCATTTGGAAAATGTGGTATTATGGTCGTAGTATAGGGTTTCCTTGTAAAAGCAATCTAGTTGACCTTCCTACGGGTTGTATTGGATATGCAACTTCTAAAGATGGCATACATTGGAATCGAATGTCTGGTTTGGAAGAGCAAGGTTCTGTTTTGGCGCCCAATCGTAAGCACGAAGCAGACTTTGACTGCGCACATATTGGAGTCTCCGATGTGGTGGTAAGGTTTAGTTATTATCCATTTTAATGTTGTTATGATGAAATATTTGTTGGTTCTAGTCACGGAAGATAGAAAGCGATCTTGCCAACTACAATGTATATCATTTGTATTATTTTGGTGGAAGTAATGCGATATCTACGGTGCAGGTCACTACTTGGAATGACAAGAAGAGAAGAGTTGATGTTGTTGGCTTAAGAATGTTGCCTGGTTTGGCTATAAGTACGGATGGCTTTCAGTTTACACGTGTAAGAGGAGACTGCAAAGATGGCTCATTGCTTTCGGTAGCGGAACATTATCAAGACTTTGATAGTCTCTATTGTGGTTGGCCTCGAGTCGTTGCTCTTCATGAGTCTTATTATATGATGTATTATCACGGATTGGATCCTACGAGTGGAATGTTTGTAGTAGGTATGGCGGTATCCCCCGATGGATTTAGTCGTTGGAGGAAATTAGGTCCTCTGAGAGGCTTAGGATGGGAAAGAGATCAGTTTGCTCGTCCCGGTGCATTTGATGAAAGAGGTTGGGGAACTCGACATGTGATTCGAGATCCACGTGATCCTAGTAAATGGTTGATGTTCTTTGAAGCTGTATCCAAACAAGGCATTCATTCCATAGGCATCGCAACTTCTCCAGATGGAATGAATTGGTCGAGACTTGTCGACTATCCTATTCTTGTGCCTGGAGATGATCGAGTTCAAGATAGTTGGGATAGTGGAGCCATAGGTTGTCCCAATGCAGTTGTTCAACAAGACAAAAGTATTTGGTTATATTATGTAGGATTTGAAAGAAAAGAACATGGAGGACCATTTCGAAGAACTGGAATCGGATTAGCAATAAGTGAAGGAACTGATTACACTCGCTTTCAGAAATATAAAGACTAAATTTCATTAGATAATTATATTCTCTAGACAGTCATCCAATAAGAAACTCCAAGCTGCCTATTTGGTTCCCACTTTCTTTCCAGGCTCTTCCTTTCGTCTGTAAAACAACTCGAGATCTTCAGGTGACTTCCAAATAAACCTTCGAATAGCAATCAGACTCATCTGAGGAGGAACAACTTGATTGCGACAAACAATTTCCAACTCCGAATGAGGAGAAAACTCAAATGGCAACTTGCCGCCTCTACTGGAGCTTTTCAATCGTTCAAGTTCCGTCCTAATATTGTTGGCAACATAAGTAGCCAACTTTTTTGCTCTCAAAATACGAGGAGCTGTCAATTTGCTTTGAACGAGAGCAGGAAAACCTGAACCTTCCATAGGTTTCAAATAAAAAGATATTTTTGGTATTTCACGACTCGAAGACGGCTCTCCATCCCGAACACATTTCAGAACCCAGTCAGGGAGATAAGATGCTTCCGTTCCATCAAAATCTTTTAAAAGCTTTCGTAATAACGGCCTAGTAGTACCTTCTTCAATGATAATGATAGGAATATCTTCTGGAAATTCATAAGGTGGTAAACTAGTTGAATGATCATTATTGGCCTCTGAGGAACTCAATGACGTGGAATTACTTTGGTTGGTTTCAGAATGATAAGTAGTTGGACTGGATAAAAGTTTCGAATAGCGCTCATGCCACCTTTTAAATAAACCTCTTAAAACATGTTCTCCTATATTCACTTTAACTTCATCCGAATCCACGTTCAAACCAGCATCCGATGCATACACTTCAGCTGAAAAACATACAGTGGGATCTAATACAACCATAAGACTACCAAGACGTGTCACTAAATGAAACCAAGTGGGCACAACAACCATTTCATCCAATTCTTGTTGAATCTCTTCCATCTTTCGGTTATTATCGAAATCTTTGAGTAATCTACCTCTCGAGACATCCCAAAGCTGAACTTTTCCTTCCGAATCGCAAGTTAGAACGTGACGACGGTTATTCAAAACAGTTTTGGCTACGATTCCTGGTTCTCCTCGAATCAAAAGAGATGGCTCCTTGAAAACAGGGTCATCGGTAGTCGAAGTACTCAATAAACTTCTCAAGGTGCTAGGAGATGTACGAGTCTGTATGCTCACATCTTTGGAATTCTGATTGTGAATATCGCTAAAATACTTGTCGGATTCCCAGTACTTAATATTCGAACTAAGCGAACTTGTCCATAATCCCTTTTCATCAGGAGTCATACAAACCCTTAATACGTGATTGTATTTGGCTTCATCTTCCACGGCAGGTATCAACAGTACAGACTCACCAGTGTTAAGTTCTGTTTTCCAAACCGCACCATCTCGACCACCTGAAAGAAACCAATCAAACTTCTTACTAACAGCTAATGTCCAAACAGAATCGATATGCACATCAAATGAAAGCATACACCGCAAATTGCGAAGGTCCCATACTCGGGTACTACCATCGCTACTTCCGGACAAAAGAATCGTTCCTTCTTCATTCATTGCCAAACAACGAATGATATCTCGGTGACCTCGCAACTTAACTGCCCTTGTTTTTGTTCTCGTGTCCCAAAGAGAAATTACTCTGTCACTTGAACCTGCTGCAATGATAGAGCCTTCAGGTGGCAGCAAGAATTGGTCGGAAGTTTCTTCCGAACCAAAGCTTTTCCCACCAGAAGCTAGACAATAGATGGAAGTGTTCTCTTGCAAACCTTTTCCCAAGACAGCCTGATATTCACCTTTTTCCAGATCCCACACAATAATTTTGCCATCTAAAGAACCACTTGCCACTATACCGCTTCGTCCATCTACTGCAGTAAGGGCCTTTACGTAATCTGTATGCTCTGCAAATGTGTTGGAAGAGCTACGTGGAATGATGAAATCTTCTGACATGAACAACATATCTTTCATATCCCATACTTTCACAGTAGTGTCTGAAGAGCAAGAGACCAAAACACCTGAGGGCAAGTACAAGAGGTCGTTAACCCAGTCTACGTGTTCTTCCAAGTTTATGAGGTTTTCTCCTTTCTTGTTCCAACCTCTTATTGTACCATCACGGCCTCCAGAATAGAGAGCAACTGCTTGACCGCCTTCTGACTCTGCCTTGGACGGGATGACAAGAGAGTTGATTCCAAAGCGGTGTCTCTTTTCTGGTGGTCTCAGTAAATATGCTACTTTTCGTCTAGAAACACTGTTCGAGGACTTTTCGTCGATATTCATATGTTCATAGGCAACAAGGTGGAAAACTGTGATACGTCAATCCACCACGTAAATGTACTTGTCCCGTGTGCAATCCAGGAAGAACAGAGCTAGGGGAAGAAAAGTTTTTAGTTGCCGCGGTCTTTCCACCAGAAATGAAAATTCCAGCGTTTATTCTCAAGTCAACTTTGCTTTGTAGATGACTTGCACAGGTTCTGCAGTTTCGTGCCTAGTACCCATCAGGTTTCAAGAGAAAGGCAGAGAGTATTCTGCGTGGAAGAGACGCGCAGATACAAAGAATTCCCCTATTATTTCTTCCTCAGTATGAGCAATATAACTTGGTGGTGGAAAAGCTATATTACTTCAATAGAAAGACCTTTTGACCTCCAAAGAATAGTGGAACTAGTGGAAACACAATTTATTCAAGTCATACAAAGCACTCCATTTCACAAACAAAGCACTCCATAACTCAACTTTATTTCGTGGCCTCACCAGCATGTAACATCTCCTCTTCTCTTCTAGCACGGTCTATAGCAAATGCTTTATCATAGGGTGAAATAAGAGGAGTGTCTGGTATTGGAAGTCCCAAAAGCTTACGAAGTGTTCTCCATCCAGCACGACAGTGATATGCTGCAATGGTGAATAAACCCTCCTCAAACACGACTCTCATTTGTTCCAACGTAAATCCCTTGGTTTCAGGTAAGAATAAGAACTGCATGACTATTCCAAGAAAGTTGAATCCAGCATAGAAACCAAAACCTCCTTGAGGTCCCCATGCTCTTTTCATAGAAGGCCACGAGAATGCAAGAGCAAAGTCAAATGCATTGACAGCAAATGTTGTAATAGTAGTGCCTGCTGCACGGACATAAGTTGGAAACACTTCCGCACAAAATGTCCAAGGAACAGGACCAGCACCAGGGCTATATGCAATAATGAAGAAGATGACTCCAATAATAAAGAACGCTAAGTTCACTTTCTTGTCACCATAGAAGGAAAACAGAACCATCAGCAACATGAGAAACATTACCGGGAATGTAACTAATTGCAAAGTTCTCCTCCCATATCGATCTATGGTAAAGTACACAATGACAGTGGCAACCATATTCACGAAACCTGGGAACAAACTTATGGCCACTGAAGTTCTTGCCCCCATATGGATGTTCTCCACAAACACTTCATCAATATAGTTCATAAATACATTCATACCACTCATCTGTTGGAAGAGCATTTCCATACATCCAACAAGTACTGCTCGTCGAATATATGGCACACGAACAACTTCTAGCAACAAGTTCTTTCCCTTTTGTAGAATCTCATCCTCTTCTACACCTTTCTTTATACGATAAAAGTCTCGTTCTGCTGTCTCTGCGTTAAGACGTAGTTTACGTAGATTTCTCTTTGCTTCCTCATATTTGCCTTTCTTTATCAGCCACCTGGGCGACTCAGGAACAGTCCAAATGAGGAAAATTTCTATCACTGAAGGAACCATAGGAAAGCCTATCATAATTCTCCAGCCAACATTCTTATAGTTGACCCAAACGAAAATAAGATTGCATAGATATGCAAGAAAGATTCCAATAGTAATTACTTGTTGATATAGAGAGACAATAGCTCCGCGAATACTAGCAGGCGACATCTCTGCCAAGTAAACGGGCGCTGTTTCTCCAATCATACCATAGGAAAATCCAAGAATAATTCTACCAGGAATGAAGACTTGCCAGGAAGGAGATACTGCTTCCCATATACAAGCACCTGTAGAGAAAATGGCTGCAAGACATATCGTAAACCTTCTCCCAAAATACGTGTTTGTATATAGTGCGATAAACACACCAACAAAGCAACCAAAGTAAATGCAAGAAACAAGGACACCTTGAAGATAGGTTCTACCCTCAATATGGAAATGAGGAATATAACCCACTTGAGCTCCACTAATAGCTGTTATGTCTATGCCATAAAACAACACAGCCACAGACGCAACTACTACTGACCAATAGAAGGCACGAGTTTGGCGCCAAGGGTGTAGTTTCTCCTCCTCTGTCAGATACTCGTCATCCAAGTCAGTTACTTCTTTGCCAATGTCTGCTTTGTCAAATTCATCAGCCTTGGGTTCATTAAGGTTAGGTTGAACCTCACCAACGCTCTCCATACCAAAACAACTCTACAAACGAAATTAAGTCTCGTCGGTTGCGGTCTTTATAAATTTTTGCATCCACTCCTTTGCCTACACGACTAGATGTAAACCGACCAATCGTTGCTTTCCTATTTGCCCCGTCGTGTAGACTGCTCCAACGGGAAAGCGTTGACGAGAAGTCAATACACCTGTTCCTCGGAATGTCCAAAGGACAGCACAACGAGAATCCTACGAGGAGCGCATTTCCTGCGACCTAGCTCACCGTCATTAAAACACCCCATATCGAGCATTTCTGCAACATTCCCGCAAAAGGATAGATGCAAGAGAATGGCCTCAACACCAGACTGTCACCGGTTCTGCAAAGACTGACTCTTTGAGTCAGTGACTTTGGCTCTTGGAATACCTACGACCGGCGAGTTCCACACTCTAGGGATATCCGTATTCATGTGATAGGGTTTGGGCTTGCTCTTCAAGGAAAACTAAAAACTTTCCTTATATGTATTAAACCATCAATATGTCATGTGATATATGCAAATGAATGACTCGGACAACAATAGTGTTTTGAGCGCTCATTATTATTACCGCACATATCACCCTACTGGCTCGTTGATAGGAGAAACAACGGTTTGGCTAACAATAGGTTCTATTTTTTCGAGATCGTTACCGTTACACTTCCGTTTTTATTGTGATCCTCATTGATGTTTCTGGTGAATTGGGTTTGTGTCTTTCCTGTTGTGTTGAGTAAAAGGAATTCTTTTGGTTCTACAGCAAATTTCTTTATTTAGATTCTGAAAGAATTGCGCTTGTCATTCTGTTTCCCTTCTGCTGCTTGCGCAAGGTTACCATTTCGGAGAAAGATATATTAACAGAAATCATTTATAACGTCTCAATCAGTGCCTTCTACGCTGCGTATTCTGAGCCCGTATTTTCACTAGTAGAAGTGATACGCGTTTAGTTTTTAACCCATATCACCTTTGCAGTTTACTTGACAATTTTACACTCTGTTGCTGAATGAAAACGATCAACTTGCTGTTGATATAGCCTCGCATCTGTTGAGGAGACTAGAGCTGTTTGAAAACTTTCAAGATTGCCCTCATCTCGTGCCACCGAATGCCCTAAGAAGTCATTCAAAACCTTTATTGCAATGTTTATGGATCGGAATCTTTATATTCACTTTTACAGAAATGGAAAGCGACTAAATTACACTTTGTACAATTAGGTTTATGCAAGGCTTGTTAACCCTCTCTCAATTTTTTCTATCCAAAAGACGATGTATCTTTACTTGGCCTTTGTTTCTCCGAATCGCCTCTTAAAAGGTTTATTGGTCCTACATGTATTCACACCACCTGCCAATCTGAATACGAAGCATATAGAATGTATCTCTTTGCAAAATAAACGTTATCGGAGAAAAACGCTTGAAGTTTTATAAAAATAGGGTAGTTGGATGCCGCGGAGCAATGTTGTATGCGCGTATGTAGCTGAGTCGTGCAGAGTAGATTGTACAATGTGCAACATCTTTCATATTCTCGCAACCCATTCGTTGCAGCAACAGATTTCGAGAAGTGCTTGTTTGGAAGAGCTTTGTGGTTGCTTTCCAAATATACAGAAGAAAACGACGCAGGATCCTTACTTTGGGGAAGGTAACAACTACTGCATAAAGGTTGTGCACAAAAATGACTTGTAAGAAAAGATAGCATATTTCGAAGGGTAATCACAACAGGAGGGGTACCCGACTATAGTCGTCTCTTTTTGCGAAGGTGCACACACCGCCATTAAAACACCCCAGTAGGAGTATTTCTTCAACACCCCCCAAAGAGTTGCAGGAGGACGGCCTCAGCGCCAGCAGTCATAGACAGGGCTCTACTTGGCAAGCTGAGAATTCCAGACTCTAGAGGTATCCATTTTTTTGGAATAGAGCACACAGCCTTTACTCTTCACGTTGGATACACAATAGAATCTTTCCTCATTCACATAGAAATTTTGCCAAATGGACGTGACAACAAGTGCATTCCAATACGAACTTCAGGCTCTAGTTCCATCCATGTACTTTTTGGTACAGAATAGATAATTAGAACCTGTCATCATTCGCAATAAAATCTTCACTTTGTCACGTAACTATGCAATTGAATGATTCGGATACCGGTGTTCCGTGTCTCTCGCGCTCAGTACTATCATTGGTGCACAAAGCAAGCCGATGACCTTGTCATACAATACCGAAAGCTTCAAATGTTCATTTTTTACTTAATAAAAAAGCATTCTTAAGTGGAGGAAAAGATTGCAGACGTGCCTTTTAGGACATGACATAGACTGAATGCTGCAACTACTCCTCCAGCTTTCGATTGTCACTTAGCTCTAGATTCCTCCACAAGTATAGATAGTATCCTTTGACAAGATATGTATGGTATCTATTCCTCCCTTACCTATCTTCTTCCTTAAGATGATCACTCAAAGGTTGCTTCCAACCAACCCAAATACTTCATGAGAAAAATTCTCAAATGTTTCTTGGAAAATGAAGTTTGTTGATTGAGGCAGCCTTTTATAGACATGATCTTTTTCTGGGCGCCAAAATCTGCCAGTCAGAATTCCAGATATAAAGAAGAATGCACATTTTGGAGCCTGACCTGATCTTTAGATACACATCTTCTCATCTTTGGAATGAAGCATTTTGAATTATTCTTTTATTTCGGTAGAAAATCAGGAGAAAGGAAGTGTTTCGACAACAGCAGTGATGTCGCACGTATCTATCAACTAGAGGTGAAGGTGCCTGCAGACCTTTCCGGAACGCATGAAAAAAGAGGTATCCTATTACCTACAAAAATGGATAAGGGTGCGAGTCAACTCATTGTTCTCAGTGACAAAGTTTGTTCCGTCAAAAGATTTAATTTGCAGATGAATTCCTCTCTATCATCACCATCATTGTCGCCAAGCATCACGGGCATTGTACAGTAACATGAAAATTGCAGAAAAGTGAAGCTCTCTATCGCTGCTATTCTACAACTTTCCCCCAGAGGGCCATGGAACAAGGCTTGACAACAAGGTGTAAAAGTAAAACCTCTAAAAACTTTTTCGAAATACTTTTTGGCCATCTTTTCCAACTCAAAAAAACTCCAGTATGCACAACTCTACGGTGACTTATCCCATCATATCATCAAACCCTTCTCCATCTCCTCCTTCTCTCCACTCCTCTGTCAAACCACTCCTCTTGTACCTTTTTCAGAGTTACTAGAAACAAACGCAGAAACTCCTCGAAAGACGAACTTTCCCAAATTCTTCTCTATTCATAGAAAAAACAAACAATGTTAAACTTCATGCTTTTGCTGAAATGTTCAAATCGAGTCACCGTTCCTACCTATGAGACATGCACATTGTAGCCTTGAAGGAGCAATCCACATTGTGGGTTTGGAATGGTGCAACTAGCTTCTAGTGGATAGAGAACTTGTTCTTACTGGCGTTGATACTTTAGCAAGCCACGTTGATATATGCGACGCAATAACGAGGATAACAGCATTAGTGTTTCACGCACTCATCAATATTATTATCATTATTATTTCTGATGCATCAGCCATCCCCAGCCTTGTCGCACTAGATGTGCGCTATCCCTACAGAACGTTTCAAATGTCCATCTTTTCCTATTAGACCCTTTAAGGAAACGCTCATTTATTGAAATAGCCTAAAATAACTTCGACAAGTACGTACGGCCATACTAGTGGCACATGCGCCTGAACCCATTTCGAATTCAGAAGCTAAGCGCCCTTAGGCTTGGTTAGTACTGAGGTGAGGGATCACTCGGGAACCCCAAGTGCCGTACGTTTTTGCTATTTTTCTTTATAGGAAAGAAAATATCTGAGAAGAATTAAGGTAGAATTGAAATTTTCAAGTATTTCGCGAGTAATAATATCTGCTGGAATACTTTTCAACTACTAGAGGTTCTTTTTGCTTGACGCTGTTTGAAAACAACGGAATGATTCTTGTCCTGACCAGTCGATACTGCCAAGTGATGACTCGAAGAGGTATCCAATAACTTGTATTTTCCATCGTTTAACAAGAGGCTTGTTGAAAAAAAGCAGCGGATAACTTTGTGCGGATTGCGTCGCCTTAAGTTGCTCACTTTTCTGCTGACCAAGAGGCTTCAAAACTTGCAGTCAAGATAGCAATATATTCTCACTGAGGAATTTGGACTGATCGATTTTGGCAAGATGTGTGTTGTTTGAGTGCGGGTTTCGTCGTTGTTCTTTGCCTGTATTCGGCTATTGGTTCAAGGTCCTCATACGTACTTTCTGAAAAAGAAAGTCCTTCAAAGATGAAAGGGATTTGCAATGACAGAGTCACAAACAGTTGTGCCAACTCTTTCAGCCAATTGTGTGTCTTGGAGATCGCAATATGGAGTCAGCGTTGTGTAACTAGATAGAATATACCAAAGATATTTTGTTATGAAATAAAAGCGAAGCAAAGAGTTCACATATGAGGTTTATTTCGCAAGTAACTTCTTATACCAGCAACAACTCTCAGTCGAATTGCTGGGTCCTCGATTACCCAGCCTTTCTAATACTGCAGTGTCAACTCCCATCAAGTCTTCCTCGATCATCACTTTAAGCATATCACTACATTCACGTGCTTCAGACTCAGTCAGGTTACAATATGTCTTCAAAAATTCCATTCAATCAAACTTGCCTTGTCGTACTGAGCCAACTGACGAAGAAACTGCCTTCATATTTTTGCTTTTTGGTTGCATGACACTGGATTCGATTGTTGAATGTTCATGTGCTTGTTGTGTCACTGCACCAGCATGTTGCTTAGATTTCTCCGATGATAAAATTTTCAACGACTCTAACAGGGAGTTGTCCAATAAAATCCAGAGCAACCTGAAGTGATCCCACCATGCTCGGCTATTACAAAACAGTCTCTTAAGCTTACTATTTGGAGTGGAACCAAGAAACTCTCTGTCAAGCTCTGAGGTGAGCAAATAACAAACAAGAAAAGCTACGGAATCTTTCAAAGTTTCGTTCAACTCTATAAACAAAACAAGTAAAACGCCTATTCACTACTCGTAAAGTCTTTTGTTTCGATAAAAAAAGGATATCCTCTGCAGAACTTTGGAAAGTAACAACAAGTCGCTTGGGAATTGTAAACAAAGTCCGTCGCGTATACAATCAGAGAGTGAGTGTTGAGTCCAATTTCCACAACTAAACTGTATACTAGTGCAACATCCAGAAATGTACCTCGGCATATTTGTCAACGCACGTGAAACTGTTTCTCGTGTAAAACAAAGCAACCCACAAAGCAACCCCAACGAGGGATCCAACGTTCAGTCAATCTGGAAAGCTATTAAGTCGAACCAAGCACGAAGTCACATGTTCCTTGCTTTTCAGTGTCATCTCTTAAAAATGAATTTCCAGAAAAACCTTTGTCATCTCCACCTGCTTTGCACAACAAGAAGAGTTCAAACAACGGCAAGGTACTTGAAACTCTTGACCGACTTGAAGACACCTTGCAAATGCCAAGTTATTTTGAGCTTTGGCGGATAGTATTGAAAAATGGGGACACGTAACATTCTTAAAAGCATTCCTTGCAAACTACGGAAAAACAAACTACGTAACCCAGGGTTTGGAGAATCTATTAATTTCAGATTGTCACTAGCTACAAGAGAACCTTGGTTCCGAGAAAAGGACAGCTTGAAAAAGTGCAACAAGACGAAAGAAGCAATTTATCGTTTCCATAAATTACTTTTTCAATATATGAAAATACACTCAACTAAGCCAACACCACAGTTAACGGTAATCACTACCAACGATGAAATGGCCAAATTCCGCAAAGCTCGGGAAGGAAAAGTATGAATCATGATAGCATCGTTACTTATACACACACAAGCATACGTGCAAGGTTTCTTGGCGGGAAAATACTTCCGAGGACTAAAGTGCAACTAAAGCATTTACGTTAAAGGGAAATGTGAGAGCACTAGTGAAGTTGTAGTAGTCTTGTGACGCTATTGCGTATGAGAGCCGACCTGTCGTGTCAGTTGGTTATCTGGCATTGGAGGAAAGCTTGTGAAAGGAGAGCTTTTCTTTATCGGAAAAGACAGTTTTACCGAAAAAATCTTTTGCCAACCTGAGTCGGGTTTACTGATAGATATTCTGTTTGGTTGTTTTTGTGTAGCTCGTCAAGTCTTGAACAGAGCTGGATTGTATATTTTGATGACAAACAGGAAGAGTTTCTCAGCGCTTTAGGATTGGTGTGTGTATAAAAGCGACAAAGGTTTGGCTTTGAAGTAATTTTCCGTCTCCAGAACTGCAACAGCCTATTTGCACTAGAGTGTAGTATTTGTTAGAAAGTCCATAAAAAGTTGACCTGCTAATGCCATTGTTTGTATGGGAAGAGTCGCGTCATTTTGTATTGTCGTTCACAACAAGGTTCATCTTTTGATGTTTTTTCGGTTCTTAAGAGTTAGTGCAGTGTTGAGAAGTAGCAGTACTTTTGGTGTGAGAGCCAATTTCTTGTCTTCTTGTTTAGAGACATCCTCTCTTGTCAACTCATGTGTCTTTCGATTCTGTGGAGTTGCTCTACGAAAGAAGAAACTTTTTTTTTAGCGGTGTTGGTATCGTATTTTCACTGAGCTGCTGTGTTCCTTGTGTCTTTTGGGTTGTTCTGTTTCTAGTCCATATTGGCTTTGTAGTTTTAACTGCTTTTTTGGATAAAGTGGAAGAGAATCCACCTATGATAGTGCTATTGTTGTTTCCGAGGAGGCAAAAGCTGCTTGGACAATTTGAAGGTTTTGTCCTAAGCTCCTTTCCAACGTGAAATTTTGTCTTTCATAGCCATAGTTTTATATGTGAAGACTAGTTGAGCTTGCAATCAAAAATACATTTACAGTACTTATGAAACTGGGAATTGAGTATATTTATTGAGCTGAAAGGGAGGCGCGGACACTTGTTATATTTCTTGATGATATCCTTTTGAATTTCTTGACAAGTCTTGCGAAACCTTTGTTTGTTTTTTTGTGAAGTGTTGAATATTTGTTTTTATACTTTTTTCAGCATTGACTTTTTCCAGAAATGGAAGCGCCATATCTTTAAATAAAAAATAGACGGCAATTTATGCAGTTGACCTATTCATTGGGAGTCACCGAAAAAATTCCCACTTTCGCTGAATTCTTCCCAAACTTTGCAAATGAAACGGAAGATGGATTTTTCATGTTCTATCTCCATCCATGTGAATAAGATAGACAGAATAGTATCTAATTGCAATAGTCACCTAGAGCAATTGTTATGAGGGGCAAACTCTTTCGTGCTACCTATAACAATGGTTATCTAAAATGTGTTACTGCCTGCGTCCAACTGTATTCTGTAAGTATAGATTCAGGACTCTGTTTGTCATAAAGGCAACGACAGATGCATCAAAGAAACGCAGTGAAACGACCTTGCAGAAAGATAGCATCTTTCGAAGCGAAAACGCAATACAAGTTGTACCAATATATATATTTACTTTTTTCCACTAGACGACATCTAATCTTGCAAGAATGGTAACGTTGGTGTCTCTACTAGTCGCTGTTTTACTCGTAAGTTGCTTGCAAGCAACGGATCGGACAAGTGAATTGCAGTGCTGTTTTGCTCCAGCTGCAACTTTTCGCTGATACTTTTCATACAAGTGACGTGACCACGTGAAATAGCACAGCTTCGTATTCTTGGAAGTTGCAACAGAATGAATTTTCGTTGCCAGAGTTGACTTGTTTACGGTTTTTCGTGGTACACTCTTTGGAGAGTTGAAAAGGAATTGTGGATACACGTTTCTCGAGGCAACACACTATTGATATCCTATGACTAATCCAGTAGGACATATATCTGGATTCGGAGTTTGAATTGCCCTTGTCTTTCTACAATTCGAGACACGAAGAATTATGGTAGCATTCAATTAGGTTCTAACACTGAAAATTTACAGGAAAGAGTAGTATGACTCGAAACATTATATACTCCGTTTTAGAGTCTTCATGCGAACCACCAATTACGACATCAAACTCTTCCCTTAAATTCAACCACGTTTTTATGTACAACTCTTGTGGTGGAACTTTTGCAGATAGCGTTTTTTTCGCTACTTATTTATGTATTCTTGAAGAGCAAAAGGTACATCAAAAAAACTGTATTGGTTCTTTGGAAACTCCAGTTATTCTTTCACAACACCGGCAAATTTGAACAAATGGTGTTTGTCAGATAATTTTGTTGTTCTACATTGTACTGTATTGATAAAAAACTTTTCATTGCGGCTTTACAGTGTAAGGAAACCAAGGGACTGCTACAAAATTACCTTGTGAATCCATTCCGGTACTTGAGACTATTCATTTCATGTTGATTGTTCGCCCCAACTCGTCTAGATGAACTCGGAATCCAGCAGCAGCAGTAGTAGTATTAGGTCATCTTTGAAATATAGTGTTGCCTCGTTTCTCTTCCACATAGACTTGAAAAAAAAGTTCACAAAAAGACACTTTGAAACAAACTGGTCGAATTTTTCCAAAAGCACTAGTCTGCATAAGACAAGCTTATCGTCATTTGTGGCGTCACTACTCTCAGGGAGAGTCGTTCTGAATTGAAATGCTCTTTCTACACACAAAACTCGAGGCGATATTCTCTCCAAAGAAAAGATGCTTCAAAAAATTCTGAGAAGATGGTGACTCGTCCAGACTCTCTGCATTTGCCACAAGAGTGATAAGATTGGCTGGCACTTGTTCCATCTACCAGTGTCGTTGCACGTTGGTGACACCAAAATAAAAATTAGACGCAGAACGAGAATTTTCGCTGTTCCAGAGACAAGCAAAGCAAATGCGCTACTGGTTAGTAACAGCAAGCAGTTGACTTGAACAGTTGATCTTTTGTCCTGGTATTTGTACAAAGAGTCTTATTCTTCGTAGTTCAGTCCAATGTCGAGTGCTCCTGTCGCCTCAAAATAAGACATTCTCAGCTGTGTTTACTCCTTTTCTCAACGTGAAGATGTCAGTCTAACGGGAAGCTTTTTCATGCAACAAGCTCGACAAGATAGTCGTCTGATGCTTGTTGGACAGTTGTAAATGGCACTGTCCAAAATTTCATCACTTGTTTGCTGTGAAATATTTTTCCCATATTGTTTGTCTGAAAAAGTTCTAGACTACGAGAGCTATTGATTCACAAAACCTCTGCTAAACATTGGCAACATTCCCTCCGTCCACTAGAGGAGTCTTCACTGAAGAATTCAAAGACCTTTACGTCTTTCTTCAAAGTATACAATTTCGTTGGTAGTTGTATTTTGTGTTTATGAACTTGAAGTGGACACAAAGAAACAGCATATTGCGAGCGTTTGTCAGTAAGAGAGAGAGAAAAAGGTGTCTTCAGATAATTTCCGATGGCCAACCTCCAAATGAGCCTTGAATGGTCGTTCCAAGTGTGAGAACACGAAGCAGACGCAGAGTAGTTTTATAATTGTTTTGTGCTTCGTCAAGTGTGTCTTAGTATAAAAAGTGATTTTCTTCCTTGAGATATGTGGCGTCGTAATCCATCTTAGGAGTGTTCAAGTTGCCTTCATTAGTGCTTTTCACAAGTGGTTGAAAGTTTTCGACTTGGCTTGCCTATAGTGGTTATCACCGTTTGTAATGCTGGAAAAGAGTTACAAGTGCAATAGACTTTTGAAGAAAGGATTTCACTATCTGACAAGGCAACCTAGGCCACTGCCATCCAAGTACCCAAGTTTGCAACGAAATACTTTTGCTTCATTGCAGTGACGGCAGAGTTACAACCATTTCCGACTTTCCGCTAAAAGTCAAGACAGGCAGTGTCAATTTCAAAGTTTCTTTGCTTTGCCTCCAACAGACAACTACGTGTCGACGGTTGGGCAGCGTGCTGTGTCGCCTCCTTTGGTACCGGAAACGCTTTGTCGTAGAGTCTTCAAGTAGACCAACGAGACTGAGTACTGCATTGTTGTCTTGTACTAGGTCAACCATAGCATTGTGCTTGTAGAATGCATTGCAACAAAGTACGTTGTATTCAGTGACTGGTTGTTTTGTTCTAGTGGCATTATTTGATCTCTCTTGAACTTGTTGCAATAAACAGAACCATCGTCGCCTTTCCACCTCAACTTGTTTATCGCTCTGTTATCGCAAAGCCTGGTTGTGTGATTCGATTTCACTCTAGGTTCCCTTAACACCGCACTAATGCAAAAGCAACCAAAGAAGAAAAAACGAGAAGATGGAAGCCAAATCGTCCTTGCTCCAATATTTTCTTCAAAATAGAGTTGAACTACCAGTCGACACAAAGCTTGAGCGACTCCAAGATGGTTTGGTGATCTTGCTCTCGACGGTAGAACGCCTCGACAGAAAAAGAAAGGACCAGCTGGCTACTAAAAACACCAATCGCTAGTTGCTACATTACAAGAGTCACAAATGTTTGCTCTTTATCGAGTCAAATAGGGTCTTCTCCCCTAGTCTTTCTCTTTCTTTGTCGACGAGTGTGTAGACATGACGTCTTGGTAACGCAACCCCTTATTGGCACTAGAGGTTTCCTGTGCAGTGTCGGTTATGTAAAAAGCAAAGCAGAGTGGGAAAGAGTTTCGACTCGTTTTGCTTCTCCCACTGGCAATATTGAACGAAAGTGTTCTGCACCATTTGCCACTAGAACGAATGGCTCCCGAACAAACAATTTGAAGTTTGTTGGGCAAGTTGAGCTTTTGTATTGGCACCTTTTTTGTGGTTTCACTCGTTGTGTTTTGTCTTTTCAAAACTCGAAGACTATTTATTTCCTATTATATTTTAGAGGCTTTTCTAGAGTTTGTTTTTGGAGTTGTCATACTCCGTTCTTCGTGGTTGGTGAACGGCTTTAGTCACGAAAAGGGCTGTCACTTTCCGCCATTCTCCACAGCTTCAACTGCCAACTTGTATACGCACACACATACACACTACAACGTTCGTACAGAGTTGTGGTGTAAAACGACAGTTTGAATGGTTGAAAAGGATTGGTGAAAAGCAAAGAGCTAGTGAACTTGTAGAGAAAGCATTTGAAAAAAGGGGTCACTTCGTTGTATATTTATATCTCTAGTAACTAACTAATTTCGCTTGAAGAGATTGCAAGTTTGGTGTATTCGACAAGAGTTGCAATTGTCAGTATTAGAGAGAGTGTATGTGTATGTGTGCGTGTTGGGAGTAAGATGGTTTTGCCGTTGGCAATTGATTTTCATTGGCCACAAAGGGCCCAATGGAACGGCAGTTTGTCCGTGTCACGCTGTCGATTCAATCAATGCTCTTTTGTCCATTGCTGCGCTTGTGATACATGTAAAATTATAATCAAATCATAGAAACGGAACGCTACACATAGAATACAAACATAAAGAAGGATGTTGCGCAAACGCAAACTATTAAAAGGCATTGCAAAAATGATGCATTGAGTTGAACAATTTCAAATGTCCATGAATTGACAGCAGCATCTTTTCATTGGACACCGTTGTCAACAAACCAACTTATACTGCAATGACCATTATAGCGATACGACAAAGTTGTAAATAAAATGGCAAATATTGTCAAAGTACTTTTTCCGTTGTATCAAGATTCTTGCACGGCATTTCGAAGCTGTAGATTCACAACTACGTGGCATAATTATCACATAAAACAACAGATTTTGCAACGCAAAATGACAAAAACCTTTATAATGGCAATCGTCTCAGCTACTTGCAGCAAAGGATTATAACTTTCTAGAAACATCTAACTCCTCTTGCAAATCAGGAAGCAGCCAATGCTTCTTTGACCACTGCGTCTCTATTCACACATTTCTAATTAAAGTGAGAATAATATATCAAATTCTTACCGCCCAACGTTGAGAAAACACAACGGAAGAAAAATAACATAGCCGCAAATGTTAGAACACATTGAGGAAGAGGTATTATGCACTGAGTCCATAGCGAAGCATAAACGAATAAATGTACGATTGAGTTGAGCACCAATAGGCTTCCAAACGGGCTAACTCTGCAACATCTTTTATCGATCTGCGACGGTGTTGGGCACAGAAGTTTTACAATGGTCAAAATACATTTTAAGTTATATCAAAGTTGCCTTCAATGTTTCAAAATCGTCGACTTGTAACAAAGAGACTGAAGAAATGCCCGCTGCTACATGTATTCTACTGTAAAAAAATACAGAAGAACATGAATAATGGCAGTCCTTTCAATAAAACAGCATCACATAGAAACATGAAGCGCTGCACCAATTTAATTATAAATGAGCAACCATTGGTACCATCAAAGTGAGAATGGCTAGGCGACCTAACTGGCTTAGACTGCAATGAGTTGCATCGATCCACACACGGATGTTGGGCAGAGAAGATTTACTGTTGTCAATTCTCGATTACTTCACTGCTTTTTCAGAGTTGTGGATTTGTAACAAGACGGCTTGAATTTTCCATGATACTAGAGACAGTAATGCATCGAAATGATAAAAAAAAAAATTCTAATGGAAATCCACTCAGCCACCTCCAACAATTGTTAAGAACTGCCTAAAGAAACTGCTTCCTCGTGCAAGCAACGATTCGACCAAGTCTTTTCTGTCTATTGTTGCGCTTGTAATACAGTTAGAATTAAAGTGAAATTAAATCATAGAAACGGAACAGTGCACATAGGACAAAAGCCAAAAGAAGGATATAGCGTAAACGCAAATTGTTAAAAAGCTTCACAAAAACGGCACACTGAGGGTGTAGTAGTTCAATAATGCAATATACACAGTACTACTTTCTCGCTAGAAATCGTGGGCAATAAACTAGCCTGCCCCCAAAAACCATTATAGCGTTACGACAAAATTGGGCTTGGAATACTAAGAGCATTGTCAAGGCACTCTTTTCGTTATATCACAGTTAATGCACGACATTTCAAAGTTGTCGTTTCGTAATTAAGATGTATAATGATTATACTACACTACAGGTTTTGTGATACAATAAAATGCCAAAAAACAAGAATAATGGAACTCATCGCAGCGAATTACTGCAACACGTCGGAACTGTCTAGAAGCAGCTAACTCTTCGCGCAACATTTGGAACAACCAAAACGTCTTTGACAACTGCTCCTTTCGTCACACATTTCGAATTAAGAATCACAAATAAAGCCTTTATTCTCTATTGTTTATAAAACGCAACAGAAAAAAAGATAGTGTAGCCGCAAGTTGTTAGAACACACAAAGGAAGTGGTATCATGCACAAAGTCAATCCAGTAAAGCAAGGACGAATAATTGTACTATAGAGTCAAACAACAGAGGTCAGCAAAACGAGATAACACTTCAACAGCTTTTATCCATTAGCGGCATTATTGAGAACATAAGCCTTACAATGGTCAAAACTTATTTAAAGTTATATCAAGATTGCTTCTATGTTTCAAAGTCGTCGAATTGCAATAAAGAGTATTAATATATACATGCCACTACATGTACTGCAACGCAATGGAAATTCAGAAATACATGAGTAATGGCACTCTTTCTCGCAAAACTCATCACATAAAGAGACACTGTACCAGTTCAACTCTACATAAACCAACAATGAAACCATCAAAAAATTCATAAGCGCAATTCTCTCGGCTATTTACAACGATGGATTAGAACCTGTAGAAACAACTGATTCCTTGTGCATGTTATAATTCAACCAGTGCTATTTGAAGCAATGTCCGCATGTCACACATGTTGAAGTAAGGTAAGCACAAATTATGAAAACCTTATTTTCTATAGTTTATAAAACACAGAAAAGGAGATAGTGTAATCGTGAAGTGTTTAGAGCCTTTAAGAAAAAAGTACAATGCACTATGGCAATCCAATCAAGATAGATGAATAATTGTAGAATTGAATCGAGTATCCATGGGTGTCGAAACGAGCCAGCATGGCAACAACTCGTATCAATCTACGACGGTGTTGGGCAAAGAGGATTTACGATGATCCAAGTACATTTTAGTTTAGATCCAGGTAGCCTCGTTATTTCAGAGTCTTTGACTAGAAGTAAAGAGGCTTATGACTACACGACACCACAGATTTTGTACTACACTAAACCTACAAAGAAAACACAATGTAGGAGATCCTTTTAGCAGAAAACCATTACTCAAAAGGTACAAAACACTGTACCAGCACAGTCATGATTGATCCAAGGGTGACACCGACAAATTGATAACCGTTGGGCAACCGAACAAGCTTTAACTGCGAAAAGTGGCATTTATCCAAAAGCGTTGGGCACAAAAGATTTATTATAGTCAATTCGTGGTCACTTCGCTGCTATTCAGAATCCCTGGATTTGTAATAAGGAGAGTTAAATTTTCTATGACACTAAAGGCATTGTAAAATGCATCAAAATGACCAAATAATCCTTTATAATGGGAACCTCTCTGCCAGTTCTAACAATAGATTAGAACTGTCTAGAGACCCTCTGTTTCCTCGTGCAAGACAATTTTCAACCAACGATACTTTGCCCTTTGGTATGCTTTTGATACAGTTAGAATTACAATCAAATTAAATTATAGAAATGGGACTCTGTACATTGTATACAAACATAAAGAAGAATGCAGCTTAAACGCAAATTGTTAAATAGCATTACAAAAAAAGTGCATTGAACTATACGAGTTCAATCATGCATAAACACAGCAGTACCTTCTCATTGGACAACGTCGTCAACAAACCGACTTACACTGCCATGCCCATTATAGCGTTACGACAAAATAGACACAGGGCACTAAGTATTGTCAAGGGACTTCTTTAGTTACATCACGGTTGTTGCACGGCATTCCATTGTAGTCCGTTCAAAATGAAGAGTCATGACAATTACATGACACAATAGGTTTGATAAAGAATTAAATGACAAAAAAATAGTATTGGCAATCTCAGCGCTTCTCAACAATGGATTTGAACAGTCTAGAAACAGGTAACACCTCGTGCAACACAGAAACAACCAATGACAATTTGACAATTGCAGCTCTAATCACACATTTAAAATTAAGAATAACACATAGAACACTTACCTTACATAGTTTATAAAACACAACGGAAGGTAGATGGCGTAGCCGCAAATTGTTAAAACGCATTAGGGAAGAAGTACCAGGCACTGAGTCAATGTAGTAAAGTATAGAAAATAATTGTACAAGCGAGACGAGCATTAGTGGGTATCCAAACGAGCTAACACTGCAACAGCTTTAATCGGTTTTTGATGGTGTTCCACACAAAAGCTCAACAGTAGTCAAAGTACATTTTACAGTATGCCAAGGCTGTTTTATTGTTACATAGTCTTCAACTTGCAATTTCGAGGCCTAATAAGTACATGGTATTAGATGTATTGTGCTACAATAAAATTACAGAAACAAACGATCATGGCGATCCTTTCAGCAGAAAACCCTCACTCAAAAGTTACAAGGCACTGCAACAGCTCAATCATGAATGAACCCAGAGTGGTAAAATCAAATTGAGGATTGTTGGGCACCTGTTGACTCAATAAGTTACATTTATCCACCACTGTTGGGCACTCAAGAGTTACTATAATCCATTCGTGGTTACTTCATTGCTTTTCAGAGTCCTGGAATTGTAATAAGGAGAATGACGCTTTCACTGACACTAGAGGCATTGTAATGCATCGTAATGACCAAAATAACTCTTCATAATGGAAAGCTCTTAACCAGCTCTAACAAATGGTGACAACTGTTTAGAGACCCCACTGCTTCTTCGTGTAAGCCATTTGTTCAACCAATGTCACTTTTTTCATTTGATATGCTTGTGCTCCAGTAAAAATTATATTCAAATTAAATTATAGAAATGGAACCCTGCACATATTATAGAAACATAACAATTAGTGTAGCGTAAATGCAAATTTTTCAAAAGCACTACAAAAAAGCTACATTGAACTGTACTAGTTCAATCATGCAAAAACTATCAGCAGTACCTTCTCATTGGACGTCGTTGGCAATAAATCAACTAACGATACAGTAACCATTATAGCATTACAACGAAGTAAAGCATGGAACACTAAATATTCTCAATACACTTTTTTTTATTGTATCACGATTATTGCACGACATTTCAGAGTGGTCGACTCAAAATGAAGAGGCATAATGATAAAATGACAATATAAGCTTTGGAACATACCCCAACTTACAAAAAAAATTATAATGGCAATCGTCCCAACGGTTTGCAGCAATGGATTTGAATTGTCTCGACTCAACTAGCTCCTGGTGCTACTTACGAAACAACCAATGATACTTTGACCACTGCAACTCTAGTAACCTATTTAGAATAAAGGTAAAAGTGCTATCTAAATGCTTACCCTATATAGTTAATAAAACACAACAGAAGGAAGCTGCTAACGCCGCAAATGGTTCAAAGACATTGACGAAGGAGTACCATTCACTGAGCGAATTTAATGAAGATTAGACGAGTAGTAACTGTACGATCAAGTCGAGCATCAACTGGTATCCAAGCAAGATAACACTGCAACAGCTTTCACTATCCAAGGACGGCGTAGGGTACAAAATCTTTGCAATGGTAAAGACACATACCACGCTAAAGTAGCGTCATCGTCCTCAAAGTAATCGCCTTGTAAAGAGAAGATCTAATAAATACGTGCCATTACAGTTCTTGTATTGAAACGAAAGCAAGCAAAAAATTGAGTAACGGCAATTTTTTAAGAAAGGGCATCATACAAGAGTCTGAGAGGTATCACTAATCCAATAATGCATAGTGCAACTATGGTACCACCGAGTTGAACTGGGTTGGAAAAATGAAACTGGCTTAGAAAGATAGAGCAGTAAGCACCAGCGACAAAGTTGAAACAGGCATACTTAGTACAGTAATAATTATTTTCACGACGCCATCACATTAATGCGTTTGGAAGGTGAGTAAAAGACTAACAGGTTTACAAGGTTGTTAGGTTTTCTTAGGTTTTCCTAGGTTCTCTTAGGTTCATTAGGGTTTCTTAGGGTTTCTTAGGGTTTCTTAGGGTTTCTTAGGGTTTATTAGGGATTATTAGGGTTTATTTAGGGTTTATTAGGGTTTATTAGGGTTTATTTAGGGTTTATTAGGGTTTATTAGGGTTTATTAGGGTTTATTAGGGTTTATTAGGGTTTATTAGGGTTTATTTAGGGTTTATTTAGGGTTTATTAGGGTTTATTAGGGTTTATTAGGGTTTATTTAGGGTTTATTTAGGGTTTATTTAGGGTTTATTAGGGTTTATTAGGGTTTATTAGGGTTTATTAGGGTTTATTAGGGTTTATTAGGGTTTATTAGGGTTTATTAGGGTTTATTAGGGTTTATTAGGGTTTATTAGGGTTTATTAGGGTTTATTAGGGTTTATTAGGGTTTATTAGGGTTTATTAGG
>JANCYU010000042.1:0-202831 GCA_026122205.1 Galdieria yellowstonensis | reverse complement strand
AAACCCTAATAAACCCTAATAAACCCTAATAAACCCTAATAAACCCTAATAAACCCTAATAAACCCTAATAAACCCTAATAAACCCTAATAAACCCTAATAAACCCTAATAAACCCTAATAAACCCTAATAAACCCTAAATAAACCCTAATAAACCCTAATAAACCCTAATAAACCCTAATAAACCCTAATAAACCCTAATAAACCCTAATAAACCCTAATAAACCCTAATAAACCCTAAATAAACCCTAATAAACCCTAATAAACCCTAATAAACCCTAATAAACCCTAATAAACCCTAAATAAACCCTAATAAACCCTAATAAACCCTAATAAACCCTAATAAACCCTAAATAAACCCTAATAAACCCTAATAAACCCTAAATAAACCCTAATAAACCTGATAAACCCTAATAAACCCTAAAAAAACCCTAATAAACCTATGAAAACCTATGAAAACCTATGAAAACCTAAGAAAACCTAAAAAAACCTAAGAGAACCTAAGGAGTCTAACGATTTTGTAAACCTCTTAGTCTCTTACCCGTCTTCCAAATGCATCAATCTGATTACGTCGTAAAAATAATTGTTTCTGTTCTAAGTGTGCCTATTTCAACTTTGTCGCTGGTGCTTACTGCTCAATCTTTCTAAGCCAGCTTCATTTTTCCAACCCAGTTGAACTCGATGGTACCTTAGTTGCCCTATGCATTAGTGGATTAGTGGTACCTCTCAGACTCTTATGTGATGCTCTTTCTTAAAGAATTGCCGTTACCAATTTTTTTGCTTGCTTTCATTGCAATACAGTACCTGTAATGGCTTTTATTTATTAGACCTTCTTATTACAAGGCGATTACATTGAGACGATGAAGCTACTTTAGCGTGGTATGTATTTTGACTATCGTAAAGATTACGTTTCCAACGCCGTTCTAGGTTTGGAAAGCTGTTGCAGTGTTAACTCGCTTAGGTACACATTGATGCTTGCTATCATCGTACAGTTATTACTCGTCTAATCTTCACTAAATTGGCTAGGTGAATGGTACCTCTTTGTCAATGTGTTTTAATTATTTGCGGCGATAGCAGCTTCTTTCTGTTGTGTTTTATTAACTATATAGGGTAACCGTTTAGATAGCACTTTTACCTTAATTCTAAATAGGTTACTAGAGTTGCAGTTGTCAACGTATCATTTGTTGTTTCGTAAGTAGCACCAGGAGCTAATTGAAACAAGACAATTCAAATCTATTGCTGTAAATCGTTGGGACGATTGCCGTTTCTATTGCTTTTTTGTCAGGTGAATATGTTCCAAAGCCTATATTGTCATTTAATCACTATGTCTCTTTATTTCGAGTCGTCCACTCTGAAATGTAGTGTAGTAACCGTGATATAATTAAAAAAGTGCCTTGACAGTACTTAGTATTCGGGGGATTACTTAGTCGTAGTGCTAAAATGGCTACTCTAGTATAAGTTGACTTGTTGTCAACTTGTCCAGGAGAAGATACTGCTGATAGTTTTTGCATGATTGGACTAGTATAGTTCAATGTAGCTTTTTTGTCGTGCTTTTGAAAAATTTACATTTACGCTACATCAATTGTTGTGTTTTTATAATTTGTGCAGGGTTCCATTTCTATAATTTAATTTGAATATAATTTTTACTGGAGCACAAGCATATCAAATGAAAAAATGACATTGGTTGAATAATGGCTTACACGAAGAAGTATTAGGGTCTCTAAACAGTTGTCATCAACTGTTAGAGCTGGTTGTGTGGTTTCCATTATGAAGGGTTATTTTGGTCATTACGATGCATTACAATGCCTCCAGTGTCAGTGAAAGCTTCATTCTCCTTATTACAATTCCAGAACTCTGAAAAGCAATGAAGTAACCACGAATTGATTATAGTAAATCTTGGTTGCCCAACAGTGGTGGATAAATGTAACTTATTGAGTCAACAGTTGCCAACAATCCTCACTTTGATTTTACCACTCTGGATTCATTGATGATTGAGCTGCTGCTGTGCCTGGTAACTTTTGACTGATGGTTTTCTGCTCAAAGGATCGCCATTATCGTTTGTTTCTGTAATTCTATTGTAGTACAATACCTCTAATGCCATGTACTCATTAGGCCTCGAAATTGCCAGTCGAAGACTATGTAACAATAAAACAGCCTTGGCATACTGTAAAATGTACTTTGACTAGTGTTAAGCTTTTGTGTGGAACACCATCAAAAACCGATAAAAGCTGTTGCTGTGTTAGCTCGTTTGGATACCCACTGATGCTCGTCTCGCTTGTACAATTATTTTTCTATACTTTACTGCATTGACTCACTGCATGGTACTTCTTCCCTAATGCGTTTTTACAATTTGTGGCTACGCCATCTACCTTCTCTTGTGCTTCATAAACTATACAGGGTACGTGATTTCTATGTTACATTTATCTTAATACGCGGTCAGAATTGCAATTGTCAATTTGTCATTGGTTTTTTCTGTCTTGCTGGAGGTGTTACCTGTTTCCACACCGTTCAAATCCATTGTTGCGAAGCGCTGAGATTGCCAATGCTATTTTTTGTGATTTAATTCTTTATCAAACCTATTGTGTCATTTAATGGTCATGACCCTTCATTTTGAACGGACTACAATGGAATGCCGTGCAAGGACCGTGATGTAATTTAAAAAGTGCCTTGACAATACTTAGTATCCGGTGTTCAATTTTGTCGTAACGCTATAATGATCATTGCAGTGCAAGTCGGCTTGTTGACAACATTGTCCAATGAGAAGATATTGCTGTGTTTATACATGAGTGAACTCGTATAGTTCAATGCCCCTTTTTTGTAATGCTATTTAACAATTTGCGTTTAAGCTACATTCTTCTTTATGTTTCTATACTATGCGCATTGTTCCGTTTCTATAATTTAATTTGATTGTAATTCTAACTGTATCAAAAGCGTAGCAAAGGACAAAAAAATCAATGATTGAAAATTGTCTTGCACGAGGAAACAGGGGTCTCTAAACAGTTATAATCAAGTGTTAGAACTGGCAGAGAGGTTTCCATTATGAAGTGGTTTTTGGTCAATTTGATGCACCACAATACCTTTCGTGTCATTGAAAACCTAATTCTCCTTATTTCAAATCGAGAACTCTGAATAGCTGTGAGGTGTCCTCAAATTGACTTAGTAAATCTCCTGTACCCAATACTCGTGGATATATGCAAATTATTGCAGTCAAAGCCTGTTCGATTGCCAGTGATTCTCAATTTTATGGTACACTCTTGGTTCATTCATTACTGGGTTGGTGCAGCGCCTTGAATGCCTTTTGAGTAATGGTTTTCTGCCGACATGATCGCCATTTTTGTGTTTTCTCTGTAATTCTGTTGTAGTACAATACATGTGGTGTCATGTGATCGTAAATCTCTTTACTACATGTCGAAAACTCTAAAATAATGTAACTACCTTGATCTAGACTAAGATGTACTTTAACCATCGTAAATCTTCTTTGCCTTGCACTATCGTAAATTGATACGAACTGTTGCTGTGTTGAACCGTTTTGATACCCATGGAGGCTCGATTAGATCGAACTATTATTTATCGGTCTTGATTGGATTGACGCAGTGCAATGTAACTTTTTCTTAATGCCTCTAAACAGTTTACGTTCAAACTATCTCGCCCTTTTTTTGTATTATAGACTATAGAAAATGAGGTTTCATAATTAATGCTTACCTTGATTCGGAATGTGTGACATGCGGAGCGTCGCTTCAAAATTTATTGGTTGAATTGTAACATACACGAGGGATCAGTTGTATCTACACAGTTCTGATCCATCGTTGTAAACAGCGGAGAGGATTGCAATTAAATTTTTGATGGTACCAATGTTGGTTAATGCACAATCGAACTAGTGCAGCACCTTGTACTCCTCATGTGATGCTTTTTGGCCAGTAGATTGCCATTTATCATGCCTTTTTGTAGTTTTATTGCAAGTAAAAGTCATGTGTAATGGCATGTTTTTATTAAGCCTCTTTGTTTCATATCGACGAATTTGAAATATTGAACCAACCTTGATGTAACTTAAAATATGTTTTGACCATTGTAAAATTTTTGTGTCTAACATAGCCGTGGATCGCTACAACCTACTGCAGTTCTGGCCCGCTTGGATGCCCTTTGATTCTGGATTCGATCGTACAGTTAGCCTGCTATGCTTTATTGGATTGACTCAGTGCTTGGTGACTATTTCTTAAAGTCTCTGTACAATTTGTGGCTACAGTATTTTTCTTCTGTTGTCTTTTATAAACTATAATGGTATGCCTTTTTAATTTGTTATTAAGCTAATTATAAATGTGTGACTAGAGGATCATTTGTCAAAGAAGCATTGGTTATTTCGCAACTTGCACGAGGAATCAGTTGTTTCTAAGCAGTTCAAACCATTGTTGCAAATCACTGAGATGGTTGGTATTGTTACTGGCTTTGGTCTTATGAATGTGTTACAAAACCTGTAGTGTCATGTAATCATTATGCCTCTTAATCACGTATCGACTATTCATAAATGCCATGCAACCCTAGTGATATAACGAAAAAAAGTACCTCGACAATGCTTTGTACTCCGTAGCCAATTTTGTCGTAACGCTATAATGGTTAATGCAGTGTAAGTTGGTTTGTTGCTAACGGCGTCCAACGAGAAGGCAATCCTGTAAGTTTATGCATAACTGAACTAGTACAGTTCCATGTGCCTTTTCTGTACTGCTTTTTAACAGTTTGCATTTACTATACATCTTTCTTTATATATTCACACTTTGGTCCAGGCTTCCTTTCGATAATTTAATTTTATTATAATTATAAAGAACAGAAAACCATTGTAGAACCGATGCTTGCACGAGGAAGCAGTGGTCTCTAGACAGTGCTAATCAATTGTCACAATCGGCTGGGAGGATTTCTAGTATGAAGGTTTTTTGTCATTTAGATGCATTACAATGCTTCTAGCGTTTCGAAAAGCTTACGTCTCCTTATTTAAAGTCCACAATTCTGAAAAGCAGTGAAGCAACCACGATTTGACAATCGTAATTACTCTTTCCCCAACAAACCTCGTGAATAGATGCAAATTATTGCAGTGCAAGCTAGTTCGGTTGTCCAACGATTCTCAATTTGATTGTACCACTGTTAATCTATGCGTGATTGACCTAGTTCTCATTGCCTTGTACACTTTTCGTAATGTTCTTTGCTGAAAGGGTTGCCTTTTTGGAGGTCTTTTGTTAATTTTATTGCAATCCAGTTGTTGTAACGGCATTTAATGTAATCGGTTAGCCTTTTTAATACAACTCGAAGACTTCAAAACAGTAAAGCGGCCTTGGTATAACGTGAAAAGTACTCTGGCGTCAATAAATCTAATGTGACCAACACCATCATGGGTAGATTTTAATTTATTGCAGGGTAAGCCAGTTGGGTTGCTCAACGATGATAAATTTGACGACAGTTCTGTTGGTTTACGTATAGTTCAATTGCTGCATTGCATAGTATCAAGTTTTTAACTCTTGCAGTTACATTGTATCCTTTTGTATGTTTTTATAACCTGAGACGTATCATGTTTTCATATTTTTCTTCTCGCCTTATTTCTAATTGCGTGACAAATGGAGCATTGGACAAAAAATATTGGTTGAATCGTGAATTGTACAAGGAAGCAGTTATTCCTAGACAGTTCTAATCTGTTCTTGTAAATCGCCAAGAGAATTGCGACTATGCTTGGTTTTTGTCACTTCAATTCATTACAATATCTCTACAGTATTGAATACGTTAGGCCTCTTTATTACAAATTGCAGTTCAGCTTTGTTCCTTTTTATGTTTTTATGCAACGAATAGAGTATCGTTTTTACTGTTTTTTCTGCTTTAATTTCAAGTGCTGGACAAGTGGATCTTTGGACAAAAAAGCATAAGAAGAGTGATAAATTGCATGCGGAAACGTCTATTCCTTGACAGTTGCAATCCAATGTAAAAAGTAGCTCGGCAAATTGCCATTATCAGGGATTTTGTCATTTGTAGGCATTACAGTTGCTCTGCAGTCATTCATAACGCTTCTTTATTGCGAGTCGACTACTCGGGCATGCAGTGTAACAGCCTTGATGTAACGTAAGCTGCTCTGACAACAGTAACTTTTCTAAGCCCGACACCATCTTAGATCGATAAAAGTGGTTGCAGTTTAAGCACGTTTGGTTGCCAAATGATGCCAAGTTGGATGGTACAATTCTTTGTCTATGCAGGATCGACTTGACACAATGCGCTGCGTCTTTATCTTGGAGCTTTTTAACAACTTGCATTTACGTCACCACCGGTATTTGGCTTTTATACATTGGATATTTTTCCTTCTATGTAGCATGCATTTACCCCAATTCTCAATATGCGACAGTCAAAGCAGTCGACAAAGGTACGATGGTTGAAATGGACCAGCTAACGGAGGCAGTCGTTTCCAAATCGCTATACTATTTTCTTTGAAATCGCTGAAAAGATTGTCTATTGTTGAGATTTCCTTCATCAATTCAATGCTGCATTCTCTTAGGCTTGGTACTTTATAGGATTGTTGAATGATTTTGTAGTATCCTAACTAGAACTTGTCAAGGAATGTGAATGTTTTTTACATACTTTTATTTGTGTAGTTTAAGTGTTTTTAACAAGCCATAGTGCCCTTAGTCCAATTGAAATTGCAATCAACTGTACTTGTCGAAAATTGATGGGTTTCTTGGGTGCAGCTGCGATTCGGCTGTGCATGAGAGTAACGGACCTTTTTTGTTGTAAATGACTCAATGTTTCAGGTACATTGACCAAACAACAAGGACAACGAGTCTTCCATTGTTCATCCAATATACCGATTCTGGCGAGCCTAGAGCAGGAACTCCAACCACCAACCCGAATACGCATCAGCCAGGATAGACTTTTGCTATATTCAGGATAGTCGAGGGAGCTGTCACCCAATAATGCACTACCGCTTTGTAATGCATACTGACAATATTCTTTCCATGTATTGGTTTGAGTCATTTTGCCAGTAGTTAACCATTTTTGATGAATAACTTGTTGCACTGCTCGTTGCAATGCCTTGAAACCACGAGATGATCTTTCAATCTCCCTTACCGCCGAGCTACCTAATCTCCTCAACAACCATGCTTTGGTATTTTTCACCCATGTACCTTTCCGAAATGTAGGTATCCATTGACATAATTGACTAATCCACGTACGCATACTAGGTCCTTTGGCCCATAAACGTGCCCGGCGTCCTGCGACAAGTGATTCCACACTAGGTATACCCAATTCAGTATACAAAGCAGGAATACTCACTCCTACCACCATTCGTAAAGTTTGATTCAATACCAAACTTAAACGTTTGGCATGTAGTTGATGCATACCCCACCATTCAGAGCCCCAGAGCAAACTAGGTAGCAAACAACTCTTGACAACACGCAGACAGAGATCCATTGGTATCCTACCATTACGTAGAAATGGAGTTGCCATATGAAGCTTTTGACGATAACGTTGGATTTGACGTCGCACCGTAAATCCTTCGTCCAAATTACAATTCAAATCGATACCTAGATAACGATATTCTTCAACAACAGGTATGTCTTTGCCTTGTAATTGCCATTGCCTCCTTCGAACTTTATCTACACATCCATGAAAGACAGTAACACCACATTTGGATGCACCAACTTCCATTTCAAGTTGAGTTAAATATTCACTTACCTTGCGCATGGAGGCTTCAAGACAATGTCGGCTAGGCGATAACAATACCACATCATCAGCAAACATCAATCCAGGTAATCGATTCTCTGTACCAATGCAACTCTCAGGCAGCCCAACCACTCGAATACCAAATGGTCGACATTGTTCAAGTAAATCATAGATAAACAGATCGAATAGTAATGGAGAGGAAGGATCACCTTGACGAACACCTCTACAAAATGGAAAGGCAGGTGAGAGTGTATCAGATATCCGTGATGATACCTGTGTCCATGAACTACGATAAAGCCCACGATAAAATTCCAAACATCGACCTCGAATACCTAAACTTTCCAGTTTACGAAACAAGGCTTCATGTGGAACTCGATCAAAAGCTTTACGTAAATCGATGAAACATGCATAAGTAGGACGCATTTCCTTGTTCCATCGTCGTCGGACACACTCTACCAAAGCAGTGACTTGAGCTGCACATTCCTCGCGAGTACTAATGCAGACTCGCTCTCGTACTAAAATGCTGTGAGCCTTCGACCGCCTTGAGTCTACGATTGGTAACAAAGCACTCAAAAGTTTCAAAAAGTTACAATAAGACTGATGCCTGGATAATTGTTCCAGACTCAAATTTCCCATTTTCGATACGTAGACTAGAAGAGATGTGTTCAGTGAGCTTGGAATCTTTCCACTTTGAAAGGTCCAACTGAGCAAGCGGAGCAGCACTCAGCTTATCGGCTGATCCATTACAGATGAATTATGGAATCCTCCTTGTTCTGAAGATGATGAAATTGATGAAGTGGAAGCAACAAGAATAATCAGGTTCCAAAACTCCATAGCAATTTGATCCTTACCAGCAGCTTTACCATGGACAGTGATCCGAAAGAAGCACAACTCGCAAAAAAAGTTACGGCGTCATCGATAGTTGAGTTTGCAACGCGACAAGCCGATACGTGTGCTGCGCTGGAGATAGTAGTAAGGAAAATTTCAAGTTTACTTGTCTAATTTTGTAAATTCTTTTGGCTTAATAAGGCTGTAATTTTTCCATATACTTTCGTCAACCAAATGTACCTATTCAACTTGAAAAGTTCCAAGTACACTCACACGCTCTTAAAGGCACTGAATGATACTTGCATACCTTTTCAACTACACTAAACTTGCAATCTCTACAAGCAAAAACAGCTATTAAAGGTAAACATGTAAAAGGACATGACCACTTCTCAAGTTCTTCTCTACAGATACCTTAGTAATCTGCTCTTACTTTTCAACTATTGCACTCTTCTTTTTACACCACGAATCTACAAATATATGTATATACACGCACACAATTTGGCAGTTGAAGCGGTGGAGATTGGCAAGAAAATGACAACCCTGCCGTCAATAGAGCCATTCACGCACCAGGAAGCATATAATAAGACTAATACAAACAATATCTGGAGAATCCTCTAAAACATGCAGGAAGTAAATAGACTTTGAGCTTCGAAAAGGCAAAACGCACGAAAGACACCAAAAGAGGTGGCAAAGCAGACGTCGACTTTCCACCATATTCAATCGGTTGGAACCATTTGGTGCAGAACACTTTGGTTGCCAGTGCCAATAGAAGAAACAAAAGGGGTCTAAACTCTTTGGACCCTGCTTTGTTTTTTATCTAGACTGACAATGGAAAGGAAACCTAGAGTGTCAAGTTGCCCCTTTTTCTGTCGGTAGAGAGTGATAAGGGGTTGCGCTACC
Source organism: Galdieria yellowstonensis (assembly GCA_026122205.1). Taxonomy (NCBI): domain Eukaryota; phylum Rhodophyta; class Bangiophyceae; order Galdieriales; family Galdieriaceae; genus Galdieria; species Galdieria yellowstonensis. Next base: position 193,418 of record JANCYU010000042.1, on the reverse strand, counting down.
AAGACGGCATGTCTTTGCGCTCGGGCGACACAAAACGAGAATAACTAGGGCAAAAGACGGAATGCTATTCGATAACGAGTAAAAATGCGTGACACTGGGAATGCAACAACCGCTGGTTCGTCTTTTGCATAGCCAGCCGGTCGTGTCATTGTCTCCTGCGAGTTAGCTCCGGTATAACAAGGCTACCAAGCCTTCTTGCAATCGTTCAGGCTTTATGTCGATTGATAATTCAAGTTTATTTTGAAAAAAAAAGTAACGCAAGGACGGCTTGGCTTTTATCTTCTCGCTTTCTTCTTGGGTTGCTAGTATTGTAGGTGCTCAGGGGAACCTGCAGTGAAACCGAACCAATCGAGCGAGGTTTTGCTATGACAGAGTGATAAGAATGTGGACTTGGACAGACGTCTTTTGTTCCTTTTCATTGAAACAAGTGCAAAAGACATACATTTTACGCTATAGGCAAAACAACTAGTTGCTGAGTACAACGTGCTTTGGTAGAGTGAGTTGTACGAGTGCAATATTATTGATAAGTTATTTCAAAACGACAATGGCGTACCCAATCTCGTTTTCGCCTAGCTCGAGGTTCCTACTGCAAAGAAGCTTTGGTGACAGAAGAGGCAACGGAGTATGGTGCCCAACAGTCTTCACTTTGTTGTCTGTGGAGAGGGCACAGCGAAGGAACTTTCAAATTGAAGTAGTCTGTTCGAATAAACTCTTTTGACTTTTAGCGGAAAGTTGGAAAAGGTTGTAACTCTGCCGTGACAGCAGTGAAGCAAAAGTATTTGTTGCAAAGTTGGGTATATGGAAAGCAGTCACCTAGGTTGTTTTCTCAAACAGTGAAACGCTTTCGTCAAAAGTCTCATTTGTACATGTGACACTTCCAGTATTAAAATGCCTACCGCTTTTGCCTTTTCCTTTGCAAACTTCTCACTGGAAAATCAAGTAGAAAACTATCGACTACTTGTTCCGAGTACTAGTGAGAATGACTTGAAATATACTTATATGGATTAAAACGCCATGTATTTAACTAGGAGTGTCGCTTTTCATTACTTAGACAAGCTTGACAAAGCACAAAACGGAATAGAAGTAGTGAGACTGTGGACTGTGCTTTTTGTAGTCTTCCAACAAGCACCAGACTACTAGTTTGGCGTGCTTTTAGCACGAAAAACTACCTAGCCGTGGTTACATATTCACCTGTAGAAAGGCAGAAAACACAGTTGCGAACGTTTGTTACAGGAGAACTCCACTTTGCATCGAGCTAAGAAGAATAAGACCCTTATTAAAACTCAAGAACAAAAAGTGACATTCAAGCTAAACTGTTTGCTTTTACCAACCAGTCGCGCAAATTTTATGTTTATTGCTGGAATAGCGAATATTGTTTTTCTGTGTCTATTTGTTGCTTTAGTGTTGCCAGGGTGCCATTTCATTCTCATCACATACTTCCTGTGCAAATAAAGAGAGTCCGAATGAGTCACATTTTGAAGCATCTTTTTTACTAATTACTGTCATGTACTAGTATGGACCCATATTCTGTTTCGGCTCGAACTCTGAGGAGAAAGAGCTTTCTTTCCAAGCAACTCATCGTCGGTAGTAAATGATCCCTTGTCTTATATAGACTAGTACCGTTGGAAGAATTCGATTAGTTTGTTTCAAGTTTCTTTCGAGGACTTTTGTCATCTCAGTGTGGAAGAGAAAATGGAGAACACTATAGTTCAAAGATGACCTGCGTTGCTTTCCTTCAGAAGATCAACCATTGCATAGTTTTGACGAGGTACACGAGACAAGACAATATGGCTACTGAAAACATAAAACACTCTAGTAAGCCTAAAGCTGCTTCAAAACTTCTGGTATCCAAAGGCAGTTTGTATCAGGATACAAAACAAAAGAAGAACAAATCAGACAAGAATCGCTAACGCTGAAACAGCTAGTACTATCGATACGTGCTCAGGACGCCGAAACAACACTATTTACGCTCGAAAGGCTGCTTGTGAACCAGTTGATCCATAAGCTGTGTCAACCACCAAAAAAGTCCAAAAATTACGTCTGCAATTCTTCTGACATGCTAGGTAGATTACAACTGGATACGGTTCAATGCTGATATTCCTTTGCTTTGTATTCATTCTCTCTCTGAGGTTTATTAACACCTGGCTTTATCCATCGTAGTTGCTTTCATGTTCATTTTCCTGTAAAACAACCAGCAACAAGAAGATTTATCACCTCAAAAACTATCTCCAACTACTACAATCTCGGAATTCTCTACAGTAGGTAGTGTGTCAGATTCGAGTTTGAGGAAAACTTGGATGCGAGCTTTTGAGTAAAAACAACTTTACACAATACTCTTAGATGTAGGAATACTTTGTAAATTTGACTACTCCATTGTCCTGCCTACCCAACTAACCTTAGTCATCAAAAACGGCTATTTTGGTCATCTTTCAGTATTTATGCCTTTAGCAATGTAGTAGAATTGGAGGCTGGCAAAGAGCCCCAATGAATTGCAACGCCTCATATTCGCCAGTCCATAAATGTGGCTTTTTTCCAACAACTGATGCATCGAGGTCATGCCGTGTAAAATTGGAATCAGCAGCATAAACAAAAGGTCATCAAGCTTACAATGGCTTCACAGTAACTTCTTCTTAGAAACAATATTTACGTTTCAGTCCAAGCTTCTATCTTTTGAAGAGATCTTTGCTATTTAGAAAAATATTTGCTGCTCGAACTTTATTTCAGGCTTACTGATAGCACATATTTTTAAGATCTTGACTGTTGACTCCTTCTTTTCTCGCGAGTCCAACTCTTTGAACATCCAAGCAAGGAATGAACAGTTTCATTCTCTAGGAAATTCCTATGAAGACTATACAAATTCCAAGTTTATCAACCTCTTCATCTCCTCTCTTTAGGCATATTGTTCTCTAATCAAGGAAATGCAACAAATAGGGATGCAAGAATAACTCCAATCTCGTTGAAAGGCAAACCATGACGTGGACGTAACAAAACGGTGTCAAGAAGAATACGTTGCAAAGTAGGACAAAGTAATGCAACATACTGAAGTTTTCTTTCAACCACAAGTTGAGAATCAAACGGAGAGAAGTAAAGGGTAATACTCAAAACAAAATTAACCTTTTTGTCTTTTCCTGTATCCAGTCCAAGTCCGGAAAGTTATACCTAGTCTTGACTCATAGGAAAGAACCTCTATGTACTGATACGACAGACTTTTGCCAAGCGTCATAACATGCGGAGTTGCAAATTAAAATTCCAAAAGCTTTGATAAATCTGTCAAGTGACACTTTTGTCTATTTGTAGAGATGGAACATAAGGAGATTTAACAGTCAATGTGAGAGCAGAATGGAAATGGAAGTTCCTCAAGAGGAAATGGCCATCAACTCTTTCTTAGGGCAAATTGATTCGTCGGTGTTTGTTTCGTGTCCCAGTATGGTCGTTACTGCCGTAGAAGAGAGTAGTACTCATGGTCTTGAATATGGTTCGGTTTTGGAAAGCCGTTCTAGTCAGGAGGAAGCTTCAAATATGTTCATCGAGTGGCACAAGATTTTTATACCGGGAACCATGAAGATAGACAAAAGGTACACCAACTGTTGGTCGGAAAACGTTCCGAACCTTTCAGAAGAGTGTTCACAAACGAAGGTCGCAGATTTGTTGGGGAAGAAAGTCAAAATCGGAAACGAAGAATTTTCCACGGAACTTTTATCACTTGCAGATGCTTCTAGGTTGCTTGTTCCAAGGAAGTTCGGCGAAGCGTTTCCTGTTCAGAACTCTGGAACTGGAGTTTCGAGGATTCTTCTAAGACAAGATCTAATAAGGCTGTGGAATGGATGGATGGATCGCTTCGATCCTAGTAAAGAATTCCGTTGTTCTGACTTTAACATTGTGTCTGCAGCTAGTGGATTGGAAAGAGCGTTTATCTTTATCTAGTTGCGGTTTTTGCGCGGCATTTCCTAATCCCAGTGCAGTATGTTGCGAACTCAACATTTTTGCTTGAGGGATTACCTGATGAACATACTGTTACGAGTAAATACGCTGCAATGTTGCTGTTTATGAATGCAAGGATTTTGGATAACATGGGTACTTTCTGCTCTGGCTTCTTAAATGGTGTTCCAATGAAGCTTGCCGTATTTTTTGTTCTCCAAATGGGCGATGTTGATCTTTGTATGGAACTTCGACGGGAAATCTCGAATATGAGACGGTGTAAACTTTTTATTGTGGATGAGCATCATACTCTATGGCAGCAGTTCGGCGATAACATAAATAGTTGGCCTTCGTTTTTTAGATTTTTCGCAGACCCATGGAGTCATAGAGTAAGAATAGTTTGTCCTTTTCCTCGAGTCGCTAGGTCTTGATTAGATTAATCTTGAATTTATTTCGGGTGGCTCACAGCATCGGGAGTTTATAGACAAGTGACCCAGTGGATATTTAAATTGTGTTCAACACGTCGAACCTTTGAGCATGAAAGAGTTTGCAATATGGCAAAAATTGGACGATTATCCCATGCTTTTTTAAAGGAAAATTGTTCAAAAGTGATGGAGTTGAGCGGTTTGGTTCCGAGTCGTATTGCAGAATCTGTGGAAATGACAAGAATGTTTCCTCACTTTAGTTTCGAGCAATTGGCTAATAAATTTTATCGGAGAACTGCGAAGGAAATGAAAAAAAAGCATAAACAATATGTCAAGTCGTTGAGTGGCGAAATTTCTAAGGCAGGGTTTGTTGATATGCTTTATGGTTTGTTTCTTGGCAATGAGACTCCAAGAAGTATTTTATGCGAAAGTTCTTATTTAGATCGAGGTCTTCTGATACCTGTGAATTGCTTTTACTTGCGCTTTTATAACAGTATAGCGCGTGACATCCTTTTTCAAACTTTCTCAAGGTTTTATTCTACTTTATCTGGTCAAGTTGAGCTGTCGAAGATGCTTGAACGCGCCCAAGTACATCGTGGCAAAGGTGGTTGTTTTGATGACGTATTTTTCCTTTGGTGTCTTTATGAGTGCCCAGTTATTGAGCTTCATTCGCGAAGCTGCACTGCAAGGATTCAATTTACGACCAATCAATTGTGGAGGTTCGATGGAAAGCTTTTTGATCCACCTCTTAAGAAGATTATGGATAGTTGTTGGGTTAGACTCTGCAAGAATGATGCCAGTTTAGATTATGTTCATGTTGATATGAGTAACAATGGTTGGACATTGTACCTTTTTATGGCTGCTGTCTCATTATTCCCTTATCACAACAACGACCCGACTCTATTGGAGCTGTTGTTTAGTTCTGAACCTTGTCATCTTGGTTTATTACTAGAGTCATTCTTTGATGAGTCTTTTCACGTTTCCCCTACGTTTAATGGGGAAGGAAAAATAGTGGACTTTCAGGTAACAGATTGTCATGGTGTATCTTACAGGGACCGCATACGTGTTTTTTATGTGACTTTCTTGACAAGACAGGAAGCAGAAGGAAGTAACGTTCCTGCATTTGTGGAATTGATTACTTTCGAGGACTATCCTGCGCATATCAAGTTTATTATAGATGAGTATCGGCGAGGTGGACTGTTTTTCGAGCTGCGGCATCGTTCTGGCAAGCGTAGAAATAGATCTTAAGAATCGAGTTTTATTTTCAGTTCTCGATCCCCTTTTACAACGAGCATCTTTCTTATAAAGGATTAACACATTATCTGCGTGAAGTCATATATATATATATATATATATATACGGATGCCGATTATGCCAAGAGTCAGATGATCAAATTGAACACGTTAAGAGAGACATAGACAAATTGTTAAAGAGGGTTTGTCAAGAGCATCACAAATGGCTAGCGGGATTATCGTTTCATTTACATTACTAATTACCTTAAATCTATAGAGTCCTTCAGGTTATCACTTCAGAAAAATTAATGGCTAACAGTATGTAATAGAGGGAGCCATAAAAATCGCTGCGAGAAGAGACGTATCAAAGCATCGAAACATAGACAACTAAGAGATTATGATAAATTATGAACAAATGTCATATCACAATGAATTCCTATGTAACTTGATTGAATGGTACGTAACATACAGGTGGAGAGCAAAACGTTCATTCTCAGCTTCTTAACAAACTAAGAGACAACACTCAAAGGTCTTGGTTGAAAAATAACACATCTGAAAGGAAGTGACCGAAACATAGTGCTAGTCGTCTTTGTACGGAAAAAACTCATCATAAGAGGTAAAATAAGCTTTTAAAACGTGCAATTCAGTCTTATTTTAAGACATCTACCAAGCAGCTCTTCTAGAATTTGGCTTTCCAGTTGAGGATGAACTTGGATTCATTCAATATTCTGATCGTCAAGTATATTTCCAAAGTCTTTATTTTGGTGCCACTTTATTCTTGTAACAACTATTTCCCTTTCCTTTTTGCTGTGGTATCGTTCAAAATGCCATTGCTTAGCTAATAACATGCGCTGACTCAAGGGGATGACTTTATGACCAAAAATTGACTGTTGCTTTGAAGGAGCAAGGCGAGTCCCAACAAATATTACAAGTTTTGCCAAGGACGCATAACAGATATTTGCATAGTAATTCTCCAAAAATAATATATCACTTGGATACCTGTAATGGAAATGGAGAGGTTTATCCATGTGGATCGATTTCGATTCGTCATTGAAGATTGTCCCGTTTGCCATTATTTTCTCCTTCGTCGTTGTCCTTTCGCGTTTGTTATCGGTTGTTTTTTTTTGTCGGATATTCATATACTGAAGAGCATTTTTCGCAGATATGAAAAACTTTGCTATGTTTGGTTTTTGTATGATTCCTAATTCGATGCTTACTGGAAAAAAGGCTGAAGCGCATGTTCCACGTGGAACTAAAAACGGTTTTGTCCCTACCTTGAAAACTAGTACTTTGCCCTTCAAGTGGAACTGTAGAAGGTCGCGACGTTTGCTTTGTACTATATATCCGGAGAACCAAGCAGATTCAATGTCTGCAGAAGCTTCTTCAGGTACCTCAGGGGTAGCTGAAACAGTTCAAGATAAAAAGTTGAAGTTCCCCCTTGTCAATAGACCTCTGCCGGTTCTTCAAATACTGGAGAATTTTCGTGAATCATACATCTATTGTGGGGAAGAAATAGATACGGAGCCTGTCGTTCGCCCTCTCGTATCCTTTGCAACTCAGTGTTGTGGAATGGGCAAGAGTACCTTGGGAATACGTTTCCGAGAACTTCTCTTAACGGATAGGGAGCGTTTCGTGAGGCACATAGTTTCTTTGCCCGGTTTGCGTGCTGAATCAAACTTTGGAGAGCTTGCTGTGAATGCATTGATAAACGAAACCCTCTACATCTCTCTTGATCTTAGACAGTGTCCTCGTGGAAAGTGGTTTGAGAATACACTTGAGAAGTGGATAACCGAGGAAGTCGTCTCTCAGTATCCGAACTGTTCAGAGTTACTTTCGAAGGATAGCTGTGGTGATTTTGTAGAGAATATATTACATGCCACGAACAAACGATATCTCTTTCTATTTATAGACGAAAATGGAGCTTTGAAAGAGGAGAATTTACGTAGTTTTGCTGATTTATCGGAGATCGATAAATTTACTGGCAGACCCAATCCCTTTCGTTCTTTTTTTAGGAGTGTCCATTATTTTGCCTGTCAGTGTTTTGTCATATGCCTAATTGCAGGAATTCCCAAGTCTATAGTTGACGCTGAAGAATATTATGCTCTCTCTCCTCTGTCAGTTGAATTTATTGATTTAAATCCTTTTTCGAAGAATGATATCGAATCTTTTGTACGAGGAACAACCTATGGTAATGATTCTGTGCTAAGACTCCTTTTTCCGAGTTGTCCTCAAGGTATTAATTGGTTTTTCGAAATGATCCATGATTATACTGCAGGTATTCCGGCTCACGTGGTTCGTGTCATGCGAGAATTGACAAATTTGTGTACTGAATCCAAGGAATTTTCAGATCTTTCACGGGATGAAATGAAGAAAACAATGGAGAAAATACTTCCGGATCCATCGCTTAGTGTAACTTCCCTTGATATGACACCAAATGAAACAACAAAGTTTTGTGCCTTGTTACTTGCTGGTGTTTGGGAACTTCCCGTTCCTGAAAGAGAGACCTTTAGAAAGGAATTGAATTTGTTTCCAGACGTGATATATGTCTTGGATACTGCCCGGAGTTTTGGATTTCATTTTGTAAAAATGGACAAAGACGAATTCGATGAAGCAGACACCGACTTGCGGATATTTCCTGTGTTTAAGTTGATGTTTCCAAAGATTGTGTTGAGGTATATTGGAAAAGAATATTGGGAAAACCCTTGTTTCCGTTTTATTTCGTGTTTATTTGCATCTATTAGTGACAGACACGTTGATTACAGTAGAAAATCTCTTTTCAAAATTGTATTTTCTCTTATTCTGTATACTCGGCTGAGTTGTTGTAAGCGAATGGGAGAATTGAGCATCTTTCGTCGTACTTTAGCTGAAAATATATCGATGCGATCTGTTGAATGCAACAGCATTTCAAATATGGAACTTGAGGTGAAGAATGTTCCTGCATTTTGCACAACAGCTGGCGATTCAGTTGATAATGCTGACTTGTCCAATGCTTGGAAACTATTCTATGAGCATTATTTGTCAAGTGACGGAATTTATTTGAGTGAAGAGGAAAACTCTTATGGGCCTGGGGTTCTTATTCGAATATCTGATGTCATGCAGAGTTCTTCGATTACTTGTGAGGGAGAACCATCCTCGGAACAAATATCAAACCCTTTACAGAAACAAAAGACCTACTTGATAGGTATTTCATTGAAATGTTATGATGATTCAAGTTGCACCATAAGCCATGATATAATTAAGGAGGAAGTTGCCAGCTTCCTATCTCCAGTGTCTTCACAGTTGGATTTAGAGGAGAACAATGTCACGGTTATTCAGCTGATTGTTAGTAACAGATATACCGCTGATGTCCGTAGTCGTTTAAAGAATAATCAGAGTTGGATATTGGATAGTGGAGTTTATTACGAAGATGGTAATGGACAGTTGACAAATCTTTCACTTTCTTCGCAGTCTTTTGTTGGTTCTCATAGAGAGTGGCTGACTATTCCTTCTCGCTGTCAATTGGTTATTTGTTCTCCTCAGAGCTTGACAGAGATTCTCGGTGGTACTCCAGATATTAAGCTTAAGAGACTCTTTTGTAATAGTCGAGCATGGTGGGAGCACTTCAAGCTGCTCTGGACTTTATTGGAAAACTCCCTGCAAGAATCGTTGAAAATTTTATCATCGGAGAAATCGAAGCAAGATGCTGGAGCAGTAGCACAAGGAAAAAGCAAAAAGATGAAGGCAGTTTCTTCGTCAGTTGGCTCAGTACGACAAGGCAAGTTTGATTGGATGGAATTTTTGAAGACATATTGTGATTTGACCGAGTCTGAAGCAAGTGCATGTTTTTACGCTGTAGAGGGATTCTCAGAGAGTGAGATGGAAGTAGTCGATACGAGTATGTTGGAGGAGTTAGGTATCGATGATCCCTTGAAGCGTGTCAAAATCGTAGCCGGTATGGCAAGTTATGCTAGAAAGAAACGTCAGTCTTGAATTCGTTGTTTTGTCACTTCCTCTTACGAAGCTCGGTTTCCATTCAACATATTTAATAAAATGTTTGGGATTTTGGACTTCTTTCTTCTACTCCCTGGAAGCAATACTACTTACAAAACATGCGCATTTGTGTTTGAAAACCAAGGAATGTTCCACACTGGATGGCTGACGAAACACGAACCTATTCCAAAAAAGACCTAGTTGAATGAAATTTGACGGAATCACCTTTAGATTTTGTTTCGAGTCAGGTTTTATTGTATGCACAAAGGCTATTCGCCAAATAAAGGTGCAATGCACAAGTTGTTTCTGAACCTTTATGAATTTGCTCCAAGTCCATTGAAAGTCATTATTGCTGGTATTTCTCGTCAAATACGCGACGGTATGACGTTGCTGTAGTAGGTCGTGAAAAGGACGTTTGCCTAGTAACAAAACATTTCTATGACCTAGAAGCACGTCGAAAGAACTTTTTAGATTCAAGCTTTCAACCTCCTTTCTGCTTTGCTCCATACTTTTACGGAAGTGGCAAAACTGTGTTTGTCAAGACGTTTTTGGACTTGGCGAAGGAGTTGGACGATGATATCCTAGGAAAGCACATTGTGAGTGATACGTCAACAGGTCCTTTTTCAGCTGTTTCCAATAATAGCTTTTTGAGTAAGACAAAGGAAGCAAAGCTCCTTTACGTGAGTCTGAGCAATTTGAAACCTATGCTTCCAGAAGAGAGAAACTTCAAGTGGGCTTTGTATTATTTATTTTTGAAGACTGCTTTTTTGGAAATGGGTCTTCCAGAGCCAGAACCACTTGCCTTGTTTCAGGAACTGAACTTGAGAACTGAGGTATTTGTGGAAAAGATCCGATCGGTCTTGGGTATTTCACCTGATCGATATCTGCTGTTTTCTTTCGATGAAGTTGGTTTCCTCAAGCTACTTGTTGATACCTTTTCTCTTCAGGATACTTCTCATTATCAACTGGCAATATATCGTGATTTTTTTCGTATCATTCGTGAGCTGTGCGTGCAACCGTGCTTGTTTTTTATGGTTGCTGGAAGGTGTCAAGGTGTCTCTATTAAGTATTACGTATCGTCCATTGTTGAGTTACGTTTGATTCCCCTCTCACCTTTAGAGCAGAATAGCGTAAAAGAGCATCTAGAGAAAAGTTCCTTGAACACCGTGTCAATTTCTAGTATTCTCTGTAGCAAGCGTTTTTTAAAAGTTCAGTTCGCATCGTTGTTATTCGAATATACAGGAGGTGTCCCTGGCATACTTGTACATTTGATTGGAGAGCTTTTGGATTGTGCATTGGAAAATCCTCATTTTCTATTGACGAAGAAGAAGTTTTTGTCAATTGTGAGTCGTCGAGATATCGCCATTCGATGTGTATTTCCTGGTGTCAAACGCTTTAGAAATCTCAACCAAGAACGTGAATCTTGGATGGCAACACTTATTGTCTGTGCGTTGTTTCATATTCGATTTGAAACATGCGAAAGCAACAGAGAACACACTGACAGTGCAGCAACGCCTATGCTTGACGTGGTGACAGACATCATCGGCCTCTATCATCGTTTTCCCACAGGATGTAGAGATGATTGCTTCGAAGTTTTAATTCCAAAATTATTAGTGAGTTGTATCGGAGAAGTTTGCAAAGGAAAATCGTTTATTCAACGGATAGAAGATAAGAATCGGTTAATTGGAGAAGATTTAAGAACAAAAGTAGCCATTAAACTACTTTTACGAACTCTGCATTCGCAGCCTTTGGATTTTTTCTTCCGATGTGAAAGTCAATATTGGGAAGGTTTAGTTGCTATGCAGTTGTTTTTACATTTTTCACGACTTGGCATGAAAAGTTCTTTGGTTTCTACTCTTGCTCAGTTGTCGTCTGTCTGGCGTGAAATGGATTTGGAGTATTCCTTTAATTCGCCGGCATTTTATTCCAAGATGATCGACTTTTCAGAAAGATCGAGTAAAAAGCCGAATCCAAGAAAGGGATGGAGGAGGTTCATAGAAAATACTTTGGAATGGAACAAAATTTACTTGCCTTTTGGCAAACTCTATAAAGGTCCTGATATTTTATTCAAGTTGCGTGGGAAAACTGGCAAGCAATACTTACTTGTAGGCGTCATTTGTAGTCGTAAGTGGTGGGCCGAAAACATGCCTTGGGGCCTAGTGTACTTTGCTTGTCGGCATTTTTTGGAACCCGTTCGCAAACAGTTGCTGGAAAAACACCGTAAATGGCATTGTATGCTAATCCTCTTATGCCCCAATATGTGCCATTATCATGCTCTCCGGGACACTTGTTGTTTCTCTCGTGGCGACACAACGCCCAGCCACTATGTTGTGCCTGATAAATGTGAACTTATCACTTTGCATCCAAAAGATGTTTACAAGTTTCTTTGCGAAGACATTTGGTTAAACGCAAAATTGGATACGAATTTTTTCAGTAGGAGCACTTGCGACTATCATTTTGTTGCGGAAATGGAAGAAATGATGTCATCACTCGACTTTGGTTTAGATTGCTTTTCGGAATAAACAATGAGAATAATAAAATGTCCAAGTTGTTTTGCATTTGGAAAAGAAGCAACCAGTGATGGATTCCTGATTCATCTTAGGGAGTTGGGAGTGAACGATTCATTTGAAAGGAAGAGTCTCAGTTACGGAAATGGCTTGACAAGTTAATTTCTTCGCATTCATTTGGCTTCCTTATACTGGAAAACCGCGATGAAAAATTTGCGTAAAAATACAGTACAAGTATAACAGCAAAATATTTTAACGAGAAATATCTGTCGAAATTTGCGTTTTGTGAAAAAACGGCTTTAGTTTCCAAATAACCACGGCACTCTTGATGTATCTTTTGTTCCTTACGAATACATAATGAGTAACGAAAAAGACACTTTTTGCAAAGGTTGCAGCAGAAGAGTTGTACACAAAAGTTTGGTTGAATTTGAAGCAAAGAGTTTGCTATTGTACTTGGTGGGTCACACGAAGGCTTTAAGACGGAATACGAACTGTTTGCGCAAACATCAAGTACCAATCTATAGTACCTTGACAAAATACGTAGTGTTTCGAGTCACTTTTCTTTTTCTTGTAAATTTTCATTGTCAGAAACTCCTTGTGCGTTACCATGATTCTTCGTGTCTTGAACTCTTTTAAAGAAAGAGAGGTTCAAACTTAGAACTCAGATATATGTAACATCTTGACGAGGAGACAAACTTGCGATGAATGCCTCGTTCTGTTTTCAGTGTACGCCAGATAATTTAAGACGAATTATGCTATAGCAGTTTGTGGATTTAATGTTGCATTTGTTTTCAATTCGGTAACAGATTTGTGTCTCTATCTTCGAGAATGTTGAAAGAAGGGTGACGCACAAAGATATCGAATACGGACTTTATCCTGACAAAACTACTGTTTAAAAGTAGAACTTCAATGCGATCATTCATCATGAAATTTTATAAAGCTCATGTACAACCTTTTGATTCCATTTTTTAGTCTCAGCGCCCTTTCTTAGCAGAGCATCTGCACTAGGAATCACGATCAGTCTATCTGCAACGCTCCAACTTGTGCTTTTCTAGTCAGATTATATAGAATGCTCAAGTTTACGTCGAAAGTCAAATACCTTCTTGTTATCGTCGACTGTTGGGAGTAACTTTCAAATCAGCATTAACCAATCGTTGAAGCAATGTTTTCAAGGGGCAAAATGTATGTTTCCTTTTCGTTCAGGGCTTCTGTTTTCAAAAAAAAATGTTTGCTAAACGCTTTCACAGGATTGCTAGTTTCAACGGAAGAAAGAGAAACAATCTTGACCGCTGGTTCATTATTTTGAACAAAAGCGAATCCAATTGTTTGCAAGTACGCTCTCGTTAGAACATTCGATCAGTGAAGAAGCAAGCAAGGATTATGTGGCGCCTCGAAGTAAACGGAGCGCTTCCACTTGTACTTCTTCATCTCGGCCATACATAAGATGAATCATACCTGCAAGTTTTTCGGAAGCTACGGTACTGCTCTTCGCTTGCATTAATTGCAAACTTACTGAGACATATACACAACTTTGATACATAGACCTGTTCATTTTGTCCATTCAACAAGCACTAAGAATTGGGATGTATAATCGACTATATGACCTTTTAAAAGGCACGACATGCAAGATCAAGGCAATAAGTGTAAGTAGTCGTGAACGATACAATAGAGACAACAACAGGAAGACGACTGCTTTGACAAAATAGAACAAGCAATTCGTCATATCAAGTTTTGGTGCAAGCACGAACCCAGTCCAAGTTTATATCAGAGCTATACTCAGTCTTGACTTTACAACTTGTACCAAGCGTTGCTCCATACAAAGATGGCAAATTACAAGCAGTGATGTCACTGACAAGAATCCGCCCTTTCTCTTCTAAAATTAGAACAAAAGGAGAAGAAGGAGGCCACGTGGAACCAAGGTGGAGAATACACACACGCACCCTCGTGTGGCATGCTATAAGAGCAGCGCTCATTCCGTTAGTCATAAATTGATTATTCGTCCGCGGGATTGTTTCGTCGGAGATGGACGCTGCTTCCTCAAGACTGGAGAGAGCTTGCGGTATACATATGAAGTGGAAGGATGTGTTTGAACCAGGTACCATGAAAATTGGCAGAAAGTTTGCCCACATTTGGTTGGAAGATTTACCCAACCTCGCAGTGGAATGTTCAGAAATTAAAGTTTCTGAGTTCCTTGGAGAAAAGTTCAAGATTGGGAGCGAAGAATTTTCTACAGGGGACGTATCGCTGGAGGACGCCGCTTTTCTGTTGACGCCGAAGAAATTTGTTGAAGACTTTCCGTTGAAGAAATGTGGCAGTGGAATTTCTAGGGTTTTTTTGAGACAGGATTTGATAACCTTTTGGAACACACTAGTTGATGAGCAAAATACTGAAGATTTGAAGGTTTTATCTGCTGCTAGTGGGCTGGGCAAGAGTATATATCTTTATCTCATCGCTGTTTTTGCCCGACACTTTGGAATCCCAGTACAATATATCGGAAATGCAGGAGATCTGCTTCGTCAAAAAGTTGAAGATGACGCGGTTTTCCATAACTACGCCGGAAATACTGGAGAGATGCCCTGTAAAAAGTTTGACCTCAAATTGGCTGCGCGTAAATATGCGGCTATGTTACTTTTTATGAACTCTGGTACCTTGGACAGTTTCACTCCGTTTCACTCTGGGAGGCCTGACTATGATTTCTTGGAAGGTGTCCCAATAAAACTAGTGTCATATTACGCTTTAATTAAGAGTGACATTGTATTGTGTGATGAACTTCGACGAAATTTTATGACAATGAAGCCAAGAAACTTCCTGATCATAGATGGCCATAATGCTCTTTGGCAGAAGCTTGGCAATGATCCAAATGCGTGGTTGCCTTTCTTTGAGTTATATGCCCGTCCAGAATGGTATAGTACTGTAAGTACATGCTCTTCGTACCTTCTGTTCATTGACTGTGGATAGATGTATTGTACGTTTGTTATCTCAGGTTCGCAGCTTCATGAGTTCAAGCTACCAAGCGGATATGAATTCAGTATAGAATATGTTGAACCATTGAGCCGAGAAGAATTTGCAATATGGGAAAACTTAAGTGATTATCCGAACTTGAAAGAAAAGAGGAACGAGATGATAGATTTGACCGGCTTAGTTCCTCGCATGATAGGTATTCTGGTGAATTTGTTAAGTACTTCTGGCGATTTCAGCTTTGAAGAAGTGACTCAAATTTTCAAGGCAGATATCTGTAACTCAATGAAAATGAGACACTTTGAATATGTTGATTCGTTGAAAGATAGTAAGAAGACAGATTTCGTTGAAATGCTGTACAAGTTGTTTCTTGGCGGGAAGACCCCGAGAATCACAGTTTGTGAGGATGCATATCGAGATCGAGGTCTTCTGATAACTTTTGAGGATAGATCTTTGCAATTTTATAACAGCGTTGCGCGTGAAATTCTATTTGATACTTTTACGCAGTTTTATTTCTCAGACCATCGCCTAGTTAAACTTTCTCAGAAGTTGAAGGAAGCTCGAGTGAACGGTTTTGGTGGAGATGAATATTTTGAAGAGCTATTTTTGGGTTTGTGTTTGTGTTTTCGTCCAGATATCCAGATTTACTCACGAGCGAGCAGTCGAACGATCCATTTTCAATCCACCGCTTGGTTTCGTTTTGATGGGAGGTGCTTTGATAGACTTCTATCGAGCATAAAAATGAGCTGTTGGATAAAGTTCATCAGAAACAATCCTTGCTTAGATTATGCTTACGTAGATATGACCGATGGCATATGGAAGTTATACCTCATTCAGGTTTCTGTGTCATCTTTTCCAGTGCATAACAGAGACTCAGCTCGGTTGGAACTGTTGTTTGAGAAATCTGGTGAAACTGTCCAACTGGCTTCGTTGCTAAATGTATTGTTTGATGAGCCCTTTGAAGTGTCGCCTGTGTATGATGCCAGTAAGAATATAGTGGACTTCGAGGTAACGGACTCTCGAGGCGTGTCGTATCGAGACCGAATATCTATTTTGTATGTGACGCCATTGACAAGAGAGGATGCGAAAGCTGACAGCGCTCCGGAATTTGTAGAATTTCTTACTTTTTACAACTTTCCTGATGACATGAAGCCTTTTATAGATTTAGGGCGGGAAGTAGAAAGCGTGCGCATATCACGAAGGCAACTTCCTGTCAAACGGACAAACTTTGAAGAAACTTGAGTGTCGATGTAGAGACGGCCGCTAACGGTCACAGCATTCCTTATTCCTGTAAAGGAATTACTCACTTTTATATACAGTGGAATAAAGAGTCTTGCAATTGTTTCCTCGAAACCTAGTTTCCAGTAATAATGGATAGAGAAGAGTTTCAAGTAGTGAGCATGCTAAAGTTCTGTTTGTAAGACAAAGCAACGCGTTGGGAATGCACTATCCACTCATGCATATTGAGGCCTATCAAATGCAATTCTTGACCTTGTAATTCTTCCGCTCCGATATTCACGATTTCTTTTTGTTTATCGTTGTGTATGACTGCAGTCGGCATATTTAAGCTATGAAATTGGCGCTTCCATCATAGAGGAACTTGGCAATGTGTCAACGTGCACAAGCCATAAGAATCGCGTTTGGATACAAAGGGCAATAAAGATACAAATATTGAAATAGGTGAAAGTTTTCGCTTTTATTTTCGTACAGTAACTTCGAATAAGTATTGATAGGCATTATCGATTCTTGTGACAGAAATTGAGAAAACTCTTAGAAGAGCAATTATACGAATTTGGAAACGACTTTCTATCCAATATATGTTGGTAGATACTAGATAGGAAGTCTTCTGGGACTGAAATACATCTAATCATTGCTTCTTAGGTATCTCCCATATAGCAAAAATGCGAATATTTTCCTGTTCTCTTTTGTCCGAACCATGAAGCTTTGCCAAATTTGCCACCGTCGATAACTTTCTTCCTCCATTGTGTTGATGTCTTACTCTCCTGACTTCTTAGAGTGGCTATCCATTCTGATTGTGTTCGGACACAGCTTCAAAACAACCGCCTGCAAATTGACTTGGCACTTCCGAGTCGCAGTGTTGAAGGAATTGTGGATGATCCTACGCAACCATTTTCCAAACTTACGAATATCGTACTCCAACTTTTCTAGAGCCGAAAAGGAAGGCAAAACGAGAGAAGGTTGTGTGACATGAGACAAAAAGTTTGTAATAAATGAAATTTTACAAATTGATACTGTTTCTCGATTTGAGTGTTGCGAAAATAAAACCATATTTGGTTCATTTTAAGTGACAGTAGAACGAGGACTCCGATGCCATTATGCCTATAATAGAAATGCTACAAGTAATATTCCATATAGTACTTGTTTACGGAGTGCATAACATCTCATAAAGAAGGTCACTGTTTGATTCCATCTTAGATGGAGTACTTCGAGGTGCTATCCCTACTTACTCCTACGCGTTCCTGTATCTCTATTGAACTTTCAACCATCGAAGAATAACTGTGATTCAATCACCAATAACAGAAACTTTCATTGGTGGTTTTGCTGCTTTACAAATGCTCCTAACAATAGGCATTTTCAAGGAGGAAGCCATGAAATAACTACACAGTTATATAGAAGGGGTCTCTTTCAGAATTTGTTCTTTGTACTTGATACTTTGTTATTCTTTCAATCGACTGCCGAAGTAAGAGTCTACATAACAAAATAGGTGCGTAGTGCAGAATTTGTTAAACTAGCGGGCGATAAGAAACATTCAAGAAAACCCTGTCGATTGGAGCAGTCACAAAAGCATGAATTCTGTCCTCAAACAAGTGAAAACCGAAGAAACAACACAACCAGATACGGAAAGACTTTAAAACAAATATTTGTTCTATATAATTCGTGGCTCTATATCATTCAGGTTCAAAAGGCATAAGGCTCTAGGAAACAAAGACCGTAGAGAAAGAGAGCACACTCACACATTCCATTTGAAACAGAGAAACGATAGCGAAGGAAACTTTTTTGGTTGCTTCTGTTTTTACGTAACGCTGCAGTTCATTGGAGCCTCGAGTGTGCAGTTGAATTCTTTCAATATAAAACGACAAGGATATTGCTTTACAGAAACGGCAAGGAGAGCACGCATCGCCGAAATAACTAGGTCGCGAAAGGAAAATGTTTAGCAATGGAAGGTTTTCCATTACTCTTTTTTTGTGAAAAGTGCTGTCGATGTGTGATTTATTGACCATCCGTGCTTATTATCAGTTGTTTGTTTTGGCGGATATTCATCTATTGAAAAAATACTTTTCGCTGATATGAAAAACTCTACTACGTTTGGTCTCTGGTTGATTCCTTGTTCAATGCCTACTGGAAAGAAGGCTGAAGCGCAAATTCGACATGGAACTAAAAAGCGGTCTCGTCTTTGCCTTGAAAACTAGTACTTTATCCTTCAAGTGGAGCTGTAGAAGGTCGCGGAGTTTACTTTGCACCATATGTCCGGAAAACCAAGCAGATTTTATGTCTTCAGAAGTTTCTCCATGCACCTCAGGGGCCCAGAAGCGATGCAAGAGAAAATGTTCAAGTATCCCTTTATCAGAAGTTCGCAACCGGTTGCTTAAATATTGAATAATTTTCGAATTTCATACTTCTCTCAAGGGACCCGAAGCCCCTCGTTCGCCCTCGCGTATCCTTTGCAACTAGTGTTGTGGAATTGGCAAGAGCACCTCGTGAGTGCATTTTCGACAATTTCTCTTAATGTACAGGGAGCATTTCATGAGTAAAATGGGCTGGTTGCCTGTTTGTCTTTTATAATCAAACTCTGACGAGCTTGCTTTGGAAGCTTTGATAAACGAAACCTTTTATGTTGCTCTTCATCTTAGACAGTATCCTCTCGAGAAGTGGTTTGAGGATTCACTTGAGAAGTGGGTAACCAAGGAAGTTGTATCTTAGTAACCAAGCTGTTCAAAGTTACTTTCGAAGGATAATTGCGGCGGTTGGGTAGAGAATATATTACATGCCACGAACAAACGATATCTTTTTCTATTTAAAGACGAAAATGGAGCTCTGAAAGAGGAGAAATTACGTAGTTTTGCTGATATATTGCAACTTGATAAATGTACTGGCAGACACAATCCATTTTGCACTTTTTATAAATGTTTTAATTCATTCTTTTGTCATATGCCTCTTGCAGGAGTTTCCAAGTCTATAGTTGATGCTGAAGAATATTTTGCGCTATCGCCCTTGTCAATAGTTTTTATTGATTTGATCCTTTTTCGAAGAACGGGCAACGAATCTTTTGTGCAAGGAACAACTTGTGGTAATGATTGTATTGTAAGACTCCTTATTGCGAGTTCTCCTCAAGGATGTTATTGGTTTTTCGAAATGATACATATCCGCAGGTATTCCTGCTCATTGTACAAGAATTGTCAAATTTGTGTACAGAATCCAAGGAATTGTCGAATCTTTCACTGAATGAAATGAAGAAAAGAGTGCAGAAAATACTAACGGATCTGTAGAAACTACTCCCGTAGATATGACACCAAGTGGAGTTACAAAGTTTTATGCCATGTTACTTGCTAGTGCTTGGGAACACCTTTCATAAGGATTCGGGTATGTTTGCAGGCCCCGTATGTGTCATTGATACTGCATGCCGCTTATGTTTTATCACGTGAATTGCTCAGGAGAAGAGTTGGATAGACAAGAAAGTTTGTTCGCGACTTCCAACTGCGTCTTCAAATTGGCATTTCCAAAAATGATGTTGCGATATATTGGAAAAGAATATTGGGAAACCCTTGTTTCGTTTTATTTCGTGTTTATTTACATCCATTATTGAGAAGCACTCTAATTGTAGTAGAGAATCTCTTTTTGAAATTTTTATTTTCACGTATTCTTTATGTTCGGTAGAGGTGTTGTAAGCGCATGGGAGAATTGAGCATATTTTGTCTTACTTTAGCAGAAAATATGTCGACGCTATCTATTGAATGTAATAGCAGTTCAAATATGGAATTTGCGGTGAAGAACGTTCCTGCATTTGTACTGCAGTTGACAATTCTGTTGATGATATACACTCAGGAAATGCTTGGCAATTATTCTATGAGCAAGTATTTGTCAAGTCATGGAATTTACTTGCATGAAGTGGAAAATTCTTATGGGCCTGGCGTTCTTATTCGAATATCTGATGCCATGCAGAGTTCTTCTATTAGTTGTGAAGGAGAACCATCCTCGGAACAAGTATCGCTGGAGGCAGTTTCAAACTCGTCACGGAAACAAGAAACCTATTTGATAGGTATTTCATTGAAATGTTACGACGATTCAAGCTGCGCTATGAGCCGTGAGATAATTAAGGAGGAAGTTGCCAAGGTTTTATATCCAGTGTCTTCACAGTGTGATTTGGAGGAAAGTGTTGTCGCGGTTATTCAATTGATTTAACGAAGATACTGTCGAGTTTCTTGGTTATTCAAAGGGTAATCAGAGTTGGACACTGAATAGTGGAATGTATTACGAAGATGGTAATAGAAAACTGATAAATCGTTCTCTTTCTTCGCATTCTTTTGCAGGTGCTCATAGAGAGTGACTGACAATTCCTTCTCGTTTTCAACAGGTTATTTGTTCTTTGTAAAGGTTGGCAGAATTTCTTGGTTCGAATCTAAATTGCAAGCTTGAAAGACTGTTTTGTAATAGTCGAGCATGGTGGGAGCACTTCCAGTTTCTTTGTACTTTACTGGACAACGCCCTGCTATAATAGTTGAAAACTTTATCATCGAAGAAATCTAAGTAATATGCTGATGCAACGACTCAAGCGAATAAACATTCAACAACCGGGTCCAGTGTCACGGAAGCAAGAAGATGAAGGCAGTTCCTTCTTCAGTTGGCTCGGTACGATAAGACAAGTTTGATTGGCCACAATTTTTAAAGGAATATTTTGATATGACAGAGTCTGAAGCAAGGGTATGTAGTGATATGCTAGGAGGCTTGAGAGAACAAGAAATGGAAGGAGTGAACTCTTTTATATTACAACAATTGGGTTTGAAAGATCCAGTAGCTCTAGCCAAGGTTGTTGCTGGTATAACAAGTCACGTAGCAAAAAGCGTTACAATACTTGCATTCCGACTAATCCTCAGTACTAGCCAAGCCTAAGGTGCGCCTGCTTCTGAATTCGAGTGTCACCAGTATGGTCGTCGTACGTACTTACGAAGGCTATTTTACGCTTTTCAATAGATGAGCATTTCATTGCAAGCTCTATAAGAACCAAAGTAAATGTCTACAATCTTCTGCAGGGATCGCAGTGCAACCTGTATGGCAAGGACAATCGGGATGTTTTGTTGCGCTGATAATAATATTGAGCGCGCGAGACACGAATACTATCCTTATCCGAGACATTCAGTGGCACATAAATCACATGAGATCATGAAGGTATAATGCGAATAAGAAAAGGTTCTAGTTGTCCATTCTGTTCCTAAAAAGCATGGATAGATCCAGAACCTGAAATTCGCATTGGACTGCATATGTCATCACGTGTACTGTGCAAAATATCTATGCGATTGAGGACACGTTCTAGTTGTGTATTCAAAGTGTAGAGTAAGGGCTATGCTACAGAGTCTGGGAATTCGCAGTTTGCCAAGTAAGAGCCAGTCTATGATTGTTGGAGCTGAGGCCGTCCTCCTGCATCTTTCTCCTTAGGAATGTTGCAGAAATACTCCAACTAGGGTGTTTTATTGGCTGCGTTGCATATATCACCTGATATTGCAAACTTCAGACGAACGAGGACAGGCTCGAGTTCTCCACGCGTCCCATTCGTCGGTACTTGAACTGAATTCGTATCGAGTTTCTACGTAGAAACAATTTGAAGCTCGGCGAGCGTCTTTTCGTGCTCGATATGATCCACATAATTTACCCTCGCACACGCGATTTGCTTCCGGTAACTGCTGGATTGCTAGATGTATCCAATGAGGTCTGTAAAGGAAATACTCAGACCTCTAGCAAGGATAGAAAGCCCGAAGGAAATAATAAGACATTTTAGTCCAAGTTGGTTTGCTGTCACGATGGGAACAGGTATTCTGGCGGTTGATCTGCAAGATTTCCCATTTCCCTTTCATCACTTATTCGACTTAGCATGGGCTTTTTGGTGGTTGAACGTTGGTCTCTTTATTGTTTTCAGTATTCTGTTTTTAGCTCGTTGGGCATTCTTCTTCAACGACGCAGTATCTTTGTTTTCCCATCCTGTCCAATCTATGTTCTTAGGTGCCATACCTGTCGGTCTTTCCACCATAATTGAAGGTATGGTGTTATTTTGTGTTCCAACTTGGGGTCCGAGATTTGTGACCCTTGCAGAAGTGTTGTGGTGTATCAATGTCGTGTTGGCTCTGGTGTCATGTGTACTAGTTTCTATCTATATGATAAGCACACATGAACATAGTTTAAAGAAAATGACAGCAGTTTGGGTTATACCTATCATCCCTGCAGTATCAGCAGCTGCCGCAGGTGCTATCATCCTTCCAACTATGGCAAATATCACCTTTGCTCGTTATATTGCCTTTTTGAGCACTGTATTATGGGGTATTTCTGTTCCCGTGACATTGAATATTCTATGTATTTTCTTTCTTCGTTTAGTATTGCACAAGTTGCCACCAAATGATGTCATTATTAGTTGTTTCTTACCTTTGGGTCCCATTGGATCAGCAGCATTGGCGGCAACGGCTTTAAGTACGGTAGCACCTCGTGTATTTGCAAGCTCTGGAGATGCTCTTTCCGATGTTGCCTATGAAAGTCTTGCTTCATCCACCTCGGCAACTGGAATATTAGTGGGTTGTGCTTTATGGGGTTATGGACTTTGGTGGCTTGGTCTTGCAATTTTTGCTGTTACGAAGACTCTGATAGATCGTCTTCCCTTTAACCTTGGTTGGTGGGGTCTTATTTTTCCTCTGGGAGTTTTTAGTGATGCAACAGTGTATCTGTACAAGTTGACACAGCTTTTATTCTTTAAAATATCAGCATCCATCTTTATTTCCGTGTTATTTATCCTCTGGTGGATAGTTATGGTGCACACCTTGACAAGAGCCTATACAGGAGAATTATTTTATTCTCCATCGCATTTTCCTCAAATGACACAATCAGAAGCAGCTAACTTTGATCTTGAAGTGTAGAAAGATTGTAAAATAAATCAAGACTTGTGATGGTTAGGCATCATGGTGCTTTTTCATTGATGATTGATGGAATTTGTTGTTTGCTTTTTTGAATTTATCAAAGCGCACATTATTGACGACGGATTGGAGGCATCATTCAAGTTTTTCATCACATGGATATCAAGGTTGTAGCTATAATGGGAATTGCATTCATATGGAAACTCGTCTCAGGAGAAATGTTTTGGAGGTTTTTACTTGAAAAGATGCAAAGCGGTACTGAACCAACATCAAGTTAGTGATTCTACGATGCAATTTCAAACCCTAGCAAAATGACTAAGCCATCATTGGATAATTGGAAAGCATTTCAGTTTTATTCTGTCTGGAAGACCATTTGATAATTCAATGCAAGAAAGCAAGAGTTTTCCTTTATAATTTTTTATGACACAACTCTTTATGTGATGACAACGAGATTGTCCATTCCATCGGGCGTAAGGTTAACTTGTGGGAGAACTACGTAGTATTCCGTATGTATTCCTCATTTGTAAGGAAACGAACCTCCAAACTACTCCGCTTATCTGTTCCAAGAATGCATAGGCTTGGAGTTTCTGCCTTTTCCCGGTTCCAATGTTTTCATTCTTTTGGTTCTCTTTTTTGTGCAATGATTTTGTCTGCTTGCTTCAATGAGTAACCACGTCGAGGTGGATATCCGTGAGATAACAAGTTCTTTTTTTTTCAAAAGTTCGGTTTTCAGAAATCCAGTAGGAACGAACTTGTTCTTTTCAAAATAATAGGGAGCATAGGTTGAAACACAACTTGGCGTGCTGTAAGTTCTTTTGTAGATAAAGACAGCGAATCGTAGCGACGAGAAGCTCTTTATTGTACCAATCACCTCCTGTTACAAACACAAACACATACAAGAACTAGACTCCTAGAAAAAACACCTCATGTCTAAAAGCAACGCCGCTGAGCAGGGGAAAAAGACCACTTCCTGCTACATACCTCGATCACTTTGAACTCGACTTGTCGGTATCTTTCTTCTCCTTTTTGGTTAGATGAGAATAAACATATGCACCTATGAAAACACCTCCAACACTTGCAATAGTTAAAGTAAATAAGTTTGACAAGGAGGAGAAATTCGGATAGTTGAGTAGCGGCATAGTAAGAGAGTATTATTTCCTCGGCTCAATTTCTCTATCAAAACGAGAATTCCGCTGCTGCACGATCGCAAATGCTCTTTGCGATTGCGAAGGAAGAAGTTGCTGCTGGTGAGGGAGCATTTCTCACGTGAAGCATTCTACCTTTGGGACCAAGACTTTCAAAGACAAAATCGTCAACGAGAGATCCATCTTCTGCCATGGCTTGCGCTCGAATGCCCTGCCAGCCAAAAGTGGTGTGATTCCACTTCAAACTAGGAACCAAACTTTGAGCGCGTTTTACAAAAGCTCTTTGGAAAAAATCATAGTATGCTTCTTGAAGGGAACTCGAAAGGTTTTTGGAGATAAAATTCCATAAAGCTTTTTCACCTAGGATAACGTTCTTGGAAGCACCCGTATTCTTAGTTAGCGAGAGAGCAGCAGAAGGACCAATCGTTATTTGACCTTGCACCGTTGGAGTAAAGTGTACTCCTAGGAATGGATATTTAGGATCAGGTACTGGATATATATTTCGCTTGACAAGACTCTTTGCTTCTTCTGTCAGCAATCGATAGCGACCTCGAAAAGGAATGATTACAGGATATTTCTGGCCTCCAGCTAGTCTGGCCAGGGTGTCGGCAGATAAACCAGCACAGCATATGACATGACCTGCATATACGTTTTCATGTTCAACGCCTTGAATTCCGATGAGATCGGAGTCCTTCAAGAGAAAACCAGTCACACGAAATCCTTTCATCACGTCTCGTCGTGGAGATTGTAGAAAGTCTTTTTCCAAGCTCCTAGTGACTAGCTCATAGTTACAAATTCCTGTATGTGGAGAATAAAGAGCTCGCTTTCCTCGTACAAAAGGTTCCAATTGCTCTATTGTTCTGCCATCGATCAACTCAAGATCCTTGACACCGTTTTGGATACCTCTATGAAAGAGATTATCAAGTTGCTCCGATTCCCGATCATTAGTAGCAACTATCAACTTCCCTATTTCTTCGTGAGGTATTTTATTTTCTTTGCAATATGCATACATCAACGAAGCACCTTGAACACATAATCTGGCTTTATTACTCCCAGGTTTATAAAATATCCCAGCGTGAATAACGCCACTATTATGTTTGCTCTGATGTTGAGCGACTTGCTTTTCCTTTTCCAAAACGACAATCTTCTTTTCTGGATAACGTTGAGCGAGTTCTCTTGCAGTGGCCATACCAACGATACCAGCACCAATAACAGCAATATCATACTCTTTCCTGGTGCAAAAAGTTTTTTTAAAATAGTTGCTCGTAATTAAAACACCATTTCTCGTTTCTAGTCTCTTTGCCAGAAAGTTACTGCTCTTCCACATTGAAAAAAGAGCCAAAACGTAGAAATAGTCCACGGGGCGCAATGGTTGCCATAGGACGCTGTTTTGCGACTATTGTGGCAACTCGTCTTTTGCAAAGAAATATTTGAAACTGTTGACAAGTAACAGAGCCAAAAAAGGTTTCATTGTCTCCAGAGGATTGTTGGAGAGAGTGCTTTGTCGAACGATGAACCGATATGTGCAGTTGCAAGAGTTGGAGAGAGAAACTTCGACTTCCTTTCACATAGTGACCACGAGAGCCTGCACGCAAGTAATTCTTCCGATTGCAGATATCCAGAAAGTTCATGAAGAGTTGCACGACAAATAAGCTTGTTTTAAAAGTTTCAAGCAATCTTCTCAGGGTTGTGACCCGAACGGTTTTCAAGCAGAGATCTTTTGGATTCACAACGTCAGCAGAATATAGCATGAATACTATCTGTTCCAGATGACCCAAATGTTTTCAGCAAATATCTTTTGCACTATGAAAACACCTCAAACTGAAAGTTGCAGTTTCATAGGACAAACAACCTTTTCGTTGCTTCTTTTGTTCTGCAAGCATTTTGGAGATATCCTATTCTTTTTTACAAGGACCCCAAATACGTAATTGTTGGAACAAATATATCTTCCTCGTTGAAATATTTTGGATGACTTGAAGTGTTGTTGGAAAGGGTGAGATACGCAGTTCTAACGAGTCTGTAGAACCTCAATCTTGAAAATAGTAGCTGTTAGTTGCAAGGCAATGGTGCGAGCCATTTGGATAGCACAAGTATAGATGATATTGTCGTGGACCTTGTTGTAGGAAGAAAGATAAGAAATGAAGCCTGTAGCACTGAATTTTATCTATACCAGAAAACTCGGAAAGTCTTGGGACAACCACAAGCTACCAAAATGTCTTGTTCACTGTAGAAACGGTTCTACAAAGCATTCCTTTCATCGGTGGAGCATCAGAACTCCATAAAATGTAAATTTTGTAAAACTAGTAGATTGAAAACAGACGACGCTGAATGTACTTCATAACGGTTCCACATTATTCTATACTCGATTAGAGATAAAAGAATTTCCATTTATTCGCTCAAGAAGCGCAACAAGATATTAAGTCGACATCTTATCACAACGCATCTTACAATGCGAGCAGTGGAATGTCTTCCTTCCTCCTAGTTTGGAATTTATTTGTCCACACATTCCACAGGTTTTGCTGGAATAAACTTCATTCACTATGATTACTCGGCACCAAGGATATTCTCTCGATTTCTATAACAAGCGTTGCTGAAAACGATCATGTGACCACTTCGCCCTACGTTGGATGCGGTGAATCATTGTGCTGCTTTCAAATTCTGGAAGTAGAATGACCGAAAGTTGGTGCAAAGGAATTTACCTAATGTTTGGTGTAGTTCGTGAACGATTTTAGGAATCTTGACAGCTGTTTTTGCACCTGCATTTCTCATTTGCCATCTCTTCTCATATTTGATATCTGGCAAACTCCATTTCGAATGTAGGCTGTCCGGTCAATGAGCAAAGTTACGTATTCGAGCTTTATCTCCCTACTCGAAACACCTCACTGCGAGAGGAGTATCTAGTCATAAATGTCTGGATTACCCTGTTCCAAGTTAATCACATACTGTGACATGGCAACCTGGTCCTCATTCCTAATTTGCGAGGCATAATCACACATGTATAGAATGTCATTCGTTCTTCTCTCAGGAACAATTGGATAATCGCAGCTAATCATCTGAGCTTTTTGAATGGCGGTGAAAATCGATCGAAAGTTGGTTACGTTGCTACAACAAACTTTCACTTTTCTACAACGTCCCAGTAGTATTGTTTTCCTTGGTGGAAGTATCACTTTATTGTTCTATTCACTTGTTGTTGGTCATGAGTGGCACAACAATGTAAAGGAGTTGCAAAGTCAATTGAAAGAGAGCAAACAAAAGGTAGGATAGTTTCCCTATTATACCAAGGAGAATTGCCATGTTTTTATTTAGTGGGAAGTGGAACGTTTGTCTCTAGACGCAAAACTATCTCGCTTAGAATTGAAGTTAAATCGTACCGAGGTGGAACTTGTCTCGATTCTTGAAAGCTTTCCGAAGAACGATGGAAAGTGGTCTCGGACAGTTATTGAGTCGAAATATGCAGAGTGCATGGAGAATAAGAAGCAGTAGTATTTCTCAAAACGAATAATATTCCGCACTATTATGGGTCCAAAGGCGTTTGCCAAGAATTCTACTGCAGCACGGTTTCCTGTTTCGAGGACTGTTTCAACGTTTTGACTTTTTCGATGTGGAAGCGCAGTAAGACAAAGAGACTAGAAACAGGAAGTGGTTTTTTTAATTTCGACTGTTTATACAAAAAGTTTTCAAATCTTACAAATAATTGGAGAGTGTAGGAAATACAGAATCACCAAACTGTTCATATAAAACTGCCATAAGAGAATCAAATTTGGGTACAAAAGACGACATTCTATTCTTCTCTTCAGAATCAAGGTTGTTATAAGTGTCCATATGAAAAGTATAAATACTACTCATTTCAGCATTATCTTTGGTATCTTCCTTCATAACAACGTCATCACTATCGGCATCTTTTTTCGTGTCTTGATTATTCTGTTTCAGACAAACATGCGCGGCTAGTAAGAGTGCACCATAAACCTTTGCCAGTGAAAGCCTCCGTTCAGAGTCCGCATCGTTACTTTCAAGTTCCGTTTCTATTTTTCTAGACAAAAATGGCAAATGAGGCATTAAACAAATCTGAACCTCACGAACACCTAAGCTAAGAAATCCTACAATAGCGCCATAACGAGTAGTCAACGGTCGTTCGTCATCCAACAAGGCACTTGTTAAACTTCGAGCCACTCTTGTTTGTAGGGTTGCGGAATGGGAACCAAACTGATGGTAGATAATACCCAGGACACTGGAAGAATAGTCACGAAGATCCCAGTGAGGATCCGTCCACTTCGAGCAAAGTCTTTTTCCTAAAATACACGTGAGAACGGGTGGAACAATCTGATGTAAGTAGGGGTCGATGTGAATATTGGAATTTGATATCAAAGCTCTCGTTAACTGCATCACGGAGAAGAGACGCTCCGTAAAAAGGATATTCTCGCTAACTTCTTTGTGAATATACAAAGTAAAGTAAGGAACTAACTGCTGGATTCCCGGTTGCTTCGAAAGCTCTCTCAAACAAGCTTTCTTCTTTTCATTGTCGTCGCCTCTTATGATAGAAATGACGCGATCATACAACAACTGAAACTCCTTGGATAGTGCATGTTTTAAAGGTTTCAGAGCTTCGACAGGAACAGGGTCACTACATGGATAAAAATAAAGAATAAGTAAAACAAATTCACAAAAATACCTCCTTGTTTTCGCGTCTTTCAACTGATCTCTTACAGGATTCTGCCGAATAGCAGGTTGAACCCCTTCAATAGCCAACCAGTGAGCTTCGAGCGTTGGTTCTACTGGAGGTTTTGGAAGGGATTCCTCCAAAACTTGGCTCAAGTCCACCTACAGGTACGTAAGTCGACCGGTTCAACTTTGAGCTAACGAGAACCAACCAAGTCATCGTCCAAAACGTATAAACCAGGACAACTTTTTACTGCACGAAACTGCTTCTTTTGTGGCGCTGTATATCCAAATATTGGTTCCATGTTCTCGAGACGAAGAGCAGCATTGATATCTCTGGGTAAGAGTTTGGTGCGTTTAGAATTTCGCATAAACTTTACAGCCTCTTGAAGAAGTTGTCTCAATCTATATTCTGCGTCTTCTATTACAGCAGTTGCAACTTCTTCAGGTATGCTTTCGACCCCTAAACTATACTGAGCAACGGCTTGACAAGTTTCCTTTCTCAGTGCCGCTTCCATGAATAATTTTCCAATTTAACAATCGCTTTGTCGTCTCAAGGAAATGCTGATGAGAAGTGAGCAAAGTTGTTTACTTTTTATTACTACTCGATTGCGAATGATATTTTGGTCAATAGCACCGCAACAAGACTAGGAAAAGAAGTGTCGTAATATAATATAAAAATAATTTTCTCTATAAATTCACTGCTCGAGATTTGCAGAGTCAAGTAGGAAACAATGTTGGAAACATACATACATAGTCACACACATATATAAATATGTATATATATTCTCTGCGGCTATTCGAAACAGAAAGTAGGATATTTGCATCGACTGTCCGCACCTCCGCCAAACAGAAAGCGTGTCCAATCCTCATTAAATATTGGCGTGCCCTTGGTTTTTATTACGTCAGTGGTTTTTTGACCAAAAGCATAAAAGGAAATGGGTATGGACCTGGATAACTGGATAGAGAAAGTAAAAAGCGCACAGTATTTACCAGAGCCAGACTTGAAACGGCTTTGTGACTACGTGAAGGAAATTCTTATTGAGGAGTCCAACGTACAGGTAGGAAAAAACGTGGTGTATTGTAACTTGCTTGTTCACATCACTAACCTTACCTTTCAGCCGGTTTCCTCGCCAGTCACGGTATGTGGGGATATTCATGGGCAATTTCACGATCTCTTGGAGCTCTTTCGAACTGGAGGAGAAGTACCCGAAACTAACTACATCTTCATGGGGGATTTTGTCGACCGTGGTTATAATAGTCTTGAAACCTTCACCTTGCTGCTTTGCCTAAAGGCGAGGTATCCTTCAAGGGTTACCTTACTTCGCGGGAACCATGAAAGTAGGCAAATTACTCAAGTTTATGGGTTCTACGACGAATGTCAACGTAAATACGGTAACGCCAATGCATGGAAATACTGCTGTGAAGTATTTGACTACCTAACCATTGCTGCGTTAATTGACGGTGAAATTCTTTGCGTCCACGGTGGACTCAGTCCTGATATTAGAACTTTGGACCAAATACGGACGGTAGACAGGCGACAAGAAATACCTCATGAGGGTGCGTTTTGTGACTTGATGTGGAGTGACCCGGAGGTATGTCGAAACGTTATGAGATGCTTTTGCAATTGGGTACTAAACACTTTTTAGGACATCGAGACTTGGGCAGTAAGCCCTAGAGGAGCGGGTTGGTTATTCGGCTCAAAGGTTACTGCTGAATTCAATCATATTAATAAGCTGTCTCTCATATGTCGTGCACATCAGTTGGTACAGGAAGGTTACAAGTATATGTTCCCAGAGAGGTCTTTGGTTACAGTTTGGTCGGCGCCAAACTATTGTTATCGTTGTGGAAATGTCGCTGCAATATTGGCTTTTGACGAGAATTTGGAGCGAGAGTTCAAGATCTTCCGAGAGGTTGCAGAAGATCACCACGTCGTTCCGGCCCGAGCTGCTGTTCCTTACTTTTTATAATTGTATGTAATAGGAACATTTATCTTTTGTTTTTATTGTCCCTATGACAGATAAAGGATAGATTACAAGTTTTTGCAGTGTGTCACTTGGAATCTCAGTCGAATCCAATTCATTGACGCTTTTGGCGGTTGGCTGCAAGGTAGTCACAACAAGACTTGTGTACAAAGCAAGTTTTTATGGACTGTGTTTCGTCAAACGTGTTGTTTCTTTGTAGCCCTGGATATAACGTTGTTTCCTCAGGAAGTAGGAAGAACGCCTGGCTTGGCTCAACGAAATACTCTCGGGGGTTCAACTCGAGTCGTCCAGGTCGTTTTTTACATTGCACTACAAGGGCTTGTAGCAATAGAGTTTCGATAGATGCCAGTAGGAGCCTTTATTGCAGGTCAAGTAGGAGAAGTCGTGCTATTGAGGACCATTTTGAAAAGTTGGTCGCCTCTTTCAGTGCTCAGGTTGCACAGCAGATTTGTCCAGAGACAGGAGATAAGGTTTCTTGCGCTTCAACGTGCACAGAGTCCGAAAAGGCGTTCTCCGACGGGTACTTTTTCAGTAGAGTTGGTGTAAGTGGTAGGAAGTCTGGCATATTATTGGAACAAACTTTGAAAGAAGAGGGGATGTCTTTGTCGAGGGTTTTGCCTTGCCAAGATGCAGTTGTCGTCTTCCCTTTAGCTCCAAGTTCATCTAACAGTACTATTTATTCCTTTCGTACAAGGGAAACTTGGGAAAGAGAAGAACATAGTTTTCCCCTACCTGGTAACTTGAAAAAGGAAAGAAAGAAAGACGTTTCTAATCATTGGTCTTATTTGCAGCCCTTTTTATCTTATCTTTCGACGGAAGATCTGTGTAAAGTGGAGTTGGCTTTAAAATTAAGTTCCGAATGGGTTTCTAACTTGGTTGGAAGGGAAGCTACTAGTTTGATAACGAAAATTGTAGAAATGACCGTGATACTTGCTTCCTATCGTGTTGATAAGGATTGCATTATCGCAAATTTTTTGTCCGCTCTTGAGGAGAAAGTGAAATATGCTACTTTAGCTAAACTGGCTTTACTCTTTGATGGTTCAGTTTCGAACATATTACGAGAGTATATCTTTATGGGCAAGATGGCTCATATGATTCTTGAGATGCCGCAGGGTAATTCGAGTTGGGTGAAAAGTCATCTTTGGGCGTCTATATCCGAACCTAGAGCTGTTTTGTTACGTTTGGTAGAACGCCTGTGGACACTTCGACATGTGTCTAAATGGCCGCTTTATTTACAGCAATCGACAGCATTGGAAATTTTACATGTTTTTGTTCCTCTTGCAAATGCTGCAGGTCTTGGAAGGTAGGGAAAAGAGTGCATTGTAATAAGAAATATTGAAACCTTTTTTTTCACTAGCCGCATGTATGAGTTGGGTGACCTGAGTTTGAGAATATTGTTCCCTCAATCCTACTTAAAGTTCGAAAAGTGGCATTTATTTATTCGAGACCAAGCACAAGATGTACTTTCTTCCGCGCAACGTGAACTTCTTCTTTGTCTTATGAGGGACCCATTTTTAGTCCGTCTTGCTGAACAATTTACAATTACTGGTCGCACGAAGGACATGGTTTCTACTTTTATTAAAATGCTCAAACAAAACAAGACAAAGGAGCAGATCCTTGACTTTATTGCAATGAGAGTTATTATTCGATTGCGACCAGGAGTTCGAGTAGAGCGTGTAGATGATATAGAGCTCGCAGTTTGTTCACGTGTATATGAAATAGTAACTTCTATATGGAAGGAAGTTGAAGGTAGATACAAAGATTACGTAATTGCTCCTAAACCGAATGGCTATCGTTCTATTCATACAACAGTGCGACATCCTAGTGGCTTTCCAATAGAAGTTCAAATACGAACCGAAGAGATGCATCTTTTGGCGGAATATGGATCGGCATCTCATCGCTTTTACAAAGGCGAAATAGAATATAAGCAGCCTAATCACCCAGTTTTCGAAAAAGCTGGTGGTAGTGGTGTTTGAGGTTGCGTGAAAGCTTGCCTGTTACTTGTACATATTTTTATTGGGATATTCCAGTTGTTTTCCTGAACAACGGATGCTGGTGTTTTCGTATTTTTTTGTATACGAGGATTTGTGTATATGTATATTGAAGTGGAAAAACTTGTCAGTTATTCTTACAACAGCGTTTTCGTCTGTGTGCAATGAACGGAATCATTTAGTTTCATTGGTAACTCCATGTATGAGGGATATTCTGGTGTTCATTGTATTTATGAACATAACGTATTTCTACCAATTAAAAGGTTCCGTTTCAGTTTTTGTTTTTTGAAGGCTTTGTGGAAGCACACAAGGAAGGACAGCGTATCGAGTCAGTCTGGGAGGAATGAAGGAATGCCGTCTTGTATCGTATGGAGGAAGCCTTGAATGAGAGCGCATGGCAAGGTCACTACTCAGCTTGCTCTCGAAGCATATAATAAAGACAGGCATCTTCCCGTTATGTATGAACAAGCCACAAACTAATATATTTCTTGCCTCTCCTGCAAGTTTCCTTCATAGACAAGAAAAGGGTTCTTGTGAGAGAAAAGTGCAGCTTGGTGTCTCCGTTGGTAGAAAAGGTCAGAGAGATTTGGCACCTCTCGACTTTTCTCTCGTTTTTTTTCGGTCACTAGTCACGAAAGCGGATAAGAAAAAGAACTTGGAGCCTGAAAAGAATCCCCAGGTAATAGAAAATCTAAAGAAACTCGAACGAAGTTTGAAAGGCGCCAAAGTGGAAATATTGAGTGGTGACACGATAACGGTGAAAGATGTAGCTTCTCAATTAAAAGTATCTGCGAAAGCTTTGGCTCTTGCTCTTCGTAAATTTACTGGAGAACCGACCGTTGCAGACTCGGTGGTTTCCAGTGACGCCGTTGAACTTGTGCTATCCGATTTCGGGGCAAAGGTATCGTTTATAAAGCAAACTTCAGCAGAAACAGAAAAAATGGGACGGACAACTCCTCGCTATCTTCAAAAATATACTCCTGAAGTTTGGGCTTCCTTTCCACTCCGACCTCCAATAGTCACTGTGATGGGCCACGTCGATCACGGTAAGACCACCTTGTTAGACGCACTGAGGAACTCCAATGTGGCAAGCTCGGAGAGAGGAGGTATTACGCAGAATATTGGAGCCTTTTCTGTATCTCTTTCCAATGGTTCGATGGTAACCTTTTTGGATACTCCTGGACATGAAGCTTTTGCTGCTATGAGAGCTTGTGGTACTCAAGTTACCGATATTGTAGTTTTAGTTGTTGCTGCAAATGATGGCGTAATGCCTCAAACATTAGAAGCTGTAAACCATGCAAGGAATGCCAATGTTCCTATCATCGTAGCGATAAACAAAGTGGATATTTCAGGCTGTTCACCAGAAAAGGTGATGAATGACCTATACTCCTATGCAGGAATTCAAGTCGAACAAATAGGAGGCGATGTACAGTGTGTACTTGTCTCTGCTTTGAAACGACAAGGTCTCGAGAACTTGATCGATGCAATATTGTTGCAAGCGGAACTCTCTGACCTTCGAGCGAATACGAAAGATCCCGGAGAAGCTATTTGTATCGAGTCTAAAGTATCCAAAGGGCTAGGAAGTGTTGCGAATTGTATTGTAGGTATTTTGCACAGTTGCGTGGTACCAATTACTAATTATTTAGGTACGTTGGGGTTCTTTTCATGTGCAAGATTTTGTGGCTAGTGGTCGAAGTTGGGGTCGTATACGTCGTATGTTGGATGACCGGGGTAAATCCATATCTGTAGCAGGTCCATCTACGCCTTTTACCTTGGTTGGATTGAAGGACTTGGTGGATCCTGGGGGTTTGGTATGCGCCATGAAAGATGAAGCAGAGGCCAAGTCATACGCAGAAAAGCTAGATTCCGATATGTATTTGAAGAAACTTCAACAAACAGCCTTACAAGTAAGTCTTCAAAGAGCAGCGGCAAAGTTAAAGTCGCAAGAAGCTTCCACTCCAGAGAGCGCTGATTCCCCTCATTCGAAAAAACGCTTAAGCTTTGTTATTAAAGCGGACGTTCGTGGTTCTATTGATGCCGTAAGATGTCTTTCTATTCGTAGTTTGTAGTGATATGAAAAATTGTAACGTTGAATAGGTACTTGAATGTATTCACAAGATGAAAAGTGAAGAAACCGATGTCGAAGTGGTACACTCAGGAGTTGGTGCCGTTACCGACTCGGATATATTTTTGGCTGCTTCTTCTGGAGCTTCGGTCTTGGCATTCAACTGTAAAGTTCCTAGTAATGTGATTCAACACGCCAAACACAACGGAGTTTCTATTCGTCAATACAGCATTATATATGAGTTGCTGGACGATATTCAGTCCCTACAAGAAGGCAAGTTCGAACCATCCACGGTGGAAAAGTGTATTGGTACTGCACAAATCAAGCAAGTCTTTTATCTCGACAAGAAACAAGGGAAACGAGCGAAAGTTGCAGGTTGTGTAGTGTCCAACGGGATGGTGGCCAAAGACCACAAGGTTCGAGTCTATCGTTCAGGCGATGTTATTGGAGAAGGCAAAGTCGATTCTCTGAAATTTTTCAAAGAGGATGTACTTTTTGTTTCTTCCGGCAAGGAATGCGGCTTGATGATATCTGGTTTTGAGGATTTTCAGCAAGGGGATACGCTTGAAGTTGTAGAAGTGGTTCCTGTGTCGTCAAAAGAAGATAAATATTTGATTACTTAATTGCATATCTAGACAATATTTAGAACTTGGAAGATTGTTGTATTTCCATAAATAGATATTTTGGAAATGATTTTGTGTGGCAATTGGAACTTTATTTCATTCTTGGTCCGTCAGGGATTGTCCTTGCATGTCTCACGATAGATTGACGCCATTTGAACGACACTTGAAAAAGGCTGAAGAAAAAGATGAAAGAGAAAGGAAAGAAGCAGCAGAGTTGTATCACGAGTTTGTTCGTGCGTTCGCAGCTGATGAAGAGGCAGAACAGGACACGGTTGAAGAAACAACAAAGGCGACGTCCCACCGAGACAAGCAAGTAAACACGAAATTTTTCACACACGAGGATACTCCTTCTAGTTCCGTTGGTTTATTGGAAAATAAGTACAGGCAGCGTTTTTGTATGTTTTTCCATAACATTCTTCTCACCTTTGAGTCTTCGTAAATACCAGGAAGTCGGTAAAGAAGAAGCGAAATATTGACTTGTTTTTGGAAGAAATCAAACGAGGAAATACAGCTAGCAAGGAACCAGAGAAGCAAGTAGCGCCAAAGACGTTTTTGAATCCTGTCGGTTCACACGACTCGGGAGATCCCCTAACAACCAATATTTTTCTCGGAAACTTGGTAAGTGAGCCTCAACATATCTTCTTGTTGGGAAATGTCCGTTTTATCGACTGATTTTCTTGAACAGAATCCTTCTACCAAAGAGGAGACGTTACTGAGAACGTTTGGTCGCTATGGCCCTATTGGTAGCATCAAAATCATGTACCCTAGAACTCCAGAGGAACATCTCCGCGGATATAATTCAGGCTTCGTATCCTTCATGGAAAGAGACGACGCAGAAGCCGCGTTAGAAGCGTTGCAAGGAAGTATTTTGGACGGTTTTGCTATCCGTTTGGCTTGGGGAAAGCCTGTCAAAAGACCTCTCCAGCCACTGCAACCTCCTAGCGGTTTTGTTTACGGAGGTTCTAACTTAAAGACAACTGCTTTAGATACTGCTGGTGAACGTGCTAGAGAGAATAATGTAGTGATTGATGTCGTGGCGCCTTTTGATCTCCAACGTCGAAGAGAAATCGACCTTTTAGCTTTACATGTTGCCAGGGAAGGCTATGCTTTTGAAAGTATGATTATAGAAAGGGAGAAGAAGCTAGATGCTCAGGGAGGTTGTCGTTTTCGTTTTCTGTTTGATGTACGTGAGAGTAATTCCGAGGAGAACATATATTATCGATGGAAAGTTTATTCTTTGTGCCAAGGAGATATGGAGTCAAGATGGCGAACCGTTCCTTTTGTTATGTATGAAGGTGGACCCTCATGGCGGCCACCTACTTGTTCGAAGCCGTATAATAACCCTGGCACGAAGAAGAATGATTTGGAAGTCTTGACAGAAACCACTATAGAACAGGGAGGAGACGAAGATGATGTTGTCACTAAAGTCAGCCGAAAAGATGCTAGTTTGAAACAAGGAGATGTGGATCAGTTGATGGAATTATTACGGAATATATCACCTGAGAGAAGTTGCATAGCAGAAGCGATGGTTTTTTGTGTGGAACGAGCATTTGCAGCTGGAGATATTGCATCCATCATTGCGGAGTCCTTGACTTTAGATGAAACTCCTATAGCTATCAAGATTGCTCGTTTATATTTGATATCGGATATTTTACATAACAGCGTTGCTCCAGTGCATAATGCATCTGCTTTTCGTAGTCGTTTTCAGATGGTTCTACCTTTGATATTTGATTCTCTTGGGAAAAGTTATGAAAAAGTGGAAGGTTTCATGGCTTCGAGTTCAGTGCGGGCACAAATTGAGGCAGTTTTAGAAGCTTGGAGCAATTGGTCCTTGTATCCCGAAGACTTTATAGAACAATTACGTTTGAGATACCGTCGATCTTACAAGTCTGGACATGCGAGTGCTTCATCGCCAGTTGCCACGAACAATAATGAGCAAGAGAAAGATATGGAGAATTTGACAACCAAGGAGTATAGTTTGGAAGAAGAAGATTTAGACGGCATTCCATTGGAGGAGGAGGAGGAGGAAGAAGAAAATCCACCAGTGAGATGTTCGACCGAAACTGCAGAGAGTGGAACGGAACAAGAAGAACTCGATGGCGAGCCGATTTAACTTTCCATTTCTTGTTTGTTGATTGGCCAATTCCCAACGGCTCGACGTGTTGTTTTATAAATCGTAGCGTTCGCTTCCGTGGCACGCATGTTCAGTTGGTTGTAGATGGAAGCGTCCATGAATAATAAACCAAGCACCAAGCCAAAGTCTCCTTGTTTCTCTTCTGGGCCTTGTGCCAAACACCCTGGATACTCTTTAGAAAAGTCTCTTTCTAATGCAGCACTGGGTCGTTCTCATCGCTCGACTATTGGAAAATCCAAGCTGAAGAACGCAATCGAAAAGACTAAGCAGATTCTGCAACTTCCTTCGTCTTATCGTGTTGCTATCGTTCCAGGTTCTGATACCGGTGCCGTAGAAATGGCGCTTTGGAGCTTGTTAGGGCCACGTCCTGTAGATGTTTGTTATTGGGAGTCTTTTGGCAAAGGTTGGCTCACGGACATAGTTAATGAGCTACGGCTGAAGGATGTGCGGCACCTCACTGCAGAATATGGAAAATTACCTGATCTCTCCCAAGTAGATTCTAGTCACGACATTGTTTTCACTTGGAACGGAACAACTTCAGGGGTACGCGTGCCTGATGGTTCCTGGATAAGCAGCGAGAGAGAGGGGCTAACCATATGTGATGCTACTTCTGCCGTCTTTGCTATGGAAATTCCGTGGGAAAAGCTGGACGTTGTTACTTATTCTTGGCAAAAGGTCTTGGGCGGAGAAGCAGCACATGGTATGCTGATCTTGTCGCCTAGAGCTGTGCAAAGATTGGAGCAGTATACTCCTCCGTGGCCATTGCCAAAACTGTTTCGAATGACAAAGAACAATAAGCTGGATGATGCTCTGTTCGAAGGAAATGTAATCAACACTCCTTCTATGTTGTGCGTAGAAGACTATTTGGATGCGCTTGAATGGGCTGAATCGATCGGTGGCTTACGAGGCCTCATAGCAAGATCAGAAAAGAACTTGACGGTATTAGAGGACTTTGTACAAAAGCACTCTTGGATTGATTTCTTAGCTGAAAATAAGAAAATACGGTCCAATACATCTGTCTGTCTCGTTTTGAAACTAGAAAAGGAAAAAGTGAAGCAGATTTCCTCTCTTCTTGCCAAGGAACAAGTTGCGTATGATATAGATTCCTATCGAGAAGCACCACCAGGCTTGCGGATATGGTGCGGTGCTACTGTAGAGTCTACAGATTTGGAATGTTTGACGCAGTGGTTACAATGGGCTTATGAACAGGTGTCTCAGGTTCAAAACGGCGAACATAAGTGATTTTTTTCGTAGAATCTAGTTTGTTGTATTTTCAAGATAGTTTTTTGTTGTTTTTTTGATAGTAAAATAATCTCAAGGAAATAATTCGTATATCTCGTCTATTGGGATTGTTTGTTTTCCAGGGAAAACACTTTGCACCAAATCTTCTGCCTTTTTCAAGTTAATTCCTGAAAAGCATTTGAAAAGCAAGCCTACCTGTTTCTTGGTCATTTCGCTTTCTATTTTGCATATCATAGAAACCAGTGTCTCAAGTGATACTTGGCTGTTGTGGACACCCTGAAGGAATGAGAATAGAGAAGCCACTTCTTGTTTTCTTTCATATTCCGTTTCGTAAGTTTTCGCAATTATAGCTTGAAACTCAAACATATCCAAGTTGTCATCTTCATCCAAGTCCACCGTCCTCAACGCCTCTTGCAGTTGATCCCTCTTCACACCTTTAAATACATCCGAAATGATATCCAAGTCTTTCAAGTCAATCTTTCCATCCTTATTTCTGTCTAGAAGCGAGAAAGCATTTTGCATATGCTGTATCTTGTGGTGTGTTAATAGTCGTTCTCCGTCTTTGGTCATGACAACAACAACAACAATTGGAGCACCCGCGCCACGTCCCAATTTTTAAATTTTGAATGTTGATGGAAACATTTCTTCTTGGCACACAAACACAAAAAGAGAGAGTTGGTACAAGGACTCGTCGCTCACAAGGAACTACTTTAAATATGTAGGCCAAAGTAAACTATTTTATGTATTGGAAAAAAAACTCTTCCAGTCTCGAACTATCTTTTCCTCCTTCTCATTCGGGACAGACACAACATCGAAAGACTTGAATTTCGCTTCCTCAAATAAGAACGACTGTAAAGCTATTTCAGCGACATCTTCTCGAGGTATCGTTCTGTGCTCACTGTTCACCAGTTCATCATTGTGGCCTACCAAAAGTGAACGTCGACCTCCGGCTTCATCTATGAGACCTTTCAAGAGTTCAGACAACTCATTCGACCAACACTCTCCACATGACTTACCTCCAGGGTGAATGATGGTGTATGGAATACCACTAGACATAAGATAATCTTCCGACTGTTTCTTCCACTTGAGAATATTTCCTAAGCGGTTCAACGGATGATCTTTCATAGTTACACCCATGGAACTTATCAAGACAATGTGGTCCACACCGCTTTCCTTTGCAACGTCTATTTGCTTTTTTTGGCCTATCCAGTCAATCTAGATAGTCAAGTCAATATCCGGAAAGCATACAGTAGTCCATGAAAGATACCTGTTCGGGTTCCTCTCCTTCCTTGAAGAAAAATTCGGGAGGTTGCTTACTCGTTCCATCAGGATTACTCTTCAACATAGGCACAGCACTCGTTGCTATCAATAATTTTTGGCAATTTTCGAGCGCTTGTCTCAAAACTGTCTCGTCGAGAATAGACCCAACAAAAAATTGGTGACTTTCATCGAACAAAGAGCGTATCTTTTCTGCCGACCTTGCCAGTCCTCTGGGGTGAAAGTGATCTGGAAGACTGGTTGCCTTTTTGAAAGCCAGTGAACCTGTCCTTCCCGAAGCTCCGGTAATAAGGAGATTCGCGGGTAGGTTTGTCATTCCTAGTACGAAACCCAAAGGTTTGCCCAGTTTATGTCTGCAAACTCTTTTGTGCCTGAGGAACAAAGTTATCTCCCAGCGGTGTCGATGGCCAACGAGACAACAATGAAACGCCATTTCATTCGTTGGAGCCTCGTCGCAATCTCCAACCGTTGGCCTTTTTGTGTGAATTGTTCCTTTTGGGGTTGTGGTGAGAGCGAAGAAATTCACGGTATTTTCTACATTTCGCAGCGTTGTTTGTGTCGGAAGATGGCAAGCTCTTGGAGAACTGTGCGAAAGCTAGAGAAACTACAAAAACCTGTGCCCTCAGATATCGAAATTGCACAATCGATAGAACCGTTATCTATAAAAGAGATCGGTGACGCAATAGGACTCAAGGACGACGAAATCGACTTGTACGGTAAGTGGTCAGTAAGATGGTGGAACGAGTCTGGGTTGACGTCATATAGGTCCTTCAAAAGCAAAAGTACATCTCTCGGTATTGGAACGATTGAAAACTCGAGATGACGGAAACTATATCGTCGTAGGAGGTATTTGTGTTCTTCTCTATCTTGCATGTATCGATACATTTATGCATTATTTTTTATATTCTTCAAGGAATCACCCCAACACCTCTTGGAGAGGGAAAGAGTACTACCACAGTGGGATTGAGTCAATCGCTGGGGGCACATCTTGGGAAGAAAGTGTTCACTTGTGTAAGACAACCTTCACAAGGACCTACGTTTGGTATAAAAGGGGGTGCAGCAGGTGGTGGATATTCACAGGTATGCAAACTCAGTGTTTTATTCGGCTTGCAAAATTTTCGCAGGTTATTCCTATGGAAGAATTCAATCTGCATCTTACTGGCGATATTCACGCTATTGGAGCAGCCAACAATCTATTGGCTGCAGCAATAGATACTCGAATGTTTCATGAGGCTACTCAATCTGATGAGGCATTGTTCCGTAGACTTTGTCCTCCAAACAAAGTATGTCTGTTCGAGGCAAATTGTTTTGTATTCAACTTTTCAAGGATGGTTCTCGTCGGTTTGCACCTGTTATGCTACGTAGACTGGAGAAACTGGGTATTCATAAGAATGATCCCAATGAATTGACGACTGAAGAGAGATCCAAGTTTGTGCGTTTGGATATTGATCCCGATACTATCACTTTTAGAAGAGTTGTGGACGTGAACGATAGGTTCCTCCGTAAGATCACTATTGGTCAGGGAGAAACTGAAAAGGTACCTTTACTTCTTGGTGTGAGGGTTTCTAGGATTGAGTGGGTTTGAAAGGGTCATGAACGTGTGACTGGTTTCGATATAACTGTTGCTTCAGAAATAATGGCAGTGTTGGCACTAAGTACCAGTTTAAGAGATATGCGCGAGAGATTGGGCAGAATGGTTGTCGGTACTTCCAAAGGTGGAGAAGCAATTACTGCTGATGACTTGGGTATCGGCGGTGCTCTTACCGTGCTGATGAAAGATGCAATAATGCCGAATTTAATGCAAACCTTGGAAGGAACTCCTGTTTTTGTTCATGCAGGTAATTACTATTATTATTGCTGTTGTTGTAATGAGAATAGAGAAACTAAATGAGGGTTTTAGGTCCATTTGCCAATATTGCTCACGGGAACTCTTCTGTTGTAGCAGATATGTTGGCATTAAAGTTGGTAGGCAACGATGGATATGTTCTAACAGAAGCTGGTTTTGGTGCAGACATTGGTTTGGAGAAATTCGTGAATATTAAGTGCCGGTATGTCATATATTAGGTTTGTTATTTGTGTCTAAAACACACTGGAAAAGTGCTTCTGGTTTAGTTCCCAATTGTGCTGTTATTGTGGCTACAATTCGAGCTTTGAAAATGCATGGCGTAAGTATTGGAGAGAAGGAGAACTTGTTGATGAATGAATGTTTCTGTGGTTATCATTATTAGGGTGGTCCTCAAGTATCTGCTGGGACACCACTTCCTCATGAATACACTCAAGAAAATTTGCAACTGGTAGAAAATGGAATGTGCAACTTAAGAAGACATATTGCCAATACGAGAGCTTTTGGTATACCTGTGGTGGTAGCTTTGAACAAGTTCCAGTACGATACAGACGCAGAAATACAGCTCGTAATAAAGAGATGTAAGGAAGCAGGTGCCTTTGATGCAGTTTTGGCCGATCATTGGGCACAAGGTGGTCAGGGTGCTATAGAGTTGGGTATGATATAAGCTTTCATTTTCAAGTGATCGACATAGAGAAATGCTGGATAGGACAAGCTGTCATTCGTGCTTGCCAAGCAGCCAAAACTCCATTGCGTTTTAGTTATGCATTGGACGATTCTCTCATAGAGAAAGTGAAGGCCATTGCGAAAAATGTTTACAAAGCAAAGGATGTGGAATTCTCCGTAAGAATGACTTTCCTGTGATAACGTTGTTGTTACTGAAAACTTCATGTAGGAAGATGCAAAGAGGAAAATAGAAAGATACCAATCTCAAGGGTTTGGCAACTTGCCTGTTTGTGTTGCAAAGACCCAATATAGCTTTTCAGCAGATGCCTCGTTAAAAGGTGCACCGGAGAATTTTATTTTGCCCATAAAAGACGTGCGCCTAAGTGCTGGAGCAGGTAAGCAGAGATTTGGACAATATGTACGAAGAATGGAAAACTTTATTATCGATAGGCTTCATTTATCCTTTGTGTGGTGAAATGCAAACTATTCCTGGTCTACCAACGAGACCCGCATATTATGAAATAGACTTGGACCCGGAAACTGGAAAGATAGTGGGATTATCATAGTCTTGAAAATACAGATTTATTTTCAAGCCACGCAAGAGTCAAGCATCAACGATCTGACTACTCATAAGATATTTCTATCTTTTGTGACTCTGATTTCTCGACATGTTTCTTGGGTACAGTTATAGTCAATATTCCGTCTTTGCACGAGGCTTTGATTCCCTGCTTGTCAATCTGCTTTGGTAGTCGTATACTTCGTTCAAATTTTCCGTAGCTTCTCTCCATCCTATGGAATACCGTTCCTTCTCGTTCTTCATCCGACTTTTTTTCGTCAGCCTTTTCTCCAGACACACTCAAGATATCCCCTTTCAAGTCAACTTTAATGTTTTCTCTCGGTACTCCAGGTACCTCAGCTTTCACCAGAAACGCGTCTTCTTTTTCAATGAGGTCGATTCTCGGCGACCATAACTGAGACTCAGCTCCACCTACTCGAGGTATCAAGTTCCATGCATCACGGAAGAAGGGGTCATTCGTCCAAGAAAATAAGTCACCAAAGCCGCTATCAAAGAAACGACCAGGTCGCACCAACTCACTCATTGCCAACTCGTTTCACTTTTCGATGATGATTACACCTCACATCACCTGGAGGTTGGCTATTTAAAATTTCGGAAGAAGATTCAAGAGATTGCTAGCAAGTTCGGATGTGGAACTTTCTAGAAAGAACATATTCCATCATATGGTGACACTACCACTTATAGTGGAGTTGGGCAGAGATGGCCGAGCGGTCTAAGGCGCTGCGTTTAGGTCGCAGTCATCCCAGATGGCGTGGGTTCGAATCCCACTCTCTGCAACTTTTTATTTTTTAGGGGTGTGGGGGTAGAGCTTGTGTGAAGTATTAGCGCCCAACGATGGTGGTGAGAAGGACGCCTTAGCAAGTTTTGCTTTTTCTTATTTTTGGTAAAGGTTTCTGCTCTGTATATATTAGACGCAAGAGGAAGGGTTCTTATCTCCAGAAATTATCGAGGAGACGTTCCTAATGACGTGATAAATCAAGTGAAACAAAAAGTCATAGAGGCAGAAGATGTAAGCCAGATGACTCTTTTGGCACTTGACGATTGGTTGAATTTTACTAGGATAGCTCGACAAAGCCCATTATTCACGATGAACAAAGAGGATATTCCTTGGCTCTTATCAAAGTGTCGGATATTTTTTTAGTGGCTGTGACCAGAACCAACGCGAATGCCGCCCTTATGTTGTCTTTTCTGTATCGCGTTGTACTCGTATTTCGAGAATACTTCAAGGATGTAGAGGAAGAGTCTATAAGAGATAATTTTGTTCTTATTTACGAGTTGTTGGACGAGATGATGGACTTTGGTTTTCCACAGAGTACGGAGAGCAAAGTTTTACAAGAGGTATTTTCTTTGTTTTTCTCTTTGTTTTTGAATTACTTTATTCCCTTTTTCAGTACATAACGCAAGAACGACATGTTTTGGAGACTCCACGTCCACCTATTGCTGTGACGAATGCTGTTTCTTGGCGTTCGGAAGGTGTGAAACATCAGCGTAATGAAGTA
Source organism: Galdieria yellowstonensis (assembly GCA_026122205.1). Lineage (NCBI taxonomy): Eukaryota > Rhodophyta > Bangiophyceae > Galdieriales > Galdieriaceae > Galdieria > Galdieria yellowstonensis. Next base: position 148,573 of record JANCYU010000042.1, on the reverse strand, counting down.
TTCTTGGATGTAATAGAAAAGGTGAATCTTCTCGTTGGTGCCAATGGAAATGTGTTGTATTCCGAAATTCTTGGTCAAATGAAGATGAAGTCCTTTTTAAGTGGTATGCCTGAACTCAAGTTGGGTTTAAACGACAAGCTTCAGTTTGAGGCTAGTGGGAGGCCTGGACAGTAAGTATAGCGCATGTTTTGTTGTTATTTGCCAACTTTTTCATTAGACGTGCTGTCGAATTGGAAGATATAAAATTCCATCAGTGTGTACGATTATCTCGTTTCGAGGCTGATCGAACCATTTCCTTTATTCCTCCAGATGGAGAGTTTGAGTTGATGAGTTATCGCCTAAGTACTCCGATACGTCCGTTGATTTGGGTAGACGCCGTGATAGAGTTCCATCCTTATCGTGTCGATTATACTGTGAATGTGAGAGCGCAGTTTAAACCAAAGTATACTGCCAATTCTGTGAAGATTTATGTTCCTACACCTCCTGACGCAGACACGCCGTTCAAAAGTGCCTCTGGACGAGTAAAATATATGCCGGAAAAGGACGTTTTTGTGTGGTCGTTGAAACATTTGCATGGAGGACAAGAACTTGTCGTTCGAGGCTATTTCGGATTGCCTTCTATTCCTTCCTCGGAGAATAGAGAACAAGCTGTACGTCGTCCGATATCGGTTGAGTTTGAAATTCCTTACTTTACTGTGTCCGGATTGCAAGTTCGTTATTTGAAAATTATTGAAAAGAGTGGTTATCGTGCACTTCCTTGGGTTCGCTATATAACACAAAATGGAGACTATCAATTGAGAATGGCCTAAACCTTTTTTATTCATTATCGTTCTTGTTGTAGTTATGACTCATCTTCATTGTTGCCTTGCAACCACTCGAGGTTCTTACGAGGTGCATAGAATCCTATTTGATAAATCTCGGAATTGTTTCCTTTTTCCATTTCTTCTAAAAGGTCCAAAAGATCCACTGCTTCAATCTTAGGTCGAAGAGGAAGTTCTGGATGGGTTTGTTTCAATTCTTTCCAAGACTTTTCCAAGTCGTCTTTATCTAAAAACGCGGGTATCAAGTTTTCACTATCCTTTTCCAAGGTTAGATCGGGAGCAACAAAAACTGGAACACTTCGTAGCGGTTTGCTTTTCGTGAGCTGTCTATAAAACTGAACTTGAGAAACTTCCGGAACAAAGCGAAAGACTACTTTCAAGTCACGTCCTTTACTATCTTTGAGTCCTGATGGTGTAGGTTTTGCAGATACCATATCAAAAGCTTTATCAAGAGACACCGCCTCTATTCGTGCGTTGCCACCTGCACCTTGACTCATTTGCATCAGCATCATGGAAGCGTCTGCCGCAGTGAAAAAGAACAGTCCAACTTGCGTATTTGGCTCTACTCCTTCTGCCAAAAATGGTTGTCCAGCTTGGTTGGTGACCATATAAACTTTGACGTTTTTTGTTCTTTCTTTCAACAGTTCTCGAGCTCTCTTTCTACCAACTACTGAGGATGATGAGGAAGCTGTGGCAACATCTGGTTTCACAAGGTTAGGAAACATTGGAACAGCACTTGCACTCAAAAGTATGCTCGTCATCATAACTGCGATATTCTTTGCCATATTTCTTCCTTTATGACAACAACCTAGTTCGACCAACGGAGTAGAGCAATTATACCGTGGAATATAAAGTTTCTTGTTGGTCACCGCTTTGTGAGGATGGAAGAGGACTGTTTTTCTATGCTTCAAAAATGGTTGCTGCACAAACAACAATAACAACATTTTCTTCTTCCACTCTTCACAACGACAATCGCGCGCAAGTCCTCTCTCAAAGAATTAATTGTGTGTGAAGGACGAATGACGACAAGTGCATTTATTTTCTCGTTACGACTGGATCCTCGTACAACGAGTTGTTTCTCAAAAGTTGGAAAGAACAAGTTTTCTCATTCAGTGAATTGGAGACTTTGTTATGGATCTGGTCATATGGATCCCAAGTTTCACCGAGTATTTGGTACCTTTGGAGAAACTTTTACAACAAATAGATTTGCAATGAGTGGTACTAGTCTAGTAGAAGAAGGGAAAGGAGGTAATATTCGTGATGGCGGTAGTAATAGTGGTGGCGGTGGCGGTGGTGGTGCTGGAAGAGGAGGTGGAAAAGGTGATGGCAATCCTTCCGATGCTTCTGGAAATCCTGATGGTAGTTTACTTGCACTAATGACCAAATATGGTTTCTCTTGGGAATCCATTGCACCGGATATTCGTCAAGCTTTTGAACAAGGCCAAATAGGAGAAGATGTTATTCGCAATTATATTTTAGCTAGAGTGAATCCTTTAAGTCGTCTTTTGATGAGTCTTAGTCAAGGAATGAGAAATAGATTTCTAGCGGATGAAAGGTTCTTATTGAAAATTCTTATTGAAGAGTCTTTAGGTTTATGTGGAAAATTATCTGCGGAGTGGGAACGTCGACGACATCGATTTTGGAAGGAAATAGACTTTGTTTTTGCCAATGTCGTGATGGCATTTTTAGCGGATTTTGCTTTGGTGTATTTCCCTGCGCCTGTCGTATCTTTGAACAACAACAACAACGCACGTCTTGTCCAATCTTCATGGATAACGCAATGGACAAGGAATTTGCCTGGAAGTGTATTTCAAGCTGGTTCTCAATACACGGTTGGTCAACGTGCCTTGTCATACTTTTTCAAAGTTGGTCAACTTGCGATGACTGGATTTTGTTGTTCTTTTGTTGGAGTAGCATTAACCAATAGTATTATTACTTTTCGCAAGGCTTTCGATCCTTCGTTTACTCCAGAAAATCCCATGTCCAATGTATTGACAACTTCTGCAGCATATGGATTGTTTCTAGGAGTTTCAGCAGGTACTCGTTATCAATTAGTGAATGGCATCGAACAACATATTTTTCCTCGAATGTTTTCTTCCGTTCCAAAAGTGGAAAGCATCGCTACTTTTTTATTACGATGGGGAAATACTTTTTGGGGTTCACAGCAGTGGGTCATGTTTGCCAAGTTTACAGGAGTACAGAAAAGCTCCGAGTCTCCTGTGGCAAAGAAAAGTGCATAAATATATACTTTTTAATACGCTCTAGCAAATATTGCCATATGAGTTGCAGGTTCGCCACTATAAAAACATTTTGCATTCTTTGCCAAATGTTGTAGTTGCAAGGGATAACAACGAAGCGTTGCTTTGGTTTCTTCTTTTATCCGTTCTTCGTTGATCGCATCACATTTCCAAGGAACCAGAAAAAACCCCTGAGCATCCTTGTCCCCTAGCAATAGTCTCCTCTTCATTTCCTCAAAACTCACCTGAGAAAATGTTTTCGAATCGAGTCGACTCTTGGCTTGTTGAAATAAAAACTGTTGGATATTTTCCAATTCTTGCAATATTGGAATGGATAAACTCGAGTTATTCGGCAATGTCCATTTCTTCTGGCGCTCTCCTTGACGACATACAACTGTAACTACTTGTTGATGGACATCCTTTGGTCCAATTTCTATTCGAATAGGAACTCCTTTTCTTTCCCATTCAAAATATTTACTTCCAGGTCGAATATAATCTCGGTCATCCAACTTTACTCGAATACCGCTGCTCTTCAATTGTTGCAACACATTTTGACAAGTATGCAAGACTTGTTCTCTTTCCTCTACTTGTGACTTGTATATAGGAACAATGACTACTTGAATAGGTGCAACTTTGGGAGGCAATACCAAACCCTTGTCATCCGAATGCGTCATAATCAAAGCTCCCAATAGACGAGTAGAAGCACCCCAAGATGTCGCCCTATGAAGCAAAAATATCCATCATCCGTATACAACAAATATATAAATAAATAGAACATACCAAACCAATTGTTCTCGACCAGCAGCATCGGTAAAATAAACTTGAAATGCCTTTGCAAAGTTTTGTCCTAAAAAGTGACTCGTACCACTTTGCAAAGCCCAACCATTTTGCATCATCGCTTCGATCGTCCACGTCTCTTCTGCACCAGCAAAACGTTCACTCGGTGACTTGACGCCTTTTACCACAGGAATAGCCAAAATATCTTCACACAATTGGGAATAGACTCGCAACATTTCTTGAGCCTTCTCCATTGCCTCGGCTGCAGTCGCATGAGCAGTATGTCCTTCTTGCCAAAGAAACTCGGTCGTTCTTAGAAAAGGTCTCGTTCTCAACTCCCAACGAACTACATTGGCCCACTGATTGATACAAAGTGGCAAGTCACGATAAGAATGGATCCATTTTTGGAACATATTCCAAACCATCGTCTCTGAAGTAGGTCTAACTATCAACGGCTCTTCCAACTTGGCTTCGGGGTCGGGTATGAGCGTAGAAGAACCTGCATTGACTAGTCGATGATGAGTTACAATTGCACATTCCTTGGCAAATCCTTCCACATGTTCCGCTTCCTTGGATAAGAAACTTTGTGGAATAAATATAGGAAAATAGGCGTTTTGTGCACCTGTGTCTTTGATCAGCCGGTCCAAAGAATCCCTCAACAACTCCCAAATAGCAAACCCATAAGGACGTATCACTAGACAACCTTTGACAGCACTTTGATCGGCAAGTTGAGCTGCTTGAATAATATCGAGATACCAGTTGGAATAGTCTTCACTTCTGGGAGTTATCTTGTCATAAGAAGCATCGGTAGTCAAGCAACAAAAGGTGCGCAATGCATTGGGAGACTTGGAGAAATAAGTTGGTCGCCTTTTGTAGCAAATAGTTGGATAAGAAGAAGAAAGTCTTGAAGTCTTGCAAGGATGATGTTGTAGTAGGAATAGACAAGTATTGGCACAATGTTTCCAACGAGAACAACAACAAGAAGACGAATGCATAGTTGGAACAAGATAAATCTTTCTCTATCTATCTATCTGTATATATATTCGATCTATTTCCAAGTGTGTGTCTGAACACAATAACCGTCAAGTAGAGCCACGTTTCTGCATTGCTGCTGCTGCTGCTTGGAAGAATGAACGACGAAACCGCCAAAGAGGATGCAGAAGCGTTTGAAAAATTGCAAGACAAGACTTTACCTGTAAAAGTCAAACTATTGGCTCTGTGTCCTACCAAAGACTTGGTTGCTGTTGTATTGAGTGATAGTGAGGTGGCAATATACAGAGTGTTGTGGCAAAAGTTGGCTTCCTTTGTGTTACCTTTTGCTCCATCTTCCACTGTAACTGTAACTGCACTTGAATGGTCTCCTGATGGTAACTTTATTTCCGTTGGAAGATCTGATGGTGTACTCGATGTAAGTAGGAAAGAAACGATAGGATGAGGGCTTCATGTAGCGTTAGGTATTTCAACTGGAAAGGGAGGATAATTGTCCACAGGAACAAACGATATTCCCTAGTGACTCTATTGCAAGTCTATATTGGGTAGATTTAGAAAAGGATATGGGCTGTGTAGATACTTGTTATAGAGAATTGATTCGACGTGAAGAGAAATTGGGATTCATTAACAAACAAGTATTGGACAAAGTAAGAAGCACCAGTTGTCGTCGTTGTCTATTTGCTGCTTATGCTTTCTTTTAGATACCCTCAACTCCAACTGTATTATGGCTATCTAGTTATCATGGATATATTCGTGCTTTGATGCATGGAAGAGTTCCTTTATGGAGTGTATTTGTCGGTGAACATGTCTCGCATTTGTATTTTAGCAAGCGCAGTTATCTATTCTATGCTTGTTCCAATGGACGTGAGACTATCTTGCAAGCACGATGTTTTGAAAAGTTTCAATCTTTGTGGGGGTAAGTTTCTATCTAACAATCCATCCATCGATATATGTATATATGGCTTGGTTGTTTTCTAGACCATTTTCCTGGTTTGCTGAAAATGTATTGCAATTGGATTCGAGTATTCATCAATATCAATCCGCCTATCAAAAGATATTATCCACATTGAAAGACATCGGACAAATGGTTCAAGAGAAATGGAATATACTGAGTGATATGTTGCAAGATTATGGAGAATCCATTTCGGATGTTCGATTAGCCTTTCTATCTTTAATCAACGGTCAAGTATTGTCCGTATTTACTCCTTATTTTGTGAATCAGATTACTTGGATGGGCGCTGAAAGATGGAAGAAACAAATACATGAAAAGATATCGGAACATTTGATGCCATCGATGAAGGAGGTAAGTGGATTAGGGACAAGCCTCAAGTTGGCTATCTTGGTAAATTTTTCGATAGTTGTCTCTCGTATGGAGAGAAATGTTGATGAGATGCAGTCGATTGTTGAGTTTTTTACACGAAAAATCGGATATTTTTGCAGATTTATATGATCAGACGTTGGAAATGAAACAAATATTGGTGGACATATTTCAACGTTGGAATGAACATAAGCAACGTATATTGACTTTTGTGGATCGACTGGACAGTTTTGTGGATTGGTTTTGTTATCACACTCGTCGTTTTTGTGGTCAAGAAAAGGAAGAAGAAGAAGAGGATGGCGACAAAAAAAGGAATGATGCCTTTCATTTGCCTAGGAAAAGTCTCCAAGTGATATTGTTTTTAGATGTGAAAGAAACACCAAAAGAGGTAATGATTTGGATTGTTGTGGATAAAAGGAGGAGAGCAACTGACTCGATGACTAGTGGTTTTCACCTAGAAAGGAATGGCTATCGTTGGATAAGCATATCGATGACCAAGAAGAGGAAGATTGGACATCAAAGTTTTATCGTTTGTATTATCGAGGATTGGAATATGTGTCGAGTGTTGGTGCACCTTTGGTTTGGTCTTTTGCTTTGACAGATATTTCCTCCTTTCCTGAGTGGATTTCTTCTTCTTCTTCCTTTATCGCCTTTCAGGAAGAGGAACGAGATGGAAGAATAATGATTGCATATATATTTCCTGAAACACCACAAGTGAAGTGTTTATGGTTGCAATGCCAACAGAGAGAATTGATGTTATCTGATCATCGATCTTTTGTCCTTGCACGCAACGACTGTTTTATATTTAGAATAATGTGGTATCATTCTCATCAGTTGGTGTGGTTGGCGATGCAACCTTTCAAAGAGGAACAAAGTAACAAGACCACAACAACTCCTTATTTATGTTGGTTGGGAATAAGTGAAATAACTTTCAACTCCGCTACTCTTGACACAATGTCCAGTTGTGATGTTGTGTCCTCTTCTTCTCCATCACAAGTGGATTCTTTCCAAGGTCATTGGCAAGTTTCTTCTAGTCCTGGTAGAAATTTAATAGGGTAAGATAATTCTTGTGGTTTCGATATGCTGACTGCCTATTTCTTTATTAGAGTGTTGATGGACTCGAAACGAATTGTACTTTATGATACAACGGAAGCGATAATAACCGCCTCCAAAATGCACATCACATCCTTGTGACGACGAATTATCCTCTTCCTATCTATCCTTTGTCTAAACATCAACGATTCCTCTTCCTCCTAAAAAAATGGTTGTGGTGTTTTTCTCATGCAGCATCATCCACGACCTTGTTGTGAGGATTGCGTTCGTTTTTTCTTCACCTGTTGTTGTATCGCCACATCATTGTTTGTAGTGTTGTTGTATGTCTCTTGTTGTTTCCTTTCTTGGACACAACTATATTCCAATTCTTTGAAATAATGAACAAATTTACGAATCATCTTGTTCAACAATGCCAACAATTGTTGCGCAGGGACATTCAACACTCTCTCCAACCGATCCAAATCCATACACTGCAACCCCATACTCACCAAAATAGCGGATTGTGCAGCCGAAAGATGAATCTCCTTGCTCGATGGAGATACCAACTGCCCACTAAAATACAATTTGGCAATCGTCGGCAATAAATCGATAATCATGTGATAGTCGATCAAGTTTTTGGCATAAGCTTCCAATCGTTGGATATCAAAGGTGGAAAAGAGAAGATGTATATTTTGTGCATTCAATGGTTGTGGTTGTTGTTCCATCATATCGGTTGTCCAACCTTGTTGTTGTGATGAGAAACCTAACGTCGGTGATTGAAAATGTTGGCGTCGAATATCGTAATCGATAATTTGCAACGTTAAAGCTGGATTCCAATCTCTCCAAGCGCAAGGTACAAGGGATATAAAACGTCTGGTAAAATCTTGATGGAAACAAGACAACCAATGAGGACAAGCATCGGAAGATAAAGCTTTCAACATGATACAAGTATGTTCTCCCGTATATTCATTGGCAACCAATCGGATGTACAACGGCAACATTCCTTGTTTCTTCCAAAAGGAAAACAATTCCAATGTCAGTCCAAAGGAAACTCCTATATAATCTACGGTCGTCGAGTGACAAGTGGGAACTGTCAACTCTTCTAATAAAGGTGCCAAATGTTTTCTGGGTTCCAGGGTTTCATGGTATATACTGGTAGAAGGATGATTGCTGCTGTTCGATAAAGAAGAAGGAGCCTCATGATTCTCCTCAAGAACTAGATGATGATGTTGCTTCTGAGGTGCCTCCGTAAGCGGAATCATTTTCCCTGAATAGTAATCATTCAATAATGTCAAAGCTCTTGTACCATAACCCATTCTTTGAACATCCGGATGCGTGGCAATACGAACGATTCGAACTCCAGAAAGACTTGCAAAACTGGAGTCTTGAAACTGCTGTGATATTGTCCAAGGAATGAGATCCCCTGCTCCTCGATGGCCACGAGATATGGAAGCTTGGGCATATTCTTTGGAGATTTGTCCTTCCAAACAAACCTAAATATCCTCGAGTCAATATATCATCTATCGTTGTGCAATATACATATACCTGTATCGCACACAATACCTGAGGCAATTCATGGAAATTGCCCGACTGCTGCTTTCTTCTATTAGGATTGCTCTTCATACTCGTAGGATCAATCAATACAAAGAGACGATGCGCTGGAGCATCCGATAACAATTGCAAGTCATTTGGTGAGTTTTTATAATGACTAGCGACAAATAATGCCATCACAGTTTGTAAAAAGGATTCTGCCAACGGATGACCGGAAAACAAGGCATCTCTATTCACCATATAAAGTTGACAGTCGTTGGGATGAGGACATCCATAAATAAGTGGTTGTGGTCCTTTTCCAGCTTCCAAACATAAAACATCGTACAACCACGACTCGATAGGATCTCCTATTGCATATCTATATGCAAGGTTTACAAGTGACCATCACTATCTATATTCCATCCTTACCTAATGGGTGCTTCCAATGTTATTTCTCGAAAAGTTCTTCCTCCTTCTGTCGACAAAACAGTACCTTGTTTGTCGGAATAACTGCTATTGGATTTCTTTCGCAACTGATCAAACAATTTGAGAGATAAACTTCTTCCCGTTCCTTCATATCCAGTAATCGTAGAAGACATGAATATCAAATAGGGACCTAACATGCTCTTTACGATGGGAAGAGGAATAGCAGCTGCTTCATCGATAACCAACAATTCCGCCTAGACAAAACAACAACAGTTTTTGAATGCACACAATGAACAATATCCAATGAATACCTGATGCAATGCTTGAGAAGCATCTCTTGGGTCGATATACTGAATAGTTTGTCGATGAGAACGAAATACATGAATACGGACGATAATACCGCCGCCATAATGTTGTTGTTGTTGTTGCTGCAATGAAGCGTCCGTACTTTGTAAAATTTCATAGTCCACGTGTTCTTTGAACTGTAAAGCATCGAATCCAACCAATACAAAATCAAAGAAACTCTTTAAATTCTCGGGAGAAGGACAAGTAACGAATATATTGGAATATTCATGGGCAATAGCTGCTGCAACTGCCAATCCTAATGCTGCCGATTTTCCTCTTCCTCTTGCAGCAGTCAAAGCAACAGTGGAACGCAAAGACTTTTCTGTAATTGCTTCTATAAAAGTGAGCAGTGCTTTGGCTTGGTCTAGTGTCCTATATATTCCCAATGCAAAGTTTACATTACATAGATGATAATGAATTCTCTTCACGACTTACTTTGTACGAGCAATCAATTCTCCCAATATAGGAGTTGCTTCTAAACTGTCCTTCAATTGGTGCCATTCTTGTTCATTCTTCTTGATTTGTTCCAATTGTTTATCTGACAGAGAAAACGTTCCGTCTTTCATAGGTGAAGACAACGGCAACACGTTCAATTCATCGTCCATGATCAAACAAGATTTACACTTGGACAAGGATAAGATGAATCGTTCATTGAATCTAGCTACCACATCCTGGTGTGCTTGTGTACGAAATCTGTCATGTACATCCATTGCCATAGTATATAGTTGTTTCAGGGATTGGATGGTTCCCAATAGCAACACCACCAAACCCCCACCTTGTACCGTTTCCACCGTTCTTGCCAAAATATTCGGAGTCAATGCCTCAAAATCTTGCAATACGCACATCCCAAAAGTATTTCCCAATATTTTGTGACTTTCTGCGTAATAACAATATCTAATGTTCGTACTGGATACGAATATTTCAAAAGGGTCGTCCCTCGAAGTATCCAGGAGCCCTCTCTGTGCCAATTTCTTGATTTGTTTCATTCTTTTCTTTTTATGACTACTAAACCCCAACTCTTTCTTATAACACCATAGGACGGATGGTTTAGGTACGTTGGATATTTTCGACAGCATATAGTGCAAGTTGACGACTTGGTTCTTCCCGCGGTCGCCGATTATCACCACCAACGCACGGTGATTATTCTAAAGTATCAGAAAGGATAAGTAACCAACCACTCCATTCCATGATAGTGTATAGTTACCTGACAAGAAACTTCAAGCAGCGTCTTTAAACGAGCATCGAGTTTTTTCTTCATGTGCGGCGTCGATTGTATTGGCAATTTTCGTTGGCTATTCCACTTGATTGGGTTTGTGTGGGTGCGTCGTCGTCAAGGAAGGGAGAGTAAAAGAAGATGGTTTCCCTCAAGTTACAGAAAAGACTAGCAGCTTCCGTTCTCCATTGTGGGAAAAGAAAAGTATGGTTGGATCCCAATGAGACGAGTGAAATATCCATGGCCAACTCACGTACGTATCCTTGTGTTGTTTTTACCCTTTGGTGAACTGTGTCCAAATTATGATAGGTCAGAACATTCGAAAACTAGTAAAGGACGGATTCGTCATACGCAAACCAGTAACGGTACACTCCAGGGCAAGGTTTCGTGTTCGATTAGAGGCAAAACGAAAGGGTCGACATAGAGGACCGGGAAAGCGCAAAGGTACTAGGAACGCACGTCTGCCGCAAAAAACCGTGTGGATTCACAGAATCCGAGTTCTTCGCAGACTCTTGAAGAAATACAGAGACCAGAACAAGATTGATAAACATCTGTATCGACAAATGTATCTGCGATGCAAAGGAAACGTCTTTAAGAACAAGAGAGTGCTGATGGAAGCTATTCACAAGGAACAAGCAGAAAAAGTTCGCGAAAAGGCTGTGCAAGAACAAAAAGAAGCCAAGAAAGAAAAAGATAAGGCGATGAAAGAGAAAAAGGCTATTCAAGGGGCGAGACAAGGACTATTGGAAAGCAAAGCATCGAGAAAAAGTTCTCAAAAATAAAAAGTGGATCGTTTTCTTCTCTCTTTCTTTCTGTATTGAAAACCAATTTTATGGGAATATCTTGTGTCTCACATACCAACACACACACACAAACACTAGTACAACTTGAATAAAGCTTCAAGACTCTTCAAAGTAATGCTCCTCTCTTCCATATCTTCCAATTCTCTTATATAAACCATTGGAAAATGTAGCAACTTGTTGACAATTCCCTTCGTAACCTTCTCCACTGCTTCTCGTTCCGAATCCGTCAAATCACGAAGCTTCGATACGACTCGTTCCAACTCTTCCGAACGAATACTTTCTGCTCGCTCTTGTAAACGAGTGATAGCAGGAACAGCTCCAAGAGAATGATGCCAATTACAAAAGACGTGCAATTCCTCACTCAACAAACTTTCTGCTTCTTGAACTAGCTTGCGACGACGTGACTGATTCTGAGCCACTACCGCTTTCAAGTCATCCACATTGTAGGAATAGACATATGGAACCTCCTTCACATCCGAGGCAACATTTCGAGGAACAGATATATCAACGACAAGTGTTCCTGAAGAATCTGCCAAAGTACCTCGTAAATTATCCGCACATAGAATAGGTTCCGACGAGCTCGTGCAAGTAAAGATCGCTTCTGAGGTGCTTACCACATCCATTAAGCCTTCCCAAGGCCATATTCTGATATTCACATCAGAAAACATTTCTCGGAGTTCCTCTGCACGCTTATAAGAACGATTGACGACAGTTATGTTGGTACAACCTCTACCAATCAAGTGTTGTACTAAAAGTCGAGCCATATTTCCGGCACCAATAATGCAGTTAGAAGCTTCAGTTAGTGACTTGTTAATATCCAAAGGTGCTTTCATATACGCCAACTCTACTGCTGCAGAAGAAATAGAAACAGCGCCCTTGGAAATTCCTGTCTCCGAACGTACGCGCTTTCCTGCAGCTACTGCCGAATTCAAAAGCTTCTTCAAAACTTTTCCAGCTTGTCCCTTCTTATCACAAGACAGTTGGTAGCACTGCTTCATTTGGGAAAGGATCTGACCTTCCCCTACCACAAGTGAGTCAAGACCTCCGGCAACGCGGAATATATGCCACACTGCCATTCTTTCACACAACACAAATAAATGTCTTCGTAGCTGATGGATAGGAACACTACTGTAAGAAGAAAGAAACTGCATTACTTCCAAAATAGCCTTTTTCTCTTCATAAGCCACGAAATATACTTCAAACCGGTTGCAGGTAGAGAGTACGGCCACTTCCGTAACGGACGGACAAAAATTCTTCAAGTTGAAACAATATTCTTGCCACATTGGCTCAGGAACGGAAAGCCTTTCTCTGGTTTCTACTGTAGCAGTTCTGTGACTGAGACCAACCACGACAACTTGCGTCGTCCTTTTCTTCCTTTCAGGTTTCTTGTCGTTGGGCAGTTGGTAATTCTCACAAAGGGTTTCATTGTTTGTAGTCTCCTGGAAAGCTTCCTTTTTTAGCTTTCCTATATCTGCTGTGTTCTTCGCCTTTTGAAAGCCTTCCGTGTCTGGTGTGGCTATACTAGTAATGGTGTCAAAGTCCCTGTAGAGGTCGATGCTGGGACGAGTACGGCTTCTCCGTATCTCGTTGTTTCCTATTGTAACTCTTTTCTCAGTAACATAACTATGTCTTGTTCTTGCTACTTACTGAGAAACTCTCCTTTGAGTATTTTGCAGGTTCTTTTCTCCTTTATCAAAGTTCGAGTTGCAACATGTACAGAGTGACTGATCCAACAGCACGTATTCATAATACCACAAGGCTTCACAAAATGACCAAAACTACGGTTCTTCCAAGCATCCATCAATTTGCATACAACTTACAGTTGTGCGAGTCACCACGGCCTGGTCAGAGCTCCAATCAATCAATCGATGACTTGGCGGAGATTCCAATCCGAATCGATTTGCGGTTGTCATCGATCGATTAAAGTCTTGTTTTATGTGATTGACTTGATGTTAAGTTGGATTGTACAGAGTTGCCTGGTTTTCTTATTGGTTTTGGGCTTTTATATCTATATGCATGTGTCATCGTAGATGGGAAACACGCATTTGTATCCTAACAAGTTTCCAACTTGATGTTTATTCATTGTGATAGTGGTTTCATGTGAAAACTTTGTGTCTCCTATCCACCCACTTTGGTTATTATTCTTGTGATGTGCTGCTAGTGACCCATTTCCATTTCCATCCTTTTCCCACCTTGGCGGTCCTCCAATGAAACACATGTTGTGGTTTTCCGTCTATTTATTCCTCTGTGTTGAAATTGTCATAGTAGCTCTACTTGTCGTAAGTATAAGAAGCCTTCTCTCTATCTCATGGTCGAATAAACCTGTTGGGTAATAGCTGCCTTTACCTAAAAAAGTTCGTCGTCTGGTACTCCGAGCACTGGCAACAGCTGCTCACTTTACAAACTTGAAAAAATTCATACATTATATTAGTTTGAGTCTGTTTTTCGCGCTGGTGGAAAGTTTAACGGTACGCGATACTATTCTTGTGTTCTTTACATTCTGTTGTGCTCAAACCAACAATTCTTTGGTTAGGACGCTTATCGGGTTCAACTAAAGTTGACAGATCAAACAGGAGCTCTAGGTGGAGTACTCCCTAATACGGTTTCTTTTGAACTACATTCTTTGAAACAAAGGCAGTTTCGATCGCAAAGAGTAAGTAGAGACAGTACACATATATATATATTGCAACCACAAACCTTACCAATAACCACCACCGCTACTTAGAACTTTTATTTGGCTGGTTTCAGTCTCACTTTGCTTTTCGTCATTGGCAAGTTGTTCGAGCTTACTTCCCGAGTCGCCGTTCTGGAGTCACAGTTGGAACCCAAGTCTACTGGAAGCAGTATTGGGGAAGACGACGTAGCAGCTAGTGGCAGTAACCACGATAAATACGCAAAGAAAGCAGTTGATAAGACAACAAATCGAAGTGAATCGAAGAAAGTTGTATAAGAAGGAGCCTCAGGTCTTGCTTTGTGTACAGCATATTTTTCTGTTACATATATATACAGACACACGGACAAGAAGTGTGACACTCGAGGTGTTGTTGTTGTGGTTTGTTGGTATGTAGTTCAAGTGTCGTTTTTTGTCTTTCTCCTTGTGCTGTGTTTTACATAAAAAGTAATAAATAGAATAATACTTTGGTTTCTTTACAAATCGCATTTTATAGATATATATAGATATATAGATATATTCCCTTGGGATTGTAAATTTCACTTGGTCATAGAAAGAGCAACACTATTCCTCACTCGCAATATAAGAATGATGACAATAAGAATGATATGGCGGTTTATCTTCTACGCCTTGAACGAGATGTTTGTTCTTGGGTTGCCCAAACCTTTCGAAGTTGTTCCACATTTTGTAATAAATGCTGCACTTCCGCATACAATCTGCTAGTTTCCTTATCTTTGTTCGCTATCTGCGCCTTTAAACCTTCGATAATATTATTTTTTTCCTCAATTTGACGATGAAGCTCTTTTTCATGCTTGTTGCGACGATTCTCCAACTTTTCCAACCTCGTTTCCAACGTTTCACACAGTTCCAAAGTAGGAGTACGACTTTCTAAAGCCAGCTTTTCGGATCGAGCCACATCGAGAGCTAGCTCTGCTTTCGATAAATCAGACTGGCATCTTTCAAGTTCTTCTCTAAGTTTGTTCTCTATTTCTTGTTGCTGTTGGTATCTTTCGGCGTTTTCCATTTGCACTCGATCCAGTGCCTGTTCTAGATCTGATATCTTTTGTTGTTCTTCTTGCTGCACTTCCATTTCTTGTATAATTTTGTCTACACAAAAAAACAACATTTCCTTGATTTCTTGCGTACTGCTGTGTTGAACCAAACGAGTCATCTGTTTCTCGCATTCCGCTGCAGATAACTGGAGATACGAGTTTAATTTTATAATATATGGAGCTGAAAAAGTGAAATATTCATGTAAAGGACAAAGTAACTTGCCATCACTTTTGTTTTCGTTATCCACCACCACATTATTCATCTCATCAGCGGTGGGATAGTCTGCTGATTTTCGCGCATCTTGAGAAACGGATGTCATTTGAAGCTTCTGCAACGCATCTTCATATTCTTTTTGTGCTTGTAGTACTTGCTGCCTTGCATTTTCTATTCGAAGCTTATTGTCTTCTTCTTCGACTGGGCGAGATTTCTCTGTCTGTAGATACTTGTCGTTGTGATAACATTCCTTGGTGTGTTTGATCTGTGGAGATGATGCGTTCATGGAGGATGACAAGGTTTTTCGAGCATACGATACGTTGTCTTCTTCCATGATGGACTGAGGATGCATATTTTGATACTTTGCCAGGCTTTCACGAAGCATCGCAAGCTCTTTCTCAAGCACTTGCACCGAGTCATTATTATGGTTTGCCATTGGGTGATTGTTCGACGCCAGTTGTTGGCCCCGATGATCCGATTCTTCCATCCTTTTACTGTTTGCTGCATCATGATAACCATTTGCAACATGTTTCGACTGCATCGCAGAATAATATTTGTCCGCTTGCTCCAACTGAACTTTCAACTGTTCCTTGAGTTGTCGTATTTCATTGGGTAAACCTGTATTCTTTGGTTCGTCTGTATCGAGGGCACAAGTAGATTGTGCTTGTGGTTGTCTTTGAGCTTGCAATTCTATCAGTCGCTGTCTGAGTTTCTCGGCTGCTGTGGCAACATAGTTGTCATATTTTTTCATCTTAATATTGTTTTGGTGGCTATTGTTTGTATTGTTATCGTTGGTAGTAGTCGACCTATCCGTCACCATCACTATCCAACTTTGCAGTTGCCCTGTTTTTGAAAAACCGGTTCCTTGGCTCTTATTCAAACTGTGTGCAAGAAAATCCTTTTCACCAATACAGTTGGGATAATTTTCCCAACATGAAAGAAATGCGATAGTTTTGTCTCTTCTTGTCACCAAATAAAACCACCCACAAGGAAGAGGGGAGAGAGAGAGAGAAAAAAAAATGCTCCAATGACACGACACGAATGGCTTACCCGCCAAAAAGGGGCAGACACGTTGGGATTGCCAAGGGACATTCTTCTTCTTCTTTGCTGGATAACAGCCACCTTGATGTTCAGCCATCCAGCGGTCTTTTGTGTCTGTTTCCATAAAGAAACGTCGGCAATCCACGACAATGAGGATGGAGATGCGAAAAAAACTGCTATGAATCGAGCCATAAAGTTGCATAGGTTACGTAACACTACCAAGTTTTCAACACGAATGAAGTCAGGTTCTTCCAGTGGCCCAAAGCTACCTCCTACATGGATATAGGACTAGAGCTTAGAATTGGTACTTGCTGGGTCTCTCGCTGTTGTCGCTAAAGTTCATAAAACTATTCTATTTCTTCATGTACAAACGGGCCGTTTTCAGTGGTTGTTATTCTGTGGAAAAAAAAAGAGAGAGACAGGCCTCTTTATCTCGATGATGGACGCACATACTTGAGTCCTAAATACACCAACAAAAGAAACAAACAAGCACTCGAGGTAATCAAAGGAGAAACTCTGCTATAATACAACAACGAAACGATGAAATAAACCCCGTCACCAACCAACATGAGAGCTTTTGTTCTCGGTTCCACCCGTTTGCACTTGCCGTCTTCCGCAATATGCAGTTCTGCCATAGCATTGAAAAAACACTGCGAAAGAATTAACAAAGCTAGACCCACCCGCTCACTCCAAAAGATGGCTTCATAGAAACTGACGAGTTCTAATATGGCCGTGCCAATGAGTACAAAAAAGTGACGATGCAGCTCCCACAACGGAACACTAGCAGATAAAGGAGGCAAGTCCTTTCCACACGCTTTCCACTGACGATACTTTCTCAACCAACTTAACCTTTTTCCAATGGCAACCCCGAGAGCTGCCAAGTCTTGTAACATGCACCGAAAAAGCTCGCAAAGAAATACCGCCAATGTTGCATAGTTGATTCTCTGACTCGGAAGGAGGCCACTTCCGGGAAACAGTTGGCGCAGAAACCAGTATAAAGGAGGAGTATATAAGACAAGTGGCCAATGTATCTTGTACACCAACTCTCGGAACCAATTGTACCTAGGAGACTTTTCTGAACGTGGAATACTTGCAACTACAGACAAGTGGCTCGCCAGGTTGCGGCTTGGAAGAACCGTCGAGCTCCAAAAGCTGCAGATTCTCGTACGAAGAAGCAACTTGGAAGCAGGAAAATATCGAATGTTTTCACAACTAGATATAAAAAGCATTATGCAGTTACTTTGAAACACTTTTGGAAACTAGAGAGGAAGCTGAAAAGGCTTCTTCATATTCATCGTTTTTGTTTTCAATCCGCTCTTCCACTTTTAACTGCCAATGCATTTGGAAATGTTTTTGTTGTGCGAGTAAAAGCGATGCATATTTTCCTGGAACCTGTTGTGTCAAGTCAGTTTGGCTCCAGAATAAGCATCTTTTTACAGGAAGACGCTACTGTTTCCAAGTTGCACGACACAGTGGAGAGTACTTGTATTCTTTCCGACCAAACTAACAACAGTGGTGGTGAAGAGAGCACAGGGGCCACGAAACCGCGTTCCTTTTGGTTGGTTTTCAGAGGAAGATGTTTGCAAGATGGAGACTTGAGTTTGTCTAGTATTGGTTTAATGGACGGAGATGTAGTTCGTGTTGTGCGACGAAAGAGCTGTCCGTCCTCGTTGTTGAAGGAAGAAATCCCGCAACCCGACGACAACTCGTTGGAGCAAGTAATGTTTGCAGATAGTCAACCAGAAACCCTAGCAGATGAAAGTTCTGGGGTAGATTGTAGTGAAATTCGACCTATGATTTCAGAAATTCAGCCTAGTATGGGTCTCAGTTGCGGTGGGTCCAAGGTTCAAATTGTTGGGAAGCATTTTCGTCACGGTTTACGTGTTCGTTTTGGTCGAACAGTTGTTGGCTGTACTACTTATTCGGATACTTTGTTGACTTGTGTTACTCCTTCCCATGCCCCTGGTGTGGTTTCAGTACAAGTGGACGTTTCTGGTTTGGGTCATTTTGTGGATGATAACTGCTTGTTTACCTATGTCGATTATAGTGTCTTCCACAACATATTTGCTGTGGCTGCTCAAAATAGTAACCCAGTTCGTGTTCCCAACGAATCTTGTAAAGAAATGAATGAAGAACAACTCACCAACAGAAGAAGGTAAACCAGTTGGAGGAGACTTGTTATTTATAGTACCGAAATGGAGTGACTATCTATAACACAATCGTCTGACTATGATGATTTTAAAAGGCAGATATTTTAAAAGCCTTGTAAAGCAATCCTATTTTTTTTATCTTCTCTACGCTTGTCTCTCTCTCTCTCTCTCTTTAGAAAGGATACCTTTGTACATTTCTTCGTTCTTGTCCAGTTTGGCATGCCACGGGAAGAAAATGTTATTGTTCGCCAAGCATGGAAACTTGAGAAAGACTTGTTCTATTCTCTCGTTTCAAAGTCGTTGAAAATATTACCGGCTTCTAGAAGAGCAGCTGTTTCTATCGTATTACGTTTTGGGTCCTTGTCACGAGACATTCCGGTGGACTCTACCCGTAGTTTGCTAGACTTTTTGCAATATATTGAAGTTAGTGGAGCTAGTAATCTGCAAATTTTGTATATTCAGAGAGCAAAACAAGCCAATGATCCTTGGTCAGGACACATTGCTTTTCCTGGAGGTCGACAAGAAGGAAACGAAAAGGATATAGAAACCGCAATTCGAGAAACCAAGGAAGAAGTCGGTTTAGACCTTGGAAATTGGCGTCATTTTATTTGTATAGGTCGACTCAGTGACCGTGAAATACGGCTTCGGAACCGAAGTTTGAACGACTCGGCTTATTGTGCATTTGGTACGTAATCTGTTTTATTTAGTTTGTTTTGTTGCCAGTCCGATGGATAACGTTTTATAGTGTTTCTTCAACTGACCGCAGCAACTCCGCCTTTGAAACTTTGCCCTTCTGAAGTCGCTTCTGCCTTTTGGGTTTCTTTGGACACTTTTCTGTTGTACGGAGACCAGTTGCTTTGTACCAAAGCTATCGAAAGGAAATGGGATATTTGGTGGTTTCGTTGGCTTTCCTATCTTCTTCCGAAATCTATTTATCATTGGTTAGCTTTGGATAGAGTTTATTTTTCTGCCATTGCTTTAAAGCCTTGGGTCGTTGCCATGGAGTATGCAAAAGATGGCGTTATAGCAGCAGGACGAGATGATCCTTTGTGGCTTTGGGGATTGACTTTGGCGGCAACCTCAGACTTGTTGGAGTCTGTCATGGACAAACGTTTGGACCACATCTTTGTTACTCCAGCGAATCGTCTAGTGAGTTGGTGGATTCCATCCAAGTGTTGAAGAATATATAGGAAATGCGTGTGGAAAGAGAGATAAAACAAACTTGAGAAGAATGGAGGGAGGAGCAACGCGCTGTTGCCAATATTGTATTGAAGAATATGGCAAAAGAGGAATATGTGAAATACTAGTTGGTTGTGTTCGAGAAGAGGCCAAAGGAAACCGTTGTGTTTGGATTCTTGTGACTGTTGTTTCAGGACAATGGAATATATTCCTAAACACAGCTCCAATCTTGTCCTATATCTGGGCATAGTTCACGAATATTACTAGTAACGCAAAAAAAATACGAGTTAAGAGGCATCGCTTGAGATGAAAACAAGCGTCCATTTCTTCATGTCGTCCTCTTCTGCATCGTTGCATTGTCCTGTGGAAATATCCCATCAGCTTTCCAACCTTCTCCACGCGGTATACGAGTGCGAATAGTAAGTATGCAGGTTTTCACAGGAGATAGTCTTACAACGGGATGATCCTCTAGTACCGAGGTGGAGTGGCTACCTTGGGTTTGTTGTTCGGACACTGTCGAAAACGCAATAGTATGGGAAGACACACTGGTGCTTCAAGGCGCCAAACTGCTGGATATTTATGCTGAAGGATTACAACTGTTCAACAAGTTTCGTCGTCACCTGATGAACGTGTCTTTTGTGGGAGACAGCAAACTATGGGATTCACTATCTCGTTTCTTGCTGTTTATCCAACCGAGTCATTCTACTTGTTGGAACTTTCGAAAGTTTCTCGTTCAACACCATCACGCTCCCTATCTTATGGAGCTAAAAGTGAGTGAAATTGCGTTGAAGAGAGATGCCAAAGCAAGCGAGGCTTGGCACCATAGAAAGTGGTTGTTGTCTCAACACGTCCAAGTATTATTGTCTAGAGACGACTTGCTTGTGAGAGAGTTGGAGTTGTGTCGGTTGCTAGGGAATCGATTCGAAAAATGTTATCACCTATGGTACTATCGATGGTGGCTCGTCCAACGCTATCTTGAAATGTTGCCAAACGACTTGCTTTCCCAAGAATATGAAACCACCAGTAAAGAAGCTATTCGACAACACGTGACCGATCACGGAACTTATTTCTATCGTCAAAAGCTATTGTTGTATTTATTGAAACAAGCCAAGGAAAAAGATCGATGTTACCAGTTGTTACGTTCCGAATGGACTTGGATTCAAAGTATTGCAAAGATGGCCGATCACTCTTTCGAATCTTTCATCAGTTATGCGAGGTTTATTTATTGTTGTTGTGATGGTTGGTTGGATAAAAGCAATATTCATCAACAGTCCTTGATAGATGACATATACAAAACGCTCCAATGGCATACCGTGGAAAATCGACGGGAAACGTGTATCACCTTGCTATCGAAAATGAGCCAACAACTTCGGCAATATAACGAAGATGTCAGCTACAAGCAATGAAAGCAAATAATATCGTCACCAGGTGGATCCTATGCTCGTCAGAGCGTCGATCGTATGGCAAAGGCGGCCAATCATCTGCCATTGGTTGCTTCGTCGATGGCAGTTGGAGTGGTCGCAGTCATTTTGGATACCAAATTTCTTATCATCGCATTCAACTGCTCGTTGGTCATATTTTCCGAACAAACGAGAAGATTCGAAAGCAAAACAATGTGACCAGCGGATTGAGAACGTACCCATATCCTTCCATTCATCCCGGTTGCCTGCTCAAAAGCAATATACTTTCCCAACTCTGTAAAGACGGAATTTTTCCCCAATAAAATATTTCTACAAAGGCTGATGGAGCAATGAACAAGATTTCCTTGGTTCAGTTCCCCAAAGATGGTTTCTCCGGTAACCCAACTGTGTTGCGTTCCGGGAAGCAAACAAGATAATTGCGGTTCCGAATCTCTATCCGTGGAAACAACGCGGGCATAGACGCAAGAACCAACTGTTAAATGAGGTCTGTTGCGCTTCGTAGCTCCTTCAAACGCTAACAAAGGTAAAAGCGCTGTAGAAAACCCACCAATATCCACTTGATAAAACTCCGACGAACGTTCGACAATAACTCCTATCACCACATCTCCAACACAAGGTATGTACTGGAGAACCACGGGATGAGAACCGCACGACAACCACAAAATGATACCTACTCTCTTCTGTGCAGTTTCAACCCAGACCTTGTTGCCATCCTTGTGCAAGTATCCAGGTTTCACTGCTACCAAGTATTCTCCTTTCTTGAATACGCCTTGGCCTATTCTGATATTGTCACCGTCTTCCAACTTGAACAATTTGTCTCCAGGAAAGACAAAAACATCGACCCAACTTGCCGCCAAAGGTTTCATACGGGTGTGTGTGTGTGTGTTGGCCCCAAAGAAAAATGCCCTGGTCGGAGAAAAAAGCGCCAAAATGACGGAACAAAATACGAAGAAAAAGTTTGGCTTTTCTGGTTTCCGCTTGGAAAAGTCAGGTTCTCAGGTACAAAGAGCAGAAAAGTTTGGCGTTCATAGCGTGTTAGTAGAGAAAGAGGCAACCACTCAACGTGTGAACGACAACGATGGTCCCACAGAGACAGACCCCCTTGACGCTTTTATGGAAGCCTTGGAAAAGCAACAGGATACTCATGCAACGAAAAAAGAGAGGTTGGCATCAGAAGAATTACTTGTAGAAGACGAAGACCCTGTAGCAAGCTATCTTGACTACCGAGATAAACGTGCCTTGGAGCCTATAAAGGACACGGAGAACGAGGAGTTGTCTGAAGAAGAGGAGATGGAAACGTTGAAGAAAAGAAAAACAATCGATAATTTGGAACCACTGGAAAGTCAAAGTTTTTCAAATCAGCCTTTTCGCAAGGACTTTTGGAGCGACACCTCGACAAGGTTCGACTCCACAGAACAAACAAGCAAGTTGAAAAGAATAGAGAAAAATATAAAGGTGTTGGGGGAATGTCCAGGTCCGATAGATTCATTTTCGGAGAGTAGGTTGCCAGGAACTTTGCTTGGAGTTATCAAAGAAGTTGGTTATGACCAACCAACGCCAATTCAGGCACAAGCAATTCCTGCTATATTATATGGTTGCAATGTCATCGGAATTGCACAAACAGGTTCGGGAAAAACGGCTGCATATGCTCTTCCTATGATACGTCACGTTTGGGCACAGCCTAGACCAAAACGTAGACAAGGCCCTCTTGCACTGGTTACCGCGCCAACGCGAGAGTTGGCTCAACAAATTGCTTCAGAAGTTCGTAAACTAGGTGCTTCCAAGTTCGGTTTGAGAGTTGTACTCACAGTCGGTGGAGATCCCAAGTACGAGCAAATCAAGGCTCTAAGAGAAGGACTGGATATCTTGGTTGGTACTCCTGGAAGAATAATTGACCTGATCAAAAGCAAAGGTTGCAATCTGCAACAGGTTACTTTTTTGGTTCTGGACGAAGCGGATAGAATGCTCGACCTTGGTTTCGAACCTCAAGTTCGTTCCATTCTTGGTCAAATTAGACCGGATCGTCAAGTTTGTCTCTTTTCTGCAACATTTCGCAATCGAGTGCAGCAACTTGTGAGAGAAACGATCGCAGAAACCGTAAGAATAACTATTGGAGAGGCAGGTTCTGCGAACGATGACATTGAGCAGGTGGTGAAGTTTGTTTCTTCCGAAGAAGAAAAGATTTCGTGGCTGAACCAACATCTGCCACATTTTTTGGAACAGGGCAACGTGATTATTTTTGTGGCAACGCGTGCGAGCTGTGCAAGTCTTACCAATCAACTTAGGTTGCAAAATATTGCAACATGTGCTATTCACGGGGAGACTTCTCAAGAGGATCGCGATGGATTTCTCAAGCTTTTCCGAAGTGGAGATGTTCGTCTACTAGTGTCGACGGATTTAGCCTCGCGGGGTTTGGACATTGAACAAATTCACACGGTAATCAACTACGAGACACCGAAAAATATCGAATGGTACATCCATCGTATTGGTCGTACCGGTAGAGCAGGGAGAAAGGGAACAGCATATACGTTGCTAACGGGAAAAGACAAAACGTTTGCTCGCGAGCTTGCCAAATATTTTCGTGGTCGGAAACAAACGATTCCTGACGAGTTGGAAAGATTGATTCACGGCTCTCGAAATGGCATGCCTCTTCAAGCTTTTCAGAAAGCGCAAGATACAGACGATTGATCGCATTTTCTGGATGTCATTGTTTTGCATATGGAACAGGCGCGCGCTCTCTCTCGTTGTGCAAAGGTGTTGAAAGCGTTTGAAAATTAGCCGGCATAACCGAAAATTGCAGTTTTTTATGTCCCTTGTACTAGATGAGGAACGACCAAGGCCGCCCTAGATCGCCATTCACGAAACAATTTGACCATTCTTTTGAAAGACCAAAATATAATTGTTTGCTGGCATATCCAATATACGTAACAAAGAAAACTATGTACAATACATGTCAGATGGTGTTCCCGGTGATACCTCAGATCGATATTATCTCTCATACCTTGCAACCATGGGCGAGACGCTCCAAGTCATCGATATCCTTTAAACCAAACTAAGAAATGGTTTTCACCACCCATTCTTTGGAAGAAGCAAAAAAACAAAGATACCTCTGGATTGCGACTTTTCAAAAACTCGTCGAATTTTTTGTTGGAATCTATTTCATCTGTTCCTATGACTGCGAAATAAAGATGGACACTTACCCGCGTTGTACGTTCCGCCCCGCTTAAATGGACCATAAATCAACAATAAACCACCCGTTTTCAAAACTCTACAAATACATGTGGCTTCTTATGTACATCAACCTCTCCCGCTTACCTGCAACAACCATGAAATAAACCAATCGAAACTTGCCAACCAGATACATGAAGAAGATTGCTGACCATCACTACATCGTACTAAAAACACTTGGTAACAAAATCAACTTTGGAGATATATCGTACCTGATCGTTTACAGCACTTGCCCAACTATCCGAACTCACATCTAAAAGAAGCGGAGATAAAACATTTTTCAGATGCTTCGTCTTCTCTGCAATTAATTCCACATGTACAGGATCAACGTCGCTCGGCTAACCCCAGTAAGCTAGAACTTCGAAATAAAATACACTCCACGTACTTGAAAAGTCCAGTCTTCTAAGCGTTCAGCAAAAAAAGAGACGTGGGTGCCAACACCGCTTGCTATCTTGAAAAAATAAGAAGTTGAGAAGAAGAAATCAGACTCATACCTCTAATACTTTCACTTGACTTTTGTTAACTTCTTTCTTCAAAGCTTCAAATATAGGCACTTTGTTTCTTTCCGCAGCGGAACTGAACTGTTTTCGATATTCTTCCGGATCAGAAAAAGGAATGGAGGACATTTAATAATAAAATGCACGTGCAAGGCGTTGATGGAAAATCGGCTCGGATTAAAAGAATTTCAATTAAATCAAAACAACAAATTAAGCTTCATCAACGCTTCAGGGTCAAGCCGTTTCAAACGAAAATAATTTTACGAGTTGGGAGTTTTAAAACGTGATGGAAATTAAGATCAACTATGATTCTAAATTTATTGGAAGAGTCCGCAAAATTTAATTTGCAAGAAGTGACAGAAGGTTCACTTCCAATCAAGAGAGCGTATTAAGCTGCTTCATAATCAAAACTCTTCTCGGAGGATTAATTTAAATGTGCAGTTTTAATTCATGACAATCAACGTTCGTTAAAATTAAATTTCCCTCTGAGACTATGTGTAAGTCTTTAAATGGTAATGGAACTATTCTGTGACAAGTGATCAAAATATGGAATCATGTTGAAATTAATTTGCGAAGAAAGACTTGCCAGGTTGTCGCTAGTAATTTCAGTTTCTTAAACGTGATCTTTATTTTTTTAGTTTAAAGAGTACATAACTGCAAATACAAATTATTCTGGTATTCTTTCACTCTCATTGAATAATTGTTAGGAGCTGTCGCTAAGAAATATCATGTGCTTTATCATTGACTGATTGGCAAATTCGCGGTTTTAAACCATGAGAATTTTACAAAATTTGTATTGTACTGGGAGAATCATTCGCTTGTTTCGTTCAGCTTAAATCGAGGTCAAGAAAGAATTTTGTTCATCGAACCAGGGAGCTTCTATTTGTGTTTTCTAGGGAATATTTTATGCTCGAGTCCGTGAATCATTTCACTTTACTTACACTGATCGTTTGTTTGAGATAGTTGATCTGTGTCGTCACGTATAATCTGCAATTTCGTCGAATTCAAATAGAAAATTATTTCAGTGAGTCTTGCAAGTGTACTATTTTTTGAGTTTTTAATGTCCAAAACTAGTGTGGAGTCATACATCTATTACATCATCGAGGCAGGGAAGTTGCCGCGTTGTGCATTTTTATAGTGATAAGGCGACTCGTAGACCAATCCACATATTACGAGTTTATTACGGCGCACATCCAAAGGACAGAAATATACACACAGAACAGGATGAATGAAAGGAGGAGGAGGAAGATGGTGGTTGGACAATGTAAAAGCAAAAAAAAAAAGAGGGCGGGGCAGGGTCAACGACAACTTGGCACATTGCATGCCGATGATGGTCATTCCGCAAGCAGTTTCCCCAAACTAGATACCGGCAGGATCTTAATTTCACCATCGTCGAATTGGACAATCCCTTCATCGCCTTCAGCGTTGAGAAGTTGACCCTTCATCCCGGAGTATTCACCTTCGACCACCTTGATGGTATCGTTCTTCTCCGGAGCGACCAATTGCAACTCGGACAGGGCATAGGAGCCGGAATCTGCACCTTGCAGCAGTTGTAGTTGCAGGTACATGCCGTCTGGAGAATGACCGCGGACGTAACCTCGGATAGATGCATTGGTTTTGTGTTGTACGAGAACATCTATCCAAGCCTTTGCAATAGATAAGGCATGCTCTTCTTCGTGGTTGCTTGATGCATTTTCCACCGATGTCACTGTGTTGTTTCCTCCTGTAGTCGTTGTCGTTGTTGTTTTTTCCTGTGGTGCAGCAAATGGAGAATACATAGACAGACCCAAATCAGACCATCGGTTTCCAGCAGCATAATCTGCAGCTCCTGGTGTAGTAGGTCTCCAAGCGTTATGTATCGGAGTTCTTGGAGTATCACGAGCCACATGATTCGGATCGGCACTCGGTGTGAATGGCGCATACACGGGAGTATATCCAACATGATGCAGTGGCGTTGCCATGGATCCTATTCCCGAATAGGCAGGAGTCTGACTACCCATTTCATAGGATGGCGTATAAGCACCTTGGAACTGCTGCTTTTCTTTCATCACATTTGCAGTATCCTTTGGCATCACCCGACTTCTATCCACCGTTACTGTTTTACAGACGGAATCCAATTCTACCCTCACGGAAGCAGTCGTAGCGGATACCACTTTGCCGATATAACCTTTCCATGGCCCACTCTTTATCAACACATCTTGACGAACCAATTTGTCATCTTCTTTATGACCTCTTCCAATATTGCCGGAATAAATAGGTTTGTGGGAGCTCGCCCCTTGGAAACCATTTCCTCCTCCTCCTCCACCACCACCCAAAGAAAACATAGATGATAACGTAGTTTTTTGCATAGGATTTGTCCTTGCGTTGTTTTGTCCCGTCCAATGCCAACTTGCGTGCATACTATGCGGACCTTGGCAATTCTGTGCTCTCACCACGATGAGACCACAGTTTTGAGGTTCATCCTTTACATGTACAAATATAAAAGGTGCTGCAACATGTCGAATCGTTCCTTCTCTATTTTTATGCATTCCTTGAATGACTTTGACCGCGTCACCTACTTGAAGCGGTTTTTGGTTCATATCCAATGCTTGTGCTCTTTTTCCATCCAATTTACTTCGTATATCTTTGACGGAAACAGTTCTATTCGCTCCGTTGGTATCCAATAGCGTTGCATGGTCTCTTTGAATGCGCACAATAACACCGCGCGCTCGAGGGTCACTATGAAGACTCACCAAATCCAACAGTTCGAAACTTCCAAATGCAGTTTTCGAAAAACTTTCTTCGGTCGTCTCTGTCAATTGCGACACATGGAGACGCACTTCTTCGTTGGTAATATCGGAAAACATCGTTATGATATCTCCCGAAACCCCAACGACCATTCCTGTTTCGCCGGTATGACGACCGTTGATTGCTTTGACATGCGTTCCTTGCCGAAAATATTTTTTGAGTTCTTCTTTCGAAAACTGTATAAGTTCTCCTTTGAGTTCTGGATCATCTGGACGCACCGCAATCCTGTTGTCTGATTCTATCGACTCTATTCTTCCACTGAGATTTTTCAAGTCACCTGAAACAACGATGACGCTATCTCCGACACAAAAATTCATATTTTTCTCGACATCCGAGGATAAAGTATCCAAGGAAAGTTGCAATGTCTTTTCCATCGAGTCTTCGAGTTCTTCCTGTTGGTCATCTTCATCCTGTTTGCTGTTGGAAGCCAAATGTTGTGCCTTGTGAAACATTTCCAGTTCCTCAAAAGTCGGTGCCACTTCATCGCCCGTCACGAGGTTGCGTATCGCCACTCGTTTGTACAACAAACCATCGCGATAATTTTCATTCCTAAATACATCGAATACTTCTCCCGTATATCTGTCTCTTCTTGGAAATACTTGGGCACCGACTAGATGTTCTATTTCTTCTCTCTTGAATAGTTTTTGTGGCGGTCTTCTCTTCCACGACGACGACGACGACTTTCTTTTGTCTGCGTTTTCTTCTTCCTCATCCTCCTCACCACCACCACCACCTTTTTCTAGGTCAATTCTAGGAATAAGTCTTACAGTGACGTTGGTTTCTCCTTCTCTAAAGTCATACACTTGTGCCAAGTCACCTGCATAAGTTCCTCTGGCTATTCTTACCCAACCACCTCGTTCTATCTGACTAGTCTGTGGTACTATGCTCAGCACATCGACCATTTCTTCCACTGGAATCAACTTCAAAGTGCTGGGAAATAGGATTCGCAAACCCTCGATAGCTCTCTTGACACTATCCGCGGTATAAGCTTCCACATAAACATATCCTCGAAGGTGTTCCGGAGCCACCGCGGAGAAAAAGTCCAACGGATTGTTTTTCTGTTGATATTCATAATACTTTTGCGCCAGACAAATCACTGCTTCCTTTTCTCTTCCCACTCGACACTTGACCAAAAACAACTTGGGGTCTTGAACAGTAGGTAATAAACCTTGTTGTTCGATGCCTTTGATGTATTCTCGTTGCAATCCTTGCACTTGTTGTTCCGCTTCTTCTTCTTCTTCATCCACCTCACCATACCTTTCTCTTACAAACCGCCTCAACTCTTCCGGATTCTCCGACCGCATTCGGTCCAACAACGCCTTTCTTTGTTGAACAGACGCCATCGTATCCTCCACTTCCTCGGTATCATCGTCATCTATCAGCTCTCGCTCTATTTCATCCCCTTCTTCTGCTTCCTCTTCGTCGTCTTCTTCATCCACTTCAGCTTCCAATTCGATGAAACGGGATGACTTGGGTTTCTTTTTCGACGAGTATTCTTTACTGGTTTCTTCTTCATCCTCATCATCGTCATCGTCGTCATCATCATCCCAGTATTCTTCTTCCTCTTCTTCTTCTTCTTCTTGTTGTGGTTGTTGGGCTTCTTGCTCTTCCACATCCCTTTCTTCTGCATACTCCGTGTCTTGGGTGTCTACGAGTTGTTTTCTGCGTTTTAAAGGTGAGAGTGGTTGTTCTAATACCCTTAAATATTCAACTCTGATAAAACCGACAACGAGTTGCCTACCTGTGTTGTTGTTGGAGCTTTCACGTGAACGTTTTTCCATCTCGTCCACACTCGTCGTACTAGGAAGAAGAATAGGACAAGTCAATCTCCCCAATTTTTTTTTCTCTTGTTTTCCCCACGAAAAATTCGCTCTTTAATAGATAAAAGGAACAAGGATCTTTCGATTCCTCGGATACAAAGGTTTTTGATCTTTTCCATCAAATTCCGATAAATACTGTCGATGTTTTTTTCGTGCCCAAAGTGTCATCTGTATGGCACCCACCAACATAAATAGCCAACCGAGCAACGTTTGGCTCATCACATTGAACCCCAACCATGCCACTATTTCACACGTATAGTTGGGACATGTCACATAATCAAATAAGAAACCGCGCGGAATCTTTCGAACTTTTGAACCAGGTGGACGCAATTGACGCAACATCCAATGAGTTATTCCATTTGCCAACTCTGCCAATACAAATATTCCGAGGCCTAGATAGAAGAACCATGGCCACCGTCCTCCTCCTTCTCCTTCTCCATGGGGAGGAGTATACAACGGATGACATAAAAAGTATCCAATCCAAAAAGCAAAACCCCAATAATAGGAACAATTCTTGACGAGATTCTTCCAAGGCATCGTCGAATGACTGAATCGATGCACGAAAAAAGTTTCCAACTCTCGCTTCGCATAATGAAAGACCCAAGCGGCCACCGCAATCCTAAGAGAAAGAAGTTGAAACAAGGAAATAACCGATAAAGCAGCGCGTATATACTTTTGTTCTGTTCCAAGTGCTTTGGAACGGGAAGAATAAATCAAGCTTGGTTGTAAGGATAACAGAGGAACGATGACGAGAGGACCTAAATATTCCAAGAAAAACACCAACTTCCAAGACACTTGTAACCCCAAGTCTTTCATATAAATAACACTGTTGTCTTTGATATCATAGCTTTGCAGTGTTTGGTTGTCTTCAAGAATGATTCTTTTCGAGTCTTGTTGTTGGACGCTCAAACGTTGTCGAGCAGGAGTCCACCGGGGATCTACAAGAATGAAAAGACACAAGGAAAATGACAAAAGATACCTACTTTTCTCTCTAATTTTCTCTTTCAATTGATAGACAGTTATTTGTGAGGACTCTATTTCACACACAAAACTATCGCTAGGTGATCGGATAACCAGACGCATCGGAATGTAGAAGAAATGCCCACAACCAACCACACCCAAAAAAAAACACAAACATACACAACGTCGAGGTCGTCTTCTTTATTGCTTGTCCGAAAAAACTTGTCGATGTACCAAATTCCGATATATTCCATCTTTCTTACTCATCAAAGTATCGTGATTACCAGCTTCTACCAATACTCCATTTTCGAGTACAGCTATCAAAAAAGCATTTCTGACGGTAGTAAGACGATGGGCAATAACCACCGTCGTTCGTTTCGAGTCTTCCATCAATCGATCCAACGCTTCCTAAACACACATCAACAATAATAACGATATGAAACTTTCTCCGTCTTTTTTCCATATCCACTTACTTGTACCAAAGACTCACTTTCCGCATCCAATGCAGAAGTAGCTTCATCTAATAACAACAACCGAGGATCCTTCAAGATGGCTCTTGCAATGGCTATTCGCTGTTTCTGACCACCTGAAAGCTGAATTCCTCGATCACCTACTTGAGTTTGATACTTGTCAGGAAGATTCATGATAAAGTTGTGGGCATTGGATGCTTTGGCTGCTGCTTGTATTTGTTCTATGGTAGCTTCTCGATTGCCATAACGAATATTGTCTTCAATCGTTCCAGAGAATAATACAGGCTCTTGAGATACCAAACCAATATTCGCTCTTATTTGTTCCGGTGTATACTCGTAGATAGAACGACTATCTATTCGTATTTCTCCATTTCCAGGCTCCACATCATAAAAACGAGCTAAAAGGGAAACAATCGTGGACTTGCCACTACCACTTGGTCCTACCAAGGCTACTGTCTTTCCAGCAGGAATAGTCATCGAAAAGTCTTTCAATATGATCGCATCTTTTCTGGTAGGATAGGCAAAGCATACGTGGTCGAATTCAATGCTATGTTCAAGGAATATTGATTGTGCATTCTCCTTTTCTTCAGGTAAAGCACATATTTGACGATAAATAGGTTGACGAGAAATAATCTCAAATAAGGTTTCCGATGCACTTATGCCTTTGGTAACATCTGGCCATACTTGAGCTGCTTGTCCAAGACCAACAAAACCAATCACCACCGAAAAGAAAACTAGCATACCATGAAACAATACGACGAATAATAATATTTCTTACCTGTCAACATATCTCCACTGTTGAGACTGTGCCTTGCAATAAGTGTTCCTCCCCACCAAAATGCCAAAGCATAGACACTGTAAATAGTCAACATGGAAAACCCTAAAAATAAGCCTTCTTTGTTATATTTCACAACTCCCGTTTTGTATACTGGACCAAGGCGCTCCTTGTAACGTGAAGCTTCATAGTCTTCGGCACAAAAGGCTTTGGTGGTTCGAATATTAGACAAGGTTTCTGATACCACAGAACCTGCTATATTATAGGCTTCAGAACCTTTCTTCACTGAACCACTCAACTGCATCATTTCAACAGCACCAGATAGTGCAATGAGAGGTGATAAGGCAATCAATACTCCAGCCAACGCAGGTCCAAAGGCCAAACCTATGATAACACCAACGACACACTGAGAGACATTCATGATATACCTTTGGAAAATGAACACAACATGATGAGATACTCGGAATAGATGCCTTACTGTCCAGCTTTTGCCAAACCAGTCTGAATGAGAGACACATCAGAACTCAGTCTATTCGCCAATTCTCCTGATTTCTGGACATCGAAGAACGAAACTTCCTGAAAATGGGTGAGCAATATATTCGATACTCGAGAAACGAGTTATTACCTGTTTCACCAGACTAGAAAAGGCAGCTGTTCTCAGATTCTTGGCCAGTTTCTCACTTGCAACTCCAAAAGTAGAAACACGTATATAGGCCAAAATATTGACACCCACACCAAGTGCAAAGAAAGCCAGAGAATATTTCCAGGTAGTGCTTTGAATAGCATGGGCTCCCTCTGTGAACAGGTTAAAGTTTTTCCCAAATATAATGGCAAAACTGGGAAGTACTGCACCCTCCAATATAGCTGCTAAGAGACCAAAGGAGAGAATAAAAGGAGAACCCCGAAACTCCATCGCAATCAGCTTTCGAAAACTATGCAAGTTGGCACTCTGCTTGTCGGAGTTGGGAGCAGATTTCCAAAACATAATACGACGGGCAACTTTCGAACGCCATGATTCCTCTTTTGGTTGTTCATTTTCTAAACTGTTTTTTCTATCTAGGAAGACTGGAACGATAGCGTCTGCAGTCGATGGTGCCAATACCTCTCCCTCGTCCATCCGAATTCCAATGGATGACAATGTAAGTCCGTAAGTGTGCCAAGGCCTTCCCACGCGTACTTGAACACCTGCTTCAAAATCTATTACAAAGGAATAGTTTTACGGCGATATTCAATATATTATAGGTGAAAAGTCTCCCAGGGCAATCCATATATATATATATATATACATGTGTGTGTGTATAAATATATTTTTCGAATAGCAACCAAGTCTCTAAATAGGAGTCTCCAATATTATATCAACTACAAGTATATGCAAGGTGCATATATTCCTATAAAGAGAGAAAGCGAGAGAGAAAGAAATCTATTGAGTCCTCCAGTGTGTGGATGATTCTAGACAAGTGTGCGCGTCTAGAAATCCAACGCCCCATCGGCCCATTTT
This sequence comes from Galdieria yellowstonensis, assembly GCA_026122205.1. Lineage (NCBI taxonomy): Eukaryota > Rhodophyta > Bangiophyceae > Galdieriales > Galdieriaceae > Galdieria > Galdieria yellowstonensis. The sequence goes on along the minus strand of JANCYU010000042.1, from coordinate 115,318 downwards.
GGCCATTCCGCTTGAATTGGATTGGCCAATCGAGAAGGACATCTTCGTCACTCATTATTCATTCATTGGGGTTGTAAGCGTGGAAGGAACTTTGCCTAATTGGCGATTGGGAAATTGTTGGAGAAAGAAATGTACGTTTGTGTAGTTTGTGGAGCAACCGAAACTCCTCTTTGGAGAACCGGTCCTCAAGGGCCAAAGACACTTTGTAACGCTTGTGGAGTGAGATGGAAGAAAGGGAAGCTGTACGATGGGGTTAGCCCCGTGAAAATCGACTCTACGAAAAAGCAGTCGGCAGAAATTCAGATTTCTCACCCAGTAACTTCCAGAAAAAGAAAAAATACAATGAGGAAACTTGATAACTGGAAACAGAGGGACAATCTTGCAAGGGAATATACAAGGGGAAACAACTTTTTCAACTTGGAAGCTTGGTACTCTCAAGCTCTCAACGCCCCCACAGCAACTTCTATTGCGGCCAAAGCAGCTGAAAACTACTCCAGAAGGCGACATCAACAAGATGAAGATGAGCACTCGTGGAATTTGTCAAAAGAGAGAAACAATGTTATTGGGGACGAAAGAGAGCCAGTGGTGGCTCCCGTACCAGTGAATTTTAAGGATCAACAGTCAGGAGCAAAAGTGAAGAGAGTTTGGTTCGTGTCAGGTATCGACTCGGATTCAGATATGGACGATATGACTCCAGCACTCTTGGAGTTGGACTCTTCCCAATCAGACACAGAAGATGAGAAGTGGAACGAAGGTGAAGATAAACTTGAAAACCAGTCGGACAAGGTACTTGCTACACTGCCTCAAGTCAAGCGACGCAAGTTGTTGGGTCAAGAAGGAGAGTCAAGTCCCTATCAATGGCGACATAGCGTTTCTGTATTGCTCAATGCGGCTCAAGCACTTGGTGATAGCGTTTTGGGTCAATGATAATGTGTATATAGTCGTTTTGGTTTCTTTTGTAAATAGCTCTGTGTATATAGCATTGCTTTTTGAAAAGCAAGTACAAATGAACTTGTGTATATATTTCGGATTCTTCAGGAGGAGTCAAAGTGTTGCTTCAAGTTTGTGCATAATAAATACTGGAGTTTTGGCATTCGTTTCTTTGCACAAAAGTTGTCAGTAAAAAGTTGAAAGTTGCTCTCTATACCATTTCTAGGCTAGTATGAAATAGTTGTATCTGCGAATTATTCCATCAGACACTGGAAGAAATCAAAGGCATTCTAGTTGTAAGAAAACAAAATCGATGGTTGGATCTTCCACGTGAGAAGGGATATCATTGAAAATGTGCATTATCTCTCATATCAAACAAGATAGACATGGCAAGTAACTTTATACAAGCGAAAACAGTTGTACCTCAAGTGCTAGTTAAGAATGCATATTCACGCTAGGATCAGATCTGTTACAGCAAACAACTGGAGAGTCTACGATAGGAGTACACAAAGAAGAAATGTTAAAACCTTGCGAAATATCTGGAGAACGGATTGCAGAAGAAATTTCCATTCTAGGTTCTGCAGATTTCTCTGGTTCTACACTGCTCTCTCGGCAGATGAAGTTTGACAAGGGAATATCACACAAGGAAGAAACCGTCCGATTTGGTTTCGTTTCCACTTGCTCACGTGAATAAAGAGGGTCTGTATTCCCACAACTTTGTGTCAACGTGTTGATGGGAGGAAGTGGCGTCGAGTAACTCTCCTGTGGGAATAGAGGATGGTTTCTTTCATTCTGCGGACAACTCTTTTGTTTTTCCCTCTGTCGCCATAAATCTTGCGCGGTATTGTCCTTTAAACGGTGCAGTAAAAGTTGCTGGAGCAGAACCTGTTTCTGAAGCTTTTGAATTTGTTCGTCTTTGTACTTTTCCGCTTTTCTTTCAGCGTTTAGTGCTGTTGTTTTTCCTTGGATTTCCTTTATGACTTGTTGCAATCTTTGGTTCTCAGCAGCTAGTGTCCGCACTTTTTGAGTTAAATTGACAATAGTTGAGCGGTAGAGACGTATTTCTTCCTTTTTCCTGGCCCGGAACTCTCTTGCTAGTCTTCTATTTCTCTCACGCTTCAAATCTTCCTGTGAAACTTTACCCTCTGCTTGCAACTTGTTCTTTGAGGAGTCTATATGTTTTTCAGTTTGACCTGTTGAAGCAGCTCTTTGATAAGAATGCGTTAAGGAATCCTTGGAAATACTGCAGTCCGAGGAGGATGGTTCCTTGTCGCAAGTATTTTGAACACTGTTAGATTCTATATCTAAAGTCTCCATAGAGTTTGTGGGTTTAAAGGTTGGAGGCTGAAAGGAACAAGAACTAAGGCTTTCTAAAGTTGTTTGGTCATCCATCTGAGACTTGAAGTGTACGTTCATAAAAGTGTTTTTTTGGTGGAAGGAACTGTTCGAGCTAGCCTCCAAACAAGTTGATTGCATTCGAGAAGCCAAAATTCTAAAAATTTTCAAAATATCAGAATTTCCGTTCAACGAAGCTTCCTGACGTGTCCCGGGAAGCCGGATTTGTGGACGGAAGCTTATCTGTTCTCGATCATAAAGGGCGGGAAACGATGGCTCGTGCACGCTTGTTCTGCGATTTTTTTGTCTATTGGACTGGTGCATTGCTGTCCTAATCGCGTTCTATTCCCGATGGATGGCGCTTACGATGCTGTTGGGATGCAATATCCAAGAAGACCGAACAACGTTAAACGCGAGGTTCGCTTTTCCTGTGAACAAAAGATACTGGTTAGAAAGATTTCTGATCAACAAGATTCAAGCTCGAGAAAGATATTTGTCTTCTCGAGTATCCACTTTTATTTTATCTCCAGTTTCCACAAATAAAGGAACATTTACTGTAGCTCCGGTTTCCAAGGTGGCAGGCTTGGTACCACCTTGTGCAGTATTTCCCTTGATCCCAGGTTCCGTATAAACTACTTCCAGTACGACATTGGGAGGCATTTCTAAATCCAAAACTCTGCCGTTATGCTTAAGAATAGCAACACTTTCCCCTTCTTTCAAGTATTTGCGAGCTGCTGGAGCCAAGGCATCCTTTGATATTCTTTCTTCGTCCAAGGTCTCTAAATTCATAAACACGTACTGGTCACCATCTATATATGCTAGTTGCATATCGAGTTTGTCAAGGTTTGCTTCATCGATACGTTCGCCAGCTCGAAAGGTCTTCTCTACAGTAGACCCTGTTTCGAGGTTCTTCAATTTGGTTCTAACAAAAGCAGCACCTTTCCCTGGCTTGACGTGAAGAAACTCGATCACTCGGTGTACAGCTCCATCCACAAGAATAGTTGTTCCAGGACGTATATCGTTTGAATCGATAACTGCGGTTACTTTTGTGTAACCACAAGGGAGCTTGAACGAGGAGGATCTTTGGAGTAAGAAACTTGACCTGTGACTGATGGGACAACGAAGCGTTTTCAAGTGTCGAATCGGTAACAGCTTACATATATATTGACCACATATACTACTAGGAGTTTGCTTTGTCGAGCAAGTATAAACGTGCGTGGAACAGCAATGAATAAACGTCATATTGTCTCCAGCGTCTCTCTTTGTTTCTGTGCAACCAACAAAAGGCAAATGGAAATGAGCGGCTAAGAGATATGGCGAGTTTTGGTTATGGATGGCCAAAGCTATTGAGTCCTCAACTTGACAAGGAAAGTTCAAGTTTAGATATTGATACATTTTTTCCTCAGCGCCTGGTGATTGATGAACATCGAAGCAAGCTTGCAGTATTATATGACGACAAAGTAGTGTTTTGGAGCACTGGGAGAGTTAGAGTTGTGATAGGAAAGCTTTGGCCAAATTGCTCAAAGGGTAAGATACAAGGTGGTTGCTTTCGATATGATGGAAAGCGCTTTGCGGTTATATTTGAGAAAAAGTGCTTGTTGATATATAAACTGGAGCCTTTCCACCCGCCACCTGGAAGGTCTTCTTGGTTTGACTTTGTCTCTTCTTCGCAAGGGAATATTCAAGAGAAGGATAGTCACTCATGGACGAGTTGTAAGGAAGAATACATTTTACCGACTATATTGACAGAGAAAGAAGTTGGAACTGGAGAGGAAGAATATCTCGTTACTTGTACTAGTTGTCCTTTAGGAGTCATCGTTGTAACTTCGACTTTAGAGATGTATTGTGTTTCTTGGGAAGGAGAAATGTTTTGGCACACGCCTATTGCTCAGATAGTCTCTTCTGATTGGAGTTTTATGGACAGAACGAACGGTGTTGTCTCTATAGATTATCACAAGGCTACTGACCTTTGTGGTTTGGTTTTGGATGTTTCTGGTATTGCTTTTATTGTCAAGATTCGTGAAGGAGGACGTATTCCTCCAGAGATGGACGACACTATTATTCTTCGAGAACACGGTGCTTCATGTATTGCGTTGGAAACTCAACAGTGTCATGCTGCGGTTGGATTGACGAATGGCTCGGTTGAAATTTACAACACAAATGTATTTGTGACTGGTCAACCGGTATGTCTAAGAACTCTTTCTTTAGATAGTTTATATCTTTCTGTTTCGGATACCGGTCGAGTTGTATCGGTTGAGTGGACGTCGGATGGAAACTGCGTTGCCGTTGGTTATGAGAAAACAGGAGTTGTCGTTTGGTCGTCACTTGGTTATTGTCTCTTTCGTAGTTTTTCTTCTTTGGAACAACCATCGACAGGAGAGAGTCATTCGCTTTTATCCCGTGGTGAAAACCATGTCGTAGAATCTTCCAGGCATGGCTTTCTATTTGGACATGTGAAGGATATATGTTGGGGTCTCTTTGGATATTCTCTATTTGTTTTAGGTAGTGTGGAAGAATATGACAACAACCGATGGGAAACAGCCGACTCGAAAACTCCATTTTGTCTCGTGGAACTTGGGTTTCTTAAAACTGGGTTTTCAAAGGGAAGCTGCCAGAATGAAGCTACTCGCCGGTTTCTATTAGGTCCTGACTTTTTTGTTATGGTGCAAGACAATGCACTTACCAATTATCCACATATGTATTCGTTGAAACAAAAGTTGTTGCAACATGTCGAAGTTCCCTATGAATACGTCTCGAATAATTGGCCTTTGAGGCTGCTTTCTTGCAACGACGACAAGAACTTTGTTGCTGTTTCAGGTAAACATGGAGTTGCACTGTACAATATTCGCTCCAAGAGATGGCGACTGTTTGGTGATGTTGTGGAAGAGAAAATGATTCAATCCTCTAGTCTTTGCTGGTATAGAAATTCTATTATTATTGGAAATGAGATTGCCATACAAAAGCGAAAAACTTGCCGTTATGAACTGCTTATTTTTCCAAGAGATGGCCTCAACTTTTCCTTTGTTCAGGCACAAATTCCGTTACAAGGAGCACCTCTTTTATTGGATGCACGAAAAGATGGCTATGTGTTGGTGTTTGCGGACGATTTGCAGTTGAGATTATTTCAACTGAAGAGCCAAGGTTCTAAATATACTTACTCAACCTTGTGGTCATTTCATATTACGGTAGAAGCACCGTTGGCTTCTCCGCGAAGAATCACAAAGGGGAGGTCGACTGGGACATTTGTTTCTTCCGTTCGGATATATCCTCCGTGTCTCCTTTCTGGTGAACGAGATAATGCTCCTCAACAAGTATTGTTATTAAAGAGCACAGGCAGTCTCATTCTGCTGGATATTCCTAAAGGCATATCCATCCCAATATTACGAATGGTTCATGCGTTCTGGTTTCACAATCCGGACTGTTTTCCTATCGAAACAAGGAACAGCTCTAGTAGTAATCCGTATGTTGCTATTTGGGCAGTTGCAGAAGATGGAATATATTGCTCGTTTGATTCCAATCCGGCAACAGATACAAGTCAATCTCCTTCTACCATGATATCACGTTTTGTTTCCTACAAATGGTTCCAAGTAGATATGAATGTCTATCCTTTAGGATTTGTCGAGTATGGTGGGTTTTTAACAGGAATCAGCTCTCTTCAAACTGCAGGGATGTCTCTTGCCTTGGGTAACATGCATTGTCGACTGCCTTGCTTTGGCATTCAAATAGAGCGACAAGAGTTGATGAGCAAATTCTTTTTACGTTGGCTTGCAGACGACACTTTGGAGGAAATGCAATGTTTCAAGTGGATAGCGTCGTGTTCCAAAGCACAACATTTTGAGAATGCTTTGGAACGTTGTCTCTATGAGTTGTTGGGAAGAGTGCAACAACAACAACCGTCTGTATCTTTTACCACCAACGATTCTGTGGAGCTTGTCGACTCTTCTTGCTTTCCTATTAACCAGGCAACATTTGCATTGGAACGATTCATGCGACTTGTAAAATACTTTGGAGAATATGAAGATGTCATCGTTGGTTGTGCACGCAAGATGGATTACAAATATTGGAATTTGTTGTTTTCTTATGTCGGAGAGCCTTGTTTGCTCTTTGAAAATTGTTGTTTGACCCATCGGTTGACGGTTGCAGCAGGCTTGTTAAAAATCATCCAAGAATGGTGGGATCTTCAAGTGGCAGTGATGCATGCATGGAGATTGTTACAATGTTGTTTGAATCAAGGAAGAATAGATATTGCGGAACAAGTAGTTGCTTTTTTAGATCGAGCTGGTGGAGAAGGTTTCGTATTCTCTGTTCCGGAATGGGAAACGAGAGAAGAAGAAAAGCGTTTATGGGAAAAGGGAATTGTACGTCGCACAACAACAGCAAGTACCAACCAACATCTGAACATGGTGGATGCGATCTTATTGCAACATTTGGGAGCATGTTTGGAAAAGATGCAATGGAAACAAGCAGTGAATATGAGTATGTGCTTTGGAATATCTTTGGCAGATTATTGGCAAGCACAGACAACGATTTCCTATTTGCAACAGCCGTTTTTCAAGGTTCTTCTGTGTTTACATGACTCTTTTCAGTGGCCATTTCCATCGGTGGATATTGTGGAGAAGAGATGGAGTCGAAGCAATCTTCATGATGCGTGGAATACTAGTGGTGCAAGTGAGGATAACGAACAACTGCAACAAGTGATAGACAGGTTGTCTACGTGGCAAAATAAGAACACTTGGGACATTGAAAACGAATCCTGGAGCAACAAGCAGAACAATATCAAATATTATAGACTAGTACGTCAACAACTACAGTATCTCGTTGGGAATGCCGCGGTTGCAAGACAATGGGAAGTCGTAGTTGGTGGTTTGACTGCCTTGTTGCAGTGTGAAGAGTTGAGAGTGGTGTTGAAGAACTTGCATACCGATTGGTTGGCTTGGTATAGAGATGGTCTAGAAAAGAGTCAGGTTGCCGGGTATGTTTGGTTGTCAGCTCAATGGGAAGACATAACCACTTTGGGAGGATAATACAGTCGTTGCGGAATGTCGGTCTGTCTGCCTATAGATATCTGTATTGATAGCTAGTCAACACTTTGTGAGGTTCGAGAGGAGACACATGGAATCATATTCCAACCAACCGAGGCTTGGCAGAAACATGAGGAAGCATATTCGTCTTCTTGATGAGCTGGAGGAAATGGGAGAGGTCTTCTTTCGGCAACGCGCTACTTGTTTGCCTAGTTTTATGGTTATCGCTATCACAAATAATTAAAGCAGAAAATAGTCAGGTTGTATCACTAGTTATAAAAGATAGTGTGGATACTGTAGTAGAAAGAAATGACCTGCCGGTTGCTTCCAAAACCCAATGGAAAGTAGCAAAGGTACTCCAACAAGCACAAGATAGGGAGAAACTAGCAGTGGAAGAAGTGTTGAAAGAAGAACATTATGGAAAACAAACAACAGAAGAAGAAAGAATTGGTGTTGGCAATGTAGAAAAGGAACAAGACGATAGCAAGGAAGAAGAGGAAAACCTTGTACAAGGAAACCAACACCATATAGACACGGTTGCCAAACTATTTCAATGGTCTATTGTGGCTTCTACCAACAGAAATACCGAATGTGTGGTGAAAAAACCAGTCAAGGACGATGAGAAGGAGGAGAAGAAACGAGAGGAAAGCGTTTCGTTTATACAACACGTGACTCAGTTCTTCCGTAAAGCAAGACATTATGGTGCCAAGGAGAGCCGGAAAACTCGCTCTTGGAATAGAAATGAAGCAGCAACGTTCGAGCAGGATTTGTTATACGCTGTATTGGACGAATTATTTGCATCTAGGAGTGAAGAAGAGAAAACGGAAGCTTTGGAAATATTAGCAGATTTGTCGCACAAGATGGATAATGCAAGGGATGTTTTAGCTTTGGGAGGAATTGAACGAATGTTGGAAATGTTGGGTGCATCTTCTGCCAGACTACGTTCCTTGTCGTTGTACACACTAGCAGTATGTGCACAGAACAATCAAGTAGTGCAGACCTATTTGATGCAACCAAAGCGACTAGAAAGACTGGTACACATTGCGGAAAGAGACGAAGAGTCGGATGTGAGAACAACTGCGCTGCTCGCATTATCTTCCGTGGTGGATAATGAAAATGGAATGGATATGTTGAGGTTTATCGATGGCGTAGAGAGTGTGCTGCTCGACGCGGTACAAAACGAAAAGGACGCACGAGCCGTTAGAAGGGCTCTCAATTTGGCTAGTGACTTGGTTGTTTTGGATCCTTCGCAATGGCTGGAAAAGTTGAAACGTGCACATATATTCGAGTTTGCTGAATATTATCTCGAACATCATGAGGATAGGGATATTCGAGAGAGTGCCGCACAATTGTTGTCGTGGCTAACAAAATAAAGTGTTTATATCATATAGACATGTGCCCTCTCTGGAGGAGTGTATGCCGGCATAGCTCAGTTGGCTAGAGCGTCAGCCTAACATGCTGAAGGTCGCGAGTTCGAGCCTCGCTGCTGGTACAATGTAATTTTTGATTACTCTCGATAGTTGGCTTTTGTTTCTTCAAAGAGGTAGTTGGGAAGCAAAGTGCTTTGTAGCCATTTTTTTTCGTTGTTTGACTTGTTCTTACCAACGAGCGACGATTGGAGCTACGCTGGACGAAGAAAACTGTGTTGGACAGAAGCGTTTGTTGTTGTCTCATCTACCGTTCTTTCTCTGTGATTTCGACAATACACAGGTTTTGTTGGAACAGTGTGCAACGCTATAGAAGAGTATACAGCGAGGTTTGGTTGAGAGTGAAGGAGTCTTCTCTGTGGATTTGTTGGTGCGCTGATAACCAACGTAAACGTCATATTTCTCGTGGGATAATTGTTATTGTCATCTAAACTACTCGATCAATGCTCTTTGTAAAGGTTACCGACAAGTGACGTTGTGAGAAAACTGTACTTGTCGCCTATCAAGCCTTGTGAAACTGCACTCCTTGGAGGAAGATGGAGAAATGTCACCAGAAGCAACGTCTTGGGGATTGGGGGAAAATGTGGTGTTTCGTGAGGTATTGTCCAGTGTATCGTGTATCCAACACTTGTACAGTATGCCATCGCTGTAGTAGCAAGTTGCAGGGTACTGTATTATTCCAAACGAGCAGAACGTTTCGGGTTGTCACACGGCAGCAGTCTCAAAAAAGAAAGGAGGGAAGAAGAACTTTTTGTCTCGTTTCCAAGTTGAGGTTTGACCAGTCCGTTTTGAAACAGTGGTTAAAAAAGGCAGTTGAGTTTGTTCAAAGTGAAAATGGACAGCTGGCTTTATTTGGTCTCGTTTGTTACCTGGTGTTGAGTGGGAAGATATCGTGGATATTCGACTCGTTGTTGATTTTCTTTTCCGTACTAAGTATACTTCCTATAGTGGGACTAGTGGTGTTTCGTTGGTGGGTGAGTAAAAATGTCGTTCAAGTGAGTAACGTTTATTGTGGATTATTCGGATGTTGGTTTTTATGAGACACGCAGGTTTATTGTCCAAATTGTTCAGCACCCGTTGTGGGAATCAAGGGTCGGGAAGTTCCCTGTAGCAATTGTGGGTATTTGTTGACAGTGGAGGATCAAGTTATAGTTGCCAAAGACTCTTCAAGTAATGAAAATGGAAGCAGAAAGGGCAAGTCGAGCATATCAGTGATCGATGTAGATGCAAAGGAAATAGGAGATGAATAAACAGAGAAGAAACTGTACAGAAATAACGAAAATACTTTTAGTTGCCACAGTTGATATCTTTGTGTTCGAAAACACAAAGTTACACACAATTCTATTTCCATTTGAAACATCCATGATATTCAGATATCTACTTGGTAGATAGGAACCATTCAAAGTGTCCAGTGTTGTGGAATCATTTACACTTTTTTTGGCGATACACACAACCCTTTCACTCCTGTCATCTCGTTACCGGATACTTTTCGGGTTGGGAATCGTAGAGACCAAATGACTCAGATTGTTCCGCAACCGCGAGTTTTCTTGTTCCAATTGATCCATTCTTTGAAATAGACTATATAAGGTATTCTGAACATCGTTTTCCGTCTTCCTACCATTCCAATTCAATGCGGTTTCACTAACGTGACTCCTCGGTAGACCTTGGTCTCGCGAGAAAATTTCCATATCGCTAGGCTTCCCAACCATCATTTCTTCTGAAATGGATAAACGTCTTGCCGGCTCGAAAGAAAGTTCGTCTCCTCCTCTTCTCCTCCCTCCTTCTCCCATAATACAAGAAGCTGAACGTCGACGAAGCAAATCGTGCGAAAAAGCGTTTGGACAATCCAACAAACTGTCGTGTCGACTCCGCTTCGACCAACCAAAGTCTCCAAAAGTATTCTCGGAAAGTAAACGGTCGAGCTGCTGACTATCAGGACTAGAAAGGAAACGGTGCAATGACGGTTCCTCAAAAGAACTCTCTCCATGCGTTTGACTGACGGAAGAGCGACTCAACTGATCGTTCGAACGCATTGGAAACACTTCTGCACTCCTTAATGTATCAAAGTCGCGCTCTCTTCTCCTATCTGTATAAGTAATTGGAAACGAGTCTTCTAACGGAACAGACTCGGAGAATCCAAAGTCTCTTTCTACAGAAAACGTTCCCTGTCTAGGAGGTCCAGAAACTGTCTCGTTAGTATCTCTAAAGGGATTACACACAGGTCAAAAGACGAATGGAGTTGAATATCTCAAGACACATACATTGCCGTGCTTCGCAAGGTTGATTTGGTTTCTGCAGTTTGGACACTTGTCTCCAAGGTTTGTGCAGAGTAGCTTGGAGAACTGTCGACTATGGGAAACTCCCATGAGGCGGAAATCTCTTCTCTTCGTGACTCTGATGTATCTTGCATGTTATCTGTGCCATAAAGCGTCAATTAGTTGACAAGAAGAAGCCAAACTGGATTCTTACCCTGGCCAACTTGAGCCATCACGCCATCTGCTCCCCAATAGAAAGGAAGCCTATAGTTGGGCTGTAAATTGTAAGGATTAACTGACCGAAAGAAATGAACGTCAATACTGGGAGAAAAAAGGCAGTTGACTTACTTAGAGCTTTGTCTGGTCTCAGAAGCGCCTGCCTCTTTCTTTCCAGTTCGAGATACTCTCTATGCAGCTTTTGAAGTTCCAGATGAACACTACCAGAACTGTCCCTCGGCAATTGCGTTTCTAAGTACGACATTCTTTCTTTTATCTGTTGGATGGTTCTATCTACACTCTGGATTTTTCGATATGGCCAGCGCGTTATTCCATATTTCCGACAAATCTGGATTTATGCGTCACTCGACGACGCGGATTGACTGGGTAGATATAACTTACCTTTTTCAATAAAGTACAACATATACCTAGTTCCTTGGAAGCAGTTTGTATATTTTGGGTGAAATAGGGCGATATAGTTTCGATTGTCAACTTGGGGGAACTACGCTTGGTCATTCCACAATATGGACCTCCTGTTCCACTGCAGTTCTGAAGATGACTGTTTCCTGTACCACTTGACCTTTTTCCGTCGGTTCCAAAAGGTATGGCAAACGTATGAGTCTTCCACACGTATTTTCTGAGACGGTTCAGTTAGAATCGACACTGCCTTTGAGAATGCGAGGAGGGACGCACAATTTGTTTTCCAAGAGCAACACGACCATTTTTTGTTCACTCCCTAGCCAATCAAATGCGAGAACGAATTGACGGTTTGAGCTGGACCAAGCCAAATGAATGGCCAGGGAGAAATCGATGGTCCGAGAGACGTTTCCTTGGCCGATGTCTTTTTCTATGCATGACAGTAGGAGATAGAGAAAATCCGTATCTTGGAGAAATACTACTCAAGTTGTCGTTGTTGGAAAGCGTTTTGTCTTCTTGTCCGACTCTCTCTCTCTATTTATGGACATGGAGGCTTTAATTGCCTAGTTTTGAAGAAAATACAAATGAAATGCTGGTTTGTTCTGTATCTTGGTTGTCTAGTGGGATGGGGCGTTATTCGGTCAGTCTTGCACAACAATAACTTTACTCAATAGCACCTTGCAATATAAGTAGTTCAACCAATCTACTTGTTGAAACTTGGAAAAGAGTCAGTTTCTTTCAATGTTCTTACTAGTGTAGAACAACAATATGCCTGTTTTCCGGTCTTTCGAGAAGACAATTCGTCCATTCATTGGGGAGTTGGTTTGGGGTATGGCAGGCGCACCCTCCAAGGCGATAAAAATAAGTATTCTTATGAATATTCCTGCAGGAAAAGCAGCGCCTGGACCTCCAGTAGGTCCAAGAATTGGTCAGATGGGCTTGAATATTATGCAGTTTTGTAAAGATTTCAATAACGCCACGAAGGATATTATAGAGGGAGTGCCCATTCCAACCAAGATCGTTGCCTTCACGGACCGCACATATACCTTTGAAACTAGAACCCCTCCTGTTTCGTACTTTCTGAAGAGAGTAGCTGGCCTTGAAAAAGCTGCTTCCAAACCCGGGCATGAAGTAGTTGGAAAGGTTTGTCTTTGGTTCTTTTGGTGGTGAAGTTTTTGAAAAAAGAGGCATATGTTGTAGGTACCTTTAAAGGCCATTTATGAAATTGGAAAAATCAAGCAAAGGGATGAGCATATGAAATACAAGTCTTTGGAAATAATCTGTCGTAGTATCTATGCAACAGCAATAGCCATGGGATTGGAGGTGGAGTGACCGACGGTGTAGGCTGTGAGATGTTTGCACCGCCGTTGAAACGCCCCAGATGGAGCACTTCTGCGACATCCTTCGAAACTGTAGAGGTGGAGGAGGACAGCCTCAGTGCCGGTAGCCGCGGACTCTTTGCAAAGTCAGGGACTGTCGCTTTTCTTATAGCGAGCAAAGTACGAATTCCAGACTCGAGGGATATCCTTGTTTTGGTATAGAGCTTGGTTCTTGCGCCATATTGGATAGAAAACTAGAACCAGTCCACATTCGCATTAAACGTTTACTATGTCACGTGACTTTGTGCAACTGAATGACTCCGCACAAGAGTTTTAGTGTTTCGCGCGCTCGATACTATTATTGGCGCACACATCATCCGCCATACAATTTGCACTGCGATTCCAGTAGAAAGTTCTAAACGTTCATTTTGTTCCTACTAGTAGCGCTGCTTGAAAGGAGAGCACAAGACGTGTCTTGTGAAATGACACAGAATGATTGCCGCGCCTCGTCCTCTTTTTTTAGCTTTCCAATGTCACTTTGCTCTAGATTTTTTCACAGTTATAGATAGTATTCTTTGCTAATGTATTTATATAGTCTATTCCTCCCCTACCTATCAACTTAGTCATGATGTGCTTGTCACGAACACTTCCAGGTTATTTCCAACCAAACCATGTACGCCTGAAAAAAATTTGCAAGTGTTTTTGGGAGAATGAAATTTCTTGATCGAGGCCGCCTTTGATAGACATGAGCATTGCAAGGAAGATGCACATTTTGGAGCCTGATCTAGTCTTTCAATACCCATTTTTACATCACAGGAGAAAGGAATTATTTCTACAACAGGAGTAATGCCGCATGTATCAACTACAAATGGAGGTGACTGCAATTCTTTCTGGAACGCATTGACAGAGGAGATATCCGAACTTTTGTGGTTGTCTAGAGAAAGAGAGAACTTTTCGAGTAGCTCTTTTAAAAACAACTCGTGGCTAAGGTAACCGAATTCGTTGTGCAGATGATTTCCTCGCTATTGTCATCGTCACTGTCGCCAAGCATCATGGACATCAGAAAAACGAAACTCTCTATTATCACCACCGCTTCTGAAAGAGAGGAAGCGAAAGGTGACACCATTGAAATTCGCTTCTATCCAACAAGGAACAAAACAAGTTGCACGCTTGATGTGGCTGCTTTTATCTACAACGAGTGTATACTTTTTATAGGAAAGGAAAAGTTTCCATGCACGAAGAAAGTGTGGAGAGCTAGAGTTCTGAATGAGGAAGCAATCAACAAGACGCAAAAGTGTCAAAGTGAAGAAACTTATTATTGTGATATTTGTACTGAGACCCTTACTCAATGCTAAACGCACAGCTTTTAAGCGAATTCGGTAGCACTTTCCTCAAGAGAGCATTGTTATCCATTCAACATAATTGTAGTTGGAAGGGTGGAATTTATGCCTGTCTTATTGAAATGAAAGAAGTGCCATTGCCGGATACTGTCATTTATTAATCTAGCAATGTTCTGGAGCGAACAACAAATAGATGCTATCTCTATGTGCCTACATCTCTTGAATGACGAAGCGGGACCACTTCCCATATCATAAAGGATGTAGTTGCCTTGAATCCGGATATCGCTACCTTTATGGTCAGAAACTCGGTTAGCGGAGATGTAACTGAAACTGGCAAAAGGGATACAGGGAGAATCTATCGTCTTGCTCGTGGAACGAATGGGCTCTCTAGGTATAAAACATAAGAGCCGATGGAGAATGAGAAAGGTTGGCGCAAGAATAAGGACCAAGATTGAGCAAATCCTTCGAAAATCGGGCGGATTTCTTTACTCGAACTATTCTATGTGACTTTGCCAAAGTTCAACGCTCAAATGATGATTCGTCCCGTTCAATGTGAATTTAGAAGCACGAATTTCCATAGTTTCGGAGACTTTGTCCCATCATCGTTTCCGGCAACCTATTACTGAAAAATAGAGTACTTTCTCGATGCCAAGGTCATGAACGTTGTTGACACCACGAATGCTTTGAAAAAGGTGTGCGGACTCAGTTCAAAACGGAAGCAGGATATTTCATTATTCGTTTTGAAACCTCAAAAAAGAATAAAAATTGAACCGTTGTTAAATGAAGTCAGCGTTGTTTGGTTTTCTGAAAGTTGCGGTGGTTGAGGAGTTCTTTCAATGCTCACAGAACAAAAGGAAAAACAAAGAAGTGGTTTGTCGTATGTGAATCCCTAGAATGAGCTACATGGTGTGGTAGTCTTTGTATGATTTGATAGCAACTTTGCCACTGCCAGTTTTCATTGTGTAAAACATATTTGTCGAAATCGCTGGAATTGGGATGGCATTAGAATGGATTCGGTAGAGCTGCTTGGCAAAATTTAGGCCAGAGCGCCGTCGCCCGCACCAATCCCACTTGTCTATTGAAGCACACTCAAGGAGCGAATAAAGAGACTACTGAAAAAAAAATCATGCAAAAAAAATCAACCCGTTCACGCAACATAGCTGTTTTGATGTAGTTGCAGTTGCCCATTGTTATAGAACGAGCAGAGTTGGAGTTTGAGATGAAGTAGTCGTTGCTCAAGCGAAACATAGTTGACTGGCATCGAGATGACGCACTAGTGATAGTTTCTTCCAATCGCAGGTGGAATAGGTTTTCCTTGTAGAGGCTGACTTGTGGACTGCGAGATTAGTGTGGATAAAGCTCATAGGAAGAAAATTCCACGTGCTTCAAGTTTTCGTCTTGAACTGGTGAAAAATAATGGTTTACTTGGTGAAGTTGCTATAGCGTAGAAAGGTAGCCAACGAGTATCGTTGATTGGCTGATAGAAGGAAACACGGTAAGTTTGCAACCATCTGGTTTAGACTTGTGTTTGTTTTGTGATGAGAAAGTTGACCTTGCACCACTCCGATTTTCGGATGAGGATACTTTACCTTCACCATCTTTCGACTGAAAAAAAAATACACAAGTTTTACTGGAAACGCTACGATGGAATTGTCTCATGGAGAATTCGTAGGGACAGAAACGTGGAGGCTTTTCTGTGAACCAAAGCACAGATTCGATTTGAGAAATTGGGTGTTGGGCGACAGTAGAGGAACGGTTTCCACGTATACTTGTAGGAACCAGGACTGTAGTAACTGGCTTGAGCAAGGTGTTTGTTCAAGTATAGTTATTGTAGTTGTAGAGGGTTGTTGAAATAAAGGGGAGGAGTTGTGAGACTTAAATTCCTATCTACCGTAACCGAGGGAGGAAGGTGTCTTTCTGACAGTGGACTTCAGTGGCCGCAGGTAAGGAGAGTTGACAGGGAAGTTGGAGTTAAGTAGCGCAGTGTTTCAAGTTTTCGGGTTGGTTTCGTACAAGTAACGGCACTGCTCGTACAATGGGAATTCCTCTGACCTGTCATGGCCAAGTACAAGCGCCGAAAAAGGGAACAAGCTTATATGTGGAGTTGTGGGTCACAGACGAGGTAGTGGAAACTCCTCTCTCTTTTTTATTTTAGGAGCAATAACAAATTATTCTTTAGTTTGGTAACAGAGCGCGCTTTAAACTGAAACGTCGTTGTCCTTTATGGGTTTTATTTGAAGCTTATTGCAGTCGTCGCAAACTCACGGGAGATATGAAATTTCTGTTTGCAGGACGTGAAGTTTCTCCTCTAGACACTCCAGAGTTAGTAGGTTTTGTTTCTAGGTGTTGTATGTATTTAGCTGACGAGTGGAAGTTGAATATGAATGACGTGGATTCGTTGGTAGCCCTTCCGCAGCATTGCCTAGTAATTTAGTCCACAATAAAATGAATTTGGAAAAAAGCAAAGGGCTCTTTGGAATTCATTTCTGAGAGAGAGAGAGAGAGAGAGATTGAAACGGATTTCATGCATCGATTGGTTTTTGAGACGAGTTGTCGAGTACAACTTGGTACCTCGGAAAAGAAATGGTCCTACAGAGGTATGTTTGGATATAACGAGTGGCAGATACCAAGCTACCTTTACTACTGTCACAGATTCTGTTAGAGCCTGTTTCCTGTGTCCCCACGTCCCTTGTTCTCGTAAGATAGCCAGCGTCTTACCAGGAGACTCGTTGGTACGACGTAACTTTGCTTTTCCTTGAGTCATATATGGACCCGTTGTTTAGGCTGGAAGTGTCTTTGTCGGAGGATTTCTGAACTTTTTCGGTCTCTACAGCAATCTATTGATAGTCCGCGTGCTGCTAAGTTGGTTCCCGGCAGTACAAGTAAGGTTATGACATACACTTTGATGAGATGATTAAATTGTTTTGGTTTTAGAATCAACCTATTCTTCGTCCCCTCTTCACAGTATGTGACCCTTATTTGAACTTGTTTCGGTGTAAGTACTTGTTAGCGGCAAATTGCTAGCTTTATTTACCTCGAAAATTTACAGCAATTATACCTCCCGTATTTGGAATTGATTTTTCTCCTATATTGGCATTTACAGCTCTGCAATTTTTCTCGACGGTAATTGTACAATTGCACAGTATTGTTACCAGAATTGACTGTGAATAGGCAACGACAGCGTTGGGAGCGGAAGAAAGGACAAAGACAACTTGGAAAGCAAAAAGGAGGGCTACACAAGGTGCTTTCTTGAGATAAAGCGAATATTCATCAAAGTCAAGCAGAACTTTATGGAATTATTTCATGCCGTACCATTGTTATTATTATTATTATTACTGTTGACAGTTGGAAGAGTTGCAAGTGTTTCTCTGATCCGCTTCAAGCCTTCTTTCAACATATCCATCGGAGCAACATAACTAATACGAATTCTTCCTTCACCATTAGCACCAAAATCTGTTCCTGGTAGAACTGCAACCATTCCCTTTTCCAAGAGAATGTTCGCAATTTGCTTACTCGACATACCAAAACTGCTCACATCAGGAAAGGCATAAAATGCACCTAATAGAGACAGTTATCATTTAAACACAAAGAATAGTCTATTGCTTGGATTCTTTACCTTCAGGAATAGGACACCACACTCCTGGAATAGAGTTGAGTTCTTTCACTACCAAGTCTCTTCTTTTTTGATACTCTTTTGCCATCTGTTCCACCGACTCTTGACTTCCTCGTAATGCTGCCAAACCTGCTGCCTGAACAAATGGTGGAGTGCAGCCAACTGCATGAACCAAAAGAGGTTCCATCTTCTTTGTCAAAAATTCTGGCATAATAGCCCATCCTAAACGAAAACCTGTCATAGAATATGCCTTTGAAAATCCATCGATCAGAATTGTTCTTTCTTTCATGCCAGGTAAGGAGAAAATGCTAGGAGGCTTCTCCTCCGTGTAGACCAGTCTAGAATATATTTCGTCAGCAACCACATAAAAGTTGTGTTGTTGTGCCAACTCTGCAATATGTAATATATCTTCTTTAGGCATAACTCCACCAGTTGGATTATTAGGAGAGTTGAGTATAAGTAACTTTGTCTTTGGACTAATTGCTTTCTCTAAAGTCGTCATATCGAAAGACTTCCCATCTGGCCGCATAGGAACTGGAACAGGTTTTGCTTCCGCAATAATGCTCATGGCCTTGTAAGTAGGAAAACCGGGATCTGGATAAATTACTTCATCTCCTGGATGCAATATCGACAGTGCAGTGAAAAACAATCCTGGTTTGGCTCCTGGACCAACAACTACCTCTTTAGGCGAGACAATAACACCTCTCGTTTCACTGACATGCTTTGCAATTTCTTCTCTCAAAGCCGCGATACCCAAGGGCAGCGTATAGCCAGTTTCTCCTGCTTGCAACGAATTACATGCTGCATCCACAATATGTTTTGGAGTTGGTTCCGAAGGTTGACCTATCTCCAGCCTTATCTAATAATGTGGTGTCTGAGATATTTCAAACACACTGCTGAACCAACTTACCACCTTCTTTCCTGTCCTTTTCTCCAGTTCACTAGCAGCAACCATTACTGAATATGCGCCTTCACTTTCGAAACCTTGCAATCTGGAAGGGAATAAAAAGTCTTGAGGAACCACATCCACTTGTGAATCTGCTACAGTCATTTTGCAACCTGAATGACTTCTATCAACTCTTCTATAATACTGTCTTAACAGGGCACCCTTGCAACAAGTCTTGTGTCCTTGTCCAAGACCAACAAAACCAACGACCGAAACGGACGGTGAAAAGGAGATAAAACCAACTTTTCTTCCCAAGTCTCGTCGTCCATCTTTCCATGGCATTTCAATCTGCGCCTCTCAGCGAATGGACAGTCGCTTGGAATTGGGAAGAGAATCGACTCTAGAAGATCCTTCTTCTTCCCGTTGAAGGAGGAGATAGGCAAATTCTTACAAGTATTTTTTCTACACCAGTATACTTGAACAATAAATATCAACAGCATATCATGGCTGTTCTTTTTATTTGTGTATATGAAGTCAATTGGTGCTAGTTGGAGAGTTTTCTGGTTTTCTTGCTTGGTTTCTACTCAACAACGAGAGAGGGCGGGAACCAAGTTGGCCAACGTGCGCGCCATTGTTGTGATTACCCAAACTAACGTATCTCTTGTGTGTCCACGTACAACAACCCGTTTTATGTATTGCTGATGAAAGGAGAAAGTTTTATTCCCACGTGTGCTCCCTTACTTTCCGTTCTAGCAAGAACACAAGGTTCTCGTGACTCGTCCTTTCCCTATGCCTCGGACGTTTGTCCAAGTTGTTGTCGTCGCAAAAGAGGTTATTGTGTTGGTCGAAAAGGACTTGTTTCACAAAAAAACGAACCTTTTTGTTTCGAAAATTGCAGAAAAGACAATGGCGACTGGACAATGTTAAGTAGGAAACTACTTTATTCTGCTACGATATTGAAGACATTTTCTACCCGGGTATTGCTCGAATATATGGAACTACCTTTCCGGAATGTATCATGTCGGAAACAAGGAAATCTTGTTGCTCTACTCAAAGGCTACTTGGGTGGGATGAACGAAAATCACCTCGACCTAAACTCGAAAGACCGTTCCAGTAGCAACTACAATAACGATACGAGAGCACAACAAGGTGCTGAAGAGTGGAGTCACTCTGTAGCAAGTGACTGGACGCCGGATGAGCGCTACTTTTCGAACAACGGAAATACAAAGAAACGAGTTTTAATTCTTATGTCAGACACTGGTGGTGGACACCGTGCAAGTGCAGAGGCTCTTCGTGCTGCATTTGACGACTTGTATCCTGGCCAGTTGGATACGGTGATAGTCGATTTATGGACACAAATTGTGAAAGGTCCTTTCCGAAATTTGCCGAAACAATACATGTTTCTGCAAAGAAACCCAACTTTATGGAAATTAACTTGGTTGTAAGTTGAAATCTCTATTTTTGTGTAAGGTTTTTATAGTTGCAGTTATGGTGTGTTTCCTCTTTCGAGATGTATTACGGAAGAATTTTCGTATTGGATAGCACATGAACGGTAGTCCTCTTTCTTTTGATAGTGACTTGCACTTAAGCTTCTTTTTTTTTTAGAGTGAAACAGGCATTTTTAATGTATAGGCCGGATCTTATAGTTTCCGTACATCCACTCTGCCAAACTTTGCCTTTGAGAATTTTGAAGGATATGGGAATTCGCGAGAGAATTCCTTTTGTGACCGTTGTAACGGATCTTGGAAGTGCACATCCACTTTGGTTTCATAAAGATGTATGTAGTAATAATGAAAATATATGAAAATCCTAACTTTGACACAAGGTGGATATTTGTTTTGTTCCCACTGACCGCGTACGTGATATTGCTAGAAGATGTGGTGTCAGTATCAACAAGATTAGACAATACGGTTTGCCAGTACGTATCTTGATTCTTTTTATATTTTTGCATCCATCATTTGGAATGAATAGGTTCGTCCAGCTTTTTGGAAGGAAAGTCGCGATAAAGTTGCCGTTCGAAATGAGTTGGGCCTAGAACAAGCACCGACTATATTGATAGTTGGTGGAGGAGATGGAATGTCCGCGGTTGGTCGAGTTGCAAGAGCACTTGCTTGTCGTCTCAGTGAAGAATTTTCCTATGCCCAACTTGTCATTATTTGTGGAAGAAACGTTGCACTGCAAGAGGAACTTTCCAGAATGCATTGGCCTTTACCTGTACACATCAAAGGTATTATATAGATGTGCGAAATGTTGGGTCTCTCGTTGATGAGCGTTTTGACAGGTTTTGTGAATAACATGAGTGAGTGGATGACTGCAAGTGATTGTATCGTTACGAAAGCAGGTCCGGGGACAATAGCAGAAGCGCTCATACGTGGTTTGCCTATATTTCTTTATGGTTTCTTACCTGGCCAAGAAGCAGGAAATGTTCCTTTTGTGGTAGAAAATGGAGTTGGTTTATTTGAAAGCGATCCTCTGATACTGGCAAATCATGTGATTGAGCTGTTTAGAGAACAGTCTCATTTGGTTCAAGTAAGTGAAAAGTAGGTTTTTGTCTAGTTGCAGTTGGGTAACACGAAAAATACAGATGTCCATACAAGCCAAGAACGTTGGGAGACCACTGGCAACGTATCAGATAGCTAAAGATATTTGTGATTTATTATGGTTACAAAGGACAAAATCTCCGGTTAGTTCTCCACTGGAAGTTTCTTAATAACAAATAATAATAACAACAACAACAATTCTAATAATAAATTCCAAAGTGCTTTGCCATCTTTCTTTCCGCGGAACAGAAAAAAAAAGCCAAATTGATCGAATTGCTCCCCGTCGTTGCGGAAGAAAGCCGCAGTGGAAAATGTTTGTCTTGTATGAAACGCCTGGTGGCTATGCTCTCTTCAAGTTGAGCGATGAAAAGAAAATATTATCAACGTCACTAGAAGATTTAATTGCTCTGGAAACCAAAAATACTTCGACCGAATACTTTCAACTGAAAGCGTTTGACAAGTTCAAAGACACGGACGAAGCGCTCACCAGTGCAGCTTCTCTGGTGCAAGGGAAACTTTGCAAGCCTTTGAAAAAGTTTCTTAAGAAAAACGTTCCTAAAGGAGAAACTTTGGCTATTGCTGAAACGAAACTTGCTAGTGCCATACAAGAAAAGCTAGGACTGCAATGCGTCGTGGACGCTCAAGTACAACAGTTGTTTCGGTGGATCAGAAATGATGCGGATGTGTTATTAGATGAGTATACGGATAATCAAAAGTCGATGATTTTGGGGTTGGCGCACTCGTTGTCACGATATAAACTCAAGTTCTCGACGGAAAAGGTGGATACGATGATTATACAGTCTATCGGGTTACTCGACGATTTAGATAAGGAAATCAACACCTACTCGATGCGGCTGAGAGAATGGTACGGCTGGCACTTTCCGGAGCTCGGAAATATTGTCAATGATAACACAAACTATGCAAAAGTTGTTCATCGGATGGGTGTCCGTACCAACGCCAAGAATACGCCGTTCAGTGATATTATCGGTGACCAAGAAGAAAAAGAAGTGAAGGAAGCAGCAGAAGTTTCCATGGGAACGGAATTGAGCGACGAAGATGTATCCAACATCCGTGAGTTGTGCGAACAAGTGATTACATTGGCGGAATATCGCGCCACTTTGTATGAATACTTGAAAAATCGGATGGCTGCAGTAGCTCCCAATCTGACTGCTATGGTTGGAGAACTGGTTGGTGCGAGATTGATTGCGCATGCCGGAAGCCTCATGAACTTGGCAAAGTATCCTGCCAGTACGGTGCAGATATTGGGAGCGGAGAAAGCACTTTTCCGAGCTTTGAAGACAAAAAGCGCTACTCCTAAATATGGTAAGCGTCGAACGGTTGGATGGAATCTTTGTATTTCTGCTCACGTCATTAGGTCTTATTTTTCATGCTTCTTTGGTTGGTCAAGCAGCACCCAAATACAAAGGAAAGATATCACGGTCGTTGGCTAGTAAAACAGCCTTGTCTATAAGAGCAGATGCTTTGAATGAAGGCCAATTGGATAACTCGTTAGGATTAGAAAACCGAGCCAAGATAGAAGCACGACTCAGACAGCTGGAATCAAGACAGTCTTTTGCCATATCTGGACGAGGTAGAGCTAGTGGAGGAGG
The DNA here is from genome assembly GCA_026122205.1 of Galdieria yellowstonensis. NCBI lineage: Eukaryota > Rhodophyta > Bangiophyceae > Galdieriales > Galdieriaceae > Galdieria > Galdieria yellowstonensis. The sequence continues at coordinate 92,409 of JANCYU010000042.1, read as the reverse complement.
AGGTGACTTTAGGGCATATCAGCCACCTCGTACTCCTGCAAGTGGATATCAAACTGTAGCAGATACTGTTATCACGACTACGGATACGAGACCACAAAGTCAAGCTACAGAGGAGATGCCTCCAGAAGAAAAGAATGAAAATGGCATCAAGACGACTTGGAAGGAGGGCTCGCAAGAAGTAAGCAGCAAGGACGAGAATGAAAATCAATCATCAAGTAAGAAGAAGAAAGAAAAGAAGAAACGTAAGAGAGAGTCTTCTGGTGATGAGAAACATGGCAAGGAAAAGAAGAAACGACATAAAGAACATAAAACAGAATAAAAATGAAAGCGTTTTGAATAACTAGATACTAATTTTTATTAGAAGCTATCCGCTCCTTCCGAAATTATTGCTATGATTCCCGTAGCCATAACGTCCATTATTTGAAAATGAGCCGCCCCGAGAATTGTAACTTCGATAACGAGAAAAGTTTCTGTTGTTACCGCCAAAGGACGAAGTTTTTATCAAACGAGCCAACTCGGGAGGAATGTCCTGTCCAGCATCTCGCAACAAGTTAACTAATTCTTTCGCAACACGGAATCTAGAATAATATAAATATGCATCCATCAAGAAGGAACGAAGCACTTACTTATCCGGAGTGAAAAACGTATGGGACTTTCCAAGGGCACCAGCACGACCAGTGCGACCAATGCGATGAACATAGTCTTCTATAGTATTCGGGAAATCGTAGTTGATAACATATTTGACATCCTTGATATCTATACAAAATGCACAGTTAGTACCCATACGTCGTTCATTCAGTGTACAAGTGTTTGTGTGATCTCAAAAAACATGCAATTCATAAAGCGCTTGCACAGTGTGATATTGCAATCTATAGTAACCCAATCATGCAACAACAGGTATAGGGAGACATTCGACGCGACAAATCGACGATGACTGACAGACAAAGATGCGAAGAAAACGGCTCTGGACAATTTCATGCAGGAGAATCAAGGCTAAAAAGACTCTTTACTGTAAAGAGCAAAAAGTCACACCTTGGTCCTCCAAACAAATAATAATACAATAACATTGCAGATTCTTTTTCCACAAGTCGTTTCTTCCATCGACTAGAATTTGAACACGGAAATCTATCAGTCAAAACATCTCTGGACTTGCCTAGGAAATGCTGTCCAAAAAACGTCTCTCCTATACCCGGTACTGAACGAGCCATATTTATGCAGCACACCGAAACGCAAAGAATACAGGGAAAGATACTCCAACAAACACGACATACTACAATAGGGATATGATACTTACCCAAACCTCTCGCAGCTACGTCTGTAGCAACCATCAACGGTTGCTTACCAGAGCGAAACTGAGACAAAACCCAGTCACGTTCTTGCTGTGACTTGTCTCCATGAACAGCCAAAGCTGGCCATCCATTTGCACGAAGCGAGCGAGTCAACTCATCTGCCTTCTTCTTCGTTTCCGTAAATATCAAAATTCTGCCGCCATTCATGACCTTCTCCAGTAACTTTGATAACCTCATAGGTTTATCACCTTCTTCACATACTTCGACGGTCTGGTCGATATTTTTATTGGCCGTAAGGTCAAGCGTACCAATATTCACTCTAATATGGTCCTCTCTCAAGAACTCTTGTGCAATTTGTCGCACTTCCTTTGGCCAAGTTGCAGTAAACATCAGTGTCTGACGGTCCGGACGTATCTGGGAAATTATTTGTCTCAGCTGTGGCTCGAAACCCATATCCAGCATTCTATCAGCTTCATCAAGTACCAAGTAGGTAACTCTTTGAAGGTTGGTACGACCGCTTTCGAGAAAGTCGATCAATCTACCGGGTGTAGCTATTACAATTTCAACTCCACGTGATAAATCTCGTGCTTGAGGACCTCTAGAAACACCACCATATACACACGTATTCTTAATTCGTGAAGAAGAGCCAAAACGAGTAGCTTCTTGTTGTATCTGAACAGCTAGTTCCCTGGTTGGAGCAAGAACCAAAACAATAGGTCCATCTCCTGGGGACAAATATGGCTGTGCATTGATATGCACAATTGCGGGTAACAGATAGCCACAGGTTTTCCCTGAACCCGTCTCTGCTACAGCAATCAAGTCCCTTCCTGTCAAAGCAATCGGCCACGCTTGTGATTGGATGGCTGTGGGGGCCTTAAAACCGCACTTTTTGATTTGTTCAAGGACATAATTAGGAAAAGACGCTTCTTCAAAGTTTACTACAGGCCTGGGAACGTTCTCCCCCACAGTGGTAATTTCCTGTTCCTCACGAAACGCAGCAACTTCCGCCTCTGTCCGGTTACTAACGTTGGGATGTTCTACATAGAAATTCTTTTCAAACTTGGGCAACCTATCAATTAATTCCTGTGTCCACTCAACGGGTGTCAACGTTTGAGTGGCACCCTTTCCATTCGAAAACCTCGGTTTATTCATGGGACCTGACCCATAGTTACTTTTTGTATCCCACTTTCTTTGGGATGGGTAACCTTGGTTCGAAAACATAGCTCCATTTGAGTTTGAATAACCGCTCTGAAAGTCGTTTCGAAAGTCAGTTCTCTCTTGAAACCTTCTCCGTCGAATATCCGCCATCGTCGCCAATCTTTCCCGCAATTCACCAACCAAAAATTGGTGTTGAGTTGCGACGAAGCGAGTTTATTTCAAATCCAACCCGCCCTCGGCATCCGCCACGAGGAGAATATCTCTCGTTTGTATTTATCGGGTTGACGAAATCCTAACACTAGCCAATAAAAAAATACAGAGTACGCTAGGTTCAACGACATGACTCCTAAAAAATTTGCAAATACGAATTTGCTGTTGCAACTTTGCCAGTCTGTAGCAGTGGCGGTTCAGGTAGCCAATTCAACACAGGCATCATTGCCAGTAGAGTCCAGCGGAACTTCGTCGCTCTCTTCGCGTAGTCTTTTTAATCTACTATTACTTGAGCCATTTCCTTGTTCCATCTTTTCTTGGCCACCAGTGAGGAGAAACTGTCTTACGTAGTCAAGGCAGCTTCTCCAACCTCCGCGGCGAAAAGCACAGAAACTCCGATGCTCCTTCTCTGCATGAAATTTGGTATCTGTCGAAATGTCCAAAACAATACGTATATCACAATACTCACAGTGTAAAAAGTTTTCATGGCAGTTCGTGCCCAACTGCTTCATCAAAGGCTCCAAAGTCCATCCGAAAATACCGAGAAAGAAAGAATCTCGCTTCCTTTCGTCATCTAATTCCCAAAACTGAATAATATCTTCCACTTTTGGTCTCCAAAACATCTCCAACTCGCCTTCCAACAAGTCAATACAACTCTTGTCCAAGTGTATGGACAACTCCAAATCTCTCAATTCTACGGCTCGCTCTATTGTGTGACTGATAATACTCCATGGCACTTGGAGAAATGACTCTGGACAAGGATTTCCAATCCATGGCGACATAAATCGATAACCTTTTCCGGTAATTTTCTTCCTCACCATTTCCACTTGTTCAGAATAATTCGCAGCATTTTCATCAAAATATACAAACTTGCCCTCGCATTCTAAAAGATTGTAGCCTACATTTCTCCAACCTCTCCTAGCACACTCTACTGCATCAATACTTTCGGGTTTCGCTGGCCATGTAGTTGGTCTAAAAGTGTGTAAACGCATCAAAAAATCACTAAAACTCCAAGGTCTGCAGCAAGTAAAAGCTTCTGATTGATTTTCTTCTCGATTTTTGTCCAGCAACTTTATAATTCCATCCATTTCCGACAACAGTAATGCTATTCGGCTTTCTGCTTCATTCGTTAGCATTTCCATCAATTTATTCAAGTTGGAATCCAATTCTTCTCGCTTCAGATAATCAGAAAGCGAAGTTTTCGTGGACTGAAGCTGTTCTTGCACATATTCCTCCAACCTCCTAATGTGTTCCCTGACATCAGAGAAATCATCTTCATTCTGAGACTTTGACCTGTCTTTTGGTTTTTCTTCTTGCAGAGTTTGATTATCAGATGGACTGGAAACGACATGTTGCTCTTGCAGTGAATGAATATGTTCCGGTGCTACATAATATTCCACGATAAGAACTGTTTTTTACAAGAAAGTATACAATTCAAACTTACCTTGCTGCGATGCTGGCAAGACAAGTTGCATAGCATCTTGTTCCGGTGATCTCTCATTACTTTCGATGGGTTTGTGTTCCTGAGAAGTACTCTGACCTCCTCCTGCTTCTATCGCGTCTTTTACAGTTTCTTCTCTAGTTTTATCTTGAACCACAAGGTCCTGTTGTGGCAAAGGAGTCTCCAATTTATCCTTGTTGCATACAAACGACGTTTCGGGAATGTTGTTGCTATTGGAAACTTGAGAATGGCTCAAATTAGCGACTGTTGGACTCTGCGGCATAGAAGTGGCAACTGGACTAGTTTTCTGTGAACTTTGCTTCGCCCTTTTCTGCAAAGACTGTCGAACCAAAGCTTTTCTCTTTTCTAATTCGGCGATATGTTGACGAACACGTTCCATTTCCAGTTGTTTCTGCGCCAACATTTGATTCTCTACAGATTGAGCTTTTGAAACGTCTTTTTCTATGGCTGAATTAGATTCTCTTTTCATCTGTTCGTCGATTGCAACTGTTAGAAATTCGACAAGTTCCTCAGCAACTTGGGTATCTGGAAGCTGCAACACAAAATCATCTTTACCCTGATCTTTCGATCCACTTATTCTCACACTCTTAGCTCTCACTCTTTGAAATTTGGTATCCGTGTCAATCTTAGACTCGAAAATGTTGGTTGCAGGTTCCACTGAAAATGTTAATTTAGAAGCAGCATGATTTGCTTGTTTTTGTAACTTGACGTGACCCCATCCTTTCTCTTTGTATTGGCTATCTCCCAACATATGAAGGCGAGCACGAGACTCGAAAGTATCACCGAAACTCGATTCTCCAACAGACGATGCTTTTAATTCTTCTGTTGGATTGTTCTCGCCTAGGGAGCCAGCGAAAGGGCCTTCCCTTCCGACGTTCCTTACTTCCATGGAAGAAGTTTCATTACCAGTATTTGTCTGAACTCCTTCCATTCCAGCAGGGGTCTGTTCTCTTTCTGTGGTCTTTTGTAAGGAGCTTTCCCACTCACTTTCGGTCGAGTTATGTTCTTGCTTTTCCGTCAAATCGACCACATCACTTTTATCATCCACTTTCATCAACGGAGGTGATGACATATATTCCTCAGAGTGTCCCAATTCATGAGTATAATCTTGCTGTAACGTGTCACCTTGTTGGATAACACCTGAGCCAATTTGGTCCTGATTACCTAAACTATCTTCAACTTGTACTTGAGTTTCCGTGGGTGCGGCATTCACTGTTGGAAATGAAGTTTCATTCAAAACGGCAGCTGTAGATGACATCGGAGATTCACCCTTGTGTTGACTTTCTTGGTGAGAATCTGCTCCAGCAACTTCTTCTCTTTCTTGTTCTTCATGTAGTGACTTATGTTCTGTCTCTTCTGGTTTTCTATCACTTTCCACTGGGGTAGGTTCTGCCTCCAAAGAAGCATACATTGGAGGAGCCTGAGGTTCAGCAATATTTTCAGACACTGCTATGTCCTGAACATTTTCATTCCCAACCACAGTCTTGTGTTCCGGAGCCACCATACTATTTTCTTCGTCTTCCAACTCCCAATAATCCAAATCTTGCATTTCCACGTTTGTCTGCTTTTCTTGTAAAACTTCTGGAATATCAGACCCTGAAATATCTTGTTTTTCGTCAACTGCAAGCACTTCGGTCTTGTCTGTATCTTGTACCGGAATATTCGAAAGCTCCAAGGCTCTTTGTTGCGAGTCCTGTTCGGATAACGACGGCTCTTCTTCATTTGGGTTCGTATTCTTGTCTCCTGAGAACAAGTTTTGTTCCGTCCCAACACTTGTTTCTATAAACGGAAGTGGAATAGCTTGGAGACCAGAATTCGGGGACACGAGAGTTTCATTGGACTCTTGATTGTTGTCCTCCTCGGGTTCTTGTATTTCCTCAACTTGCGTATGACTCTGTTCATATTCTTTCCAAAACTGTTGCTGTTGACTATCTCGCTCACTTTCAGTTTGTATATCCGTAGGATAGTTGCTATCCATCCTAGTGCCTCCCACGTCTCTACCAAATAAGAAAAGTTCGAATTTCTTTCTTGTCGTTGCGCACGTTACTCAATGGAAACGCAATTCGTGTTGTCCAGTCGTTGTGCTTTTCAAGCTAGTCGTTTGTCCTGTAAGTCGAGTGATATATTGTCTCGATAAATATTGACACTTCCAAGATTATCCAATATCTCATTTACTATCGAAGAAAAAGACTCGTGTTGCTTTGAACAATCGTTCCTGTTGTCGACACAGCCATCGTGGTTTGCGAGGAAACGTACACATGGAAGTGACTACTTCTCCGAAAGTCAAGAAACTTTCTCATCCTCAGTCATTGTTGGACGGTGCGCAGTTGTTTATTTTTGATTGCGATGGTGTGATATGGAAGGGGGACACTTTGATAAGTGGAGCCAAGGAACTAGTGACACAACTCAAAAGTATGGGAAAACGAGTTTATTTCATAACCAACAACTCTACGAAGAGCAGGGCAGCTTATTTGAAAAAATTCATATCTTTGGGTTTGGATAACGTCGAAGCTGAAGAAATCCTTTCTTCTTCCTATGCGGCAGCAGCTTATCTTACCAGTATTCATTTTCCGTCGAAAGGGAAGAAGGTATATGTCATTGGAGAACGGGGAATCGAAGAAGAGTTAGAGAAACACAATATTTCGTTTCTTGGTGGCGAGTCTGACAAGGATAAATTTTTAGATATGCGACCTGGAGGTAAAGTAGTGCAAGATCCACAAGTTGGTGCAGTGGTGGTGGGCTTTGATCGGTATATCAACTATTACAAGATTCAAGTAAGTGAATAGGAAGGAACAAGTAGGAAGAAAGGGTTGATAGAGTTTTTTTTTCTAGTATGCACAATTATGTCTTTCGCAAAATTCGGACTGTTTGTTTATTGCAACCAATTTGGACAGCGTCACACACTTGACGGATGCACAAGAATGGGCTGGAAACGGTGCAATGGTCGGTGCTATTCGTGGCTGTACTCAAAAGGAGCCGATTGTCGTTGGAAAACCTTCTTCGTTATTAATCGACCATGTCATTCAAAAGCACAGATTGGAACCTAATCAGATCTGTATGGTGGGGGATCGTCTCGACACGGATATTCTTTTTGGAAAAAATAATGGGTTGCAGACTGTTTTGAGTCTTTCGGGGGTCACTACAAAGGAAACTTTGTTTTCGAGTAAGATTATCCCCGATTATTATATACAAAGTGTGGCCGACTTGCTAAATAAATGAGACGGGGTTGGGCATTTCATGTGGGTGAGCCTAACAAGCCGCCGTATTTCCTTTTTCTGCTTTGATAGTGCAAACAAGCCTCATATAAATGCTTCCAAGTAAAGTCCGGCCACAAAGTATCCGTCATATAAAGCTCCGTATAAGCAACTTGCCACAACATAAAGTTGGACAAACGCTTCTCACCTCCCGTTCGAATCAACAAGTCTGGATCAGCAATAGAATATTCTATTCATGTTGGTCGAAACAACATGGACAAATAATAGTTCCACTTACGTTGCATATATTGTTGAAATAGTTTCTCATCAACCTGAGAAGAATGCAAAAGGCCTTGTTCCGCATCTCTCAACATCCTACGAGCAATATTCACGATGTCTTGTCTGCCGCTATAATTTAACGCAATAGTTAACTCCAAAGAAGAATTGGCACGAGATAACTCTTCTACTTCGATAATGTCTTGCTGCAGCGAAGGAGGTAAGTCTTCCATATTTCCGACAAACCGAATACGAATGTTTTCCTCCAACAGCCTTTGAAGTTTATGGGAAACCATTTCACTGAATAGAAGAAACAAAAAGTCAACTTCTTCACTTGGACGTTTCCAATTTTCACAGGAAAAAGCGAACACAGTTAGGAGAGGTATCTGCCAATGTACACAACAATCTATCAACTCTTCTAGGGCATCAACGCCAGCCCGATGACCGCGCGTTCGACAGCTAAAGTGATGGAGACCCCAACGACCGTTTCCATCCATAATAACTGCAATATGTTTGGGAAGCTTCTGGGGATCTAGTAACGGTGGCAAAGACCTCTTGGGAGACTTGTGCCACTCTGTAAGTTTGGGATCATCGGTAGCAGGGGCTTTCTCCATTCCCTCGAAGGAAACCACACTGAATATACAAAACTGTTTTTTGAGCTCATTTTGTGGTAAATGCGCCCATCGCCTCGCTCGTGAGAATAACTTCACTGCTACAAAACCTAGTTTCCAAGAATCCAGCAACGGCCGATACGAATAACTACTACACAAAAAGTGGGGAGCTCTTCGAGTCAAACAAAAGGAATAACCTGGCTTCCATTGTAGATTGAGCAATATCCAGCCACAACCAAAGGAACTGTGGAAGTTAACTCGACAGAAGTTTGTATCCCTCATGAGACAACAAATAAATTTGCGCCATTTCGTAGGGGCGTCGTTGCTTGCTTTTGTCTTGCTCAGTATGAAAGAATATTGTAAGGAGTTATGAAGATCGAATGCTATTTTCCACGAAACATTTATCCAGCTGCATTTATATGTCTCGTTGTATGAAACTCCGCGTTGTGAAAAGATGATATGCCGGAGTATCATTCTTTGGTAAGCAAAACAAGTTGGTATCTTTCACGTTGCTTGTTCGCACTCAAATAACAAGGAATTTCTGTGCTTTTATATAGAAGAAGAGTATATATATTACTCGTACGAGTTGATATTTTGAATTTTCTGTTCTCCTTATCTCTCTTGCGTGTTTGACGCTTGATGATGGATTCACTTCCACGAATAGAGTGTGTTGAGCTGTTTCGCGTGATAATAAAAGTTTCATGTATATATTTCTTCATAATCAATAGAAAACGGTGAACTATCTAATAAAGCACACAACATTTATTCGACCAAGTATCAACGACTCGTTGTCAAGTCGATGTTCCGCAAGTCCACGTGGCAAAATAGGCAAAAGGATTTGGTCCAACTCAGCTGGATTTTATTCTTTAGTTTTGCCACAGATGGAGCCTGTGCTACAAGAAATACAAGTCGATGAGCCTCTTTTCCAGTTATTTCCTGGTATGACTAAACAAGAAATTGTCAATCGAGCTCTTATGGTAAGAAAAGAAGCTATGGAGAAGGAGTCCCCTCATCGGTAAGGAAGCGCTATGTTTACGTCTGGACAGTCACAAAGCTTTCTTCAAAGATGCGTTGAAGGTCTTTTCTTCTTGAAAGAAACGTTATACAGAAATAGCTTTAACTCCGAAGCTTTTCCAAAAGATAAGCTACCGAATCTTCGTATATTTGAAGTTGGTTCTTGTTTTGGAGTGGCTCTTCGTAAGCTGGTTCTTGATGGTGCTTCTCGTTCCAATGTCTTTGGTTGTGATGTTTCCGAAACTTTTGTGAGCCTTGGATACAAATTTTTTGACGATAAGTCTACCTTTGGTGACCGTATTCGTTTGTTGAGTGTTTTAGCGGACAATTTTCACGATACTGTACGTCTCTGGGCGGGTCCTGAACCCTTTGACGTGGTTATTGCCAATCTCGTGTTTCACTGTTTGCCAGACCATAATGAGGTTTTAGCGAAAAGAGCATTTGAGCTGCTCAAACCTGGAGGTGTCCTTATTGGACAAACTGCTGCGTATTCAAAGGACACCGACGAAACTTTTGTATTTGGAGTGGGCTCTCGAAAAGCTGTTCTTCACTCGGAACGTTCTTTCAAGAATCTTCTGCAGTCTCAAGGCTTTCGTACTGTAAAAGTTAACTTTAGTGACCATCCTATGGAAAAGGAAGATATAGAATGGATGTCTCGACATTATGCTTTTAATGCTAGTGAAACTAATGGACTAAGTTTGATGAGTTTTATTGCAACGAAATAAAGTGGAGAAGCCGATTGCCGTTGGTTTCGCTTGGACAGATCGAAAAGGTTCGCACCCTTTGTCAAATGTCTCTCGTGACTGGTCGGTTGTTTTGGGATTTGTTGTCCAAATTGTGAGGTAGCTGTTGACTTATGGAGGCTAGCAAGAGCTTGAAAGAAGAAAATGTCTATATAAACCCAAAGATATTGGAACTGTTTCCTCATATGTCAGAGAAACAAGTTCTTGAGAGAGCTTATCGAGTCAGACAGGAGGCCATTGATAAGGAAATAAGCTTTCGGTAGGTCAGGTACCAAACGGTGGAATACGGTGAATAACGATAAAACTAGTTGTATTGAAGGACTGATATTTCTTCGAGAAGGCTTGTATCGCAATCCTTTCTTCGAAGAAGCGTTTCGCCAAGAAGATAAGAAGCATCTAAAAGTTTTGGAAATTGGAGCAGGCTTTGGTCTTGCTCTCCGCTGTCTTGTGAAGGATGGCGTGTCAAGAGATAACGTATATGGCGTGGACATATCAGAAACCTTTTTAGAACTTGGCTTTCATTTTATGGATGACAAAGCTCAGTTTGGAGATAGGTTACGTGTCATGGATGCCCTTGCAGATAACTTTGTGGAAGAAATGGAAGCTTGGGTTGGAGAAAAGCAACCTTTTGATGTTATCGTTGCCAACTTAGTTCTTCATATTTTACCAGGAAACAATGAAAAATTTGTTCAACATGTGTCTCGTCTCTTACGCCCTGGTGGTGCATTTTTGGGCCAAACTTTTGCAGCGGAGGATTCGTTTGAAGAAGCATATGAGTTTGGAATTCAACGCAGAGCAGTGATGCATAGTCCAGTGTCCATTGCATCCATGTTGGCTCGCCATAATATCCATCCCGTTCATGTGGATACAAAGAGCAGATTAATAGACGAAGAAGATTTCAAGTGGATCGAAACAGAATTTGGAGTCGATATGCGTTCAGGAAAGCCAAAGTCTTTAATGTGTTTTGTCGGTTTTCGTCGTTGAGAATAAAAGGCCGGGCCCAACTCGCCAGTTTTTGGTTGGGGAATTGTGTGTTGTTGCAACTTTTGTCGTGGTTGTTTCCTTGTGAAAGATGCAATCTAAACTTGCTCCAAAAGGTATCTTGATAGAACGTCTTCTGGAGTTGAAGAAAATTAGGAACGCTTATGGTGGTTTGCGAGCGAAGAAAACCAAGCGATTGGTGGAGACTGCAAAGGAAACCAGCTCGCCTGGTTATGAGTTGTTGAAGAGTTTAGAACTAAGGCTGCAAACAATTGTATTTAGAACAGGCTATTGTAAGAGTATGAGAGCTGCCCGTCAACTAGTTTCTCACGGACACGTACGAATCAACGGTGACCGTGTGGTTCAACCAAGCTATCGTGTAAAAGAAGGAGAATTCATTACCATCGATCCACATATAGGAATCTGTAGGTTACCTTTCATTCCACTCTTCGACCCGGAGGCTACAAAGTTTAAGAAACCAGAAGATTGTGATGTTTATATAAGTCCCCCCTATCTTCTCGTACACCCAAAATATCCCGTGGCAACGTTGCTACGAGAACCAAGTCCAGCAGAAATCAAGGTGATAAGCAATCTTCTTCAGGTGAAACCTTATAGAATATGTAATATATTCTAAACTAGTCGAATACTTTATCGAAAGTTGCGTCGGAAAAATAAATTCGAGTTACGAACTACTCAACTTGGAAACAACTCGTGGTAACTTTGGTCGGTTCGCCATCGTAAATGACTTTACCCGAATGAATTCTTCGGTTGAACTTATTAGTAGTTCTTATCAAGTAATTCCATCATTTACAACTTACCGAATCAGTCGGTCCGCATAACGTTGCTCTTCTTGTAAATGAGTGACCCTACTTGATAGACACTTGCAATTTCTTTCCTGTCTTGTTGACAACTTACCACAATACTGCCAAATTCTTCTCAGCGACCAGCGTCTTTACCAGACGAATAAAATCTTCTCTACTTCTACATGAAAAATAAATTGAGCGATAAAATCAATCATTATTCCTTACGAAGCATCCATAGAAGCTGTTGGTTCATCCAATATCAAAACAGCTGGATTCAATAGCAATAAAGAGGCAACAGCTACTCTCTGCTTCTCACCGCCACTCAAACCATCGACTCGGGAATAATACAAGTGCTCCAATCCTACTTTACGAAGAGCGCTTCTGGCCATCTCTTCTTTCTTTTCCTCTGTTTCATTACGTAAGCAGCAAATAAACTCTGACTCCACAGTTGGAAATACTAAATTGTCATCTGGACTTTGATAAATAAGCGCTGTTGGTTTTGCTGTTTTCACGAATCCTTTATGAGGAATAAGTGAACCATAAATAACTTCGCAGAGAGTTGACTTTCCAGAACCGTTACTTCCCAATATCATACAAAACTGTCCAGGTGGTACCTGAAAAGATATTCCTTTTATCCAAATGAATATGACAATTTACAGCTAAGAAAGCGGAGTTACCTTTTAACACTGGACGAGTCCTTGACCACGAAAAGTGTACATCGCATACAAAAATTCCTACTTCTTCCTTTCCAACTGTAAACAACTCGAATCCAAGTAGCATATCCTACCTTTGGAGTCAAGTACTGCGAATTGCCTAGTTGGGAATAAACACCGAAAATAGGGAAAGTACAATATCTTTTTGAAATTATCAAGTTAAAACGACTCCTTGTTGGTTCCAAGTTTCGTGGTTTGAGAAAAGTCGATACTCCTAGAAGAGATGGAGAAGAAATGACTTGAAAGGACAAAATCATCGATTGTGCACGAGAAGATTGCCGCAACACTCAGATGACGAGCCATACAAATGTTGATAAAAAAGACATTTTAGAGACTATTTATTTAGAACCTGATCTTTCTTCTCAAGAGACGATTTTCGAAATTTTACCTGATGGAACAAAGTCACTGGAATCAAACTTGAAAGAAAGTGCTTCTTTAGAAACACAGTCTTCGCCATCCGGCAACAGTTTACAAAACGTATTGGTACATTTGGAGTCTGCCTCCATTCAACTGTCTCAATTACATTTTGTACTTTCACAACTAGAACATAATCAACTATTGGAAGTTACTGGTGCAAAGGAAGAGACACAGTTATCAGCACCTCCACAGACAACATTCTCAACGAGTAAGAGACCGGAGGAAGCACTCATGAAACAGGCATCTTTTATAAAGTCAGCAAAATATATAGAGGAAAGATACGAGAAACTTTCCAAAATAGTTAAAAAGCAACAAGGAATACTTGAACAGTTTGTTCGTTTACGACAAAGTTGCACTGGAATTCGAATATTTACAAGTGGTCTTCGTGTTCAGGGATCAGTCCTTATTGATGAAAAATGGTACAATCTCAGTTTAGATGATCCGGAAGAGAAGTATATTGAGAAACACGATATTGTTGAATCTTCCTTTGCTATGGGACCTGGAAAGCTGCTAGGTGCTGTGAAATTTCCTTATCATCTATACGAAGACAAGGAAAGAAATCATGAGCAAAAGATTCTTTTTGCAATTTCTCGTGCAAGATTCTTTGCCTTTCAGAGAAGAGCCTTTCGTTGCTTAGTTCATGCCTCGAAGGACTGCAATCATATTCTCTATTACTATCAGAATCGTGTCCACATACAAATATATCCAAACTTCCACGTCGAGTTTGGATTGGTTCCAACTGAACAAGTTTCAAGCTCTTTTGGAAAATGGGAAGCATTGAGTTATTTATTATGTGAATGGACTCTATCCACTCGTTCGCTTTATATGAAAGACTCATTGAGTTATCTTATGAAAGGAGGCAACGATGCTCCGCTGAAAATGGACAAATTGCTAAATATCTTAAAGACAATAGATAGCACCGAACAACTCCAAGCCACAGCCGATAGAGTTGCGTCACATTTTGGTTTAAAGTTGGAATGGCTTTATGGAAAGGAACTGGGTCAAGTGGAAGTGAAGTTTACAGCACTGAAGACGAATGGAATAGGCCCACAAGTTCTTTTAGGAACTGCTATTCTTCAATCTCCTAATATTTGGTTTACTCCAACTTTCAGAGTATATTGCCAAGGAGCTTTGGAAGTCCTACAAGTGTCGTCTACTTATCAATGGTCGTGGATATCACCCGAAGAAGACTATCCGTCTTCCTTTGAATGTCCTATTTCTCAGCTTTCCGTTGTAATTGCGTTGTTACTTTGTGGCCGACTGTTGAATTCTTTGGAGTTGGTGGCACGTTGCAATAAGTACGTTTTTGAGGTAGACCGACAAGGTTTAGCTTTGTCAATTCGAGGTAGAAGGACTTTTGTAACTTTGTGGTTGGAAGTTGTTCCTCATTTAGAGAAACATGGAGAGATGGAAGAAATCCTTGTGAATGCATATTTGAATGGAGAATATGTTGACACAATGAAAAGCTGTGAAGTGGATGCATTGAGTTGGTTTTATTCTCTCTTGCATCGTTTGGATATGGAGGACAAAAGAATATTTATGGAAAATGTCAAATAAGTTTTCTAATCTTGGCGCTTTGTTCCAGAGCGGACTGCCTCAATGCCATCAAATCACATCGCACCCTCGCCCGTGTTTTGCCTTTTTGGAATTCGGTTCTCATGTTTCGTTTGTATTTGAGTGGAAAGGAAGTCAATATCGACCTTGTTGCTATTTTAAAGTGCTTCTTATATTCCTTGGAGTGTATGTTTCTATTTTGTAGTTTTATGTCTTGTTTCTGACTTTGCTTCTAGTCATATGGTCTATTGTAGTTTTTGCGGTTAGTGCTTCAAAGGCAAAGTCGCCACCAGGTACTTGTCAGTATGGACCAATGTCCGTTTGCAACTTTGGGATAGCTTGGGGTGTTATTGGCTGGCTACTTACTATATTAATTATTGTGTTGGTTGTTCTTCACGTGGTGAAAGACGCCTCCTTTACTCCCCTAAAGGAGTGTATAGCAAATGCCGTCATGGTAAGGTTCTTTATTCAAGGCAACTTGCTAACACATATCTTTTTTTCAGGCGGTTTGGTGGTTTATTGCAGCTGTTGTGTAAGTATTGCATCGTTTGACGTCAACTTTTGCTAATTTGTAAAGTTTCTCTGCCAAAGAGCACGATCACGTCAGTGAAACTACCAATACGATCACGGCATTTTCCTGGATGTTGGCTATATTTGCTGCCTGTAGCTCAGCTCTGGCCTTGTATCAATCTCAGAGAGAGAAGGAAGATGATTTCGGTCTTTCTGCTCCACCACCTCCAACATATACCGAGCAAACGAAGATTTAGACAACGAAATAAGCACAATTGTGATTAAATATCAAGGGCGCAAAGTAAAAGAGTTGAGAGCTTTTTTTCCCAAAGGTTGTATAAATTGTAGTTGTTGTCGACACATGGAAAATCCTTGTTGGAACGTCTCTTGCTTCAATGCAATTGTTTCTTCACTGTCAACCGTCCTTTATTTGTCGTCTACAATGTACAAAGAAAAGGAAAACTCACGTTTCTTTCTCAAAGGTTGTTTCCAAAATGGAACAAGGACAATCAGTGCCTTGTCCTTTACTGGATAAACTTGTGGAAGAATCAAGGCGTATCCAAGCTTCCTTTCACTTTCCAGGACATAAGCGAGGCAGAGCGATTCCTTCCAATATGCGTGATTCTTTCGGTCCGTCGATATTTTCAGCTGACCTTCCAGAATTGCCTGCTTTAGACAATCTATCCAGTCCTACAGGAGTGATCAAAGAAGCTGAAGAATTGGCAGCAAAGGCTTTTTCAGCTGGCAAAACTTGGTTTCTTGTCAATGGAGCAACCTCAGGTGTACTTGCAGCTATTTTGTCTTGTTGTCGACCCAACAGAAAAGTTTTGATTCCTCGCAACTTGCATCAGTCTGTCTTGTATGGTTTCATATTATGTGGAGCCAACCCTGTATATATTAACCCCAACTACGATAGCAAGTATAATATTGCCTTTAATATTTCTGTAAGCTCGATACAACAACGACTACACGAACATCAAGGTGAGATAGATGCACTAGTCATCGTTTCTCCCAGTTATTATGGATACGTGTCGAATATTGCTGAGATTGCAAAAGTTTGTCGTAAACATAACGTTATTTTGATAGTGGATGAAGCTCATGGTGCACATTTTACCTTTCATCCTTCATTTCCTTGTCCTGCTCTTCGATGTGGTGCAGATATAGTTATTCACAGTACACACAAGTGTCTTACTTCCTTCACACAAACTGGAATGCTTCATGTAAGTTCAGAAGCTTTGAATTCAGGGCGTTTGGATGCCAACCGTATTTCGAGTGCACTGCAACTCGTTCAGACATCGAGTCCCAACTATTTGTTGCTGGCTTCTCTCGATGCCTCCAGGCAGCAGTTTGAGGTACAAGGGAAAGAAATGTTGGAAAATGCGTTGTACTTGTCAGATATAGCCCGAAATCAACTTGAAAAGATTCCCGGTTTTCAAGTTTTGGGAAAGACAAGTTTTGACGAATGTTTTGATCCCACTAGGATCTGTCTCGTGATGAATGAAGATTACTGGGCTTGCAATGGTTTTGACATTGATCAGCTACTTATTGAACATTATGGTGTTTATGCAGAATTGCCGTTGTTCAATCATCTGTTGTTTGTAATATCCCCTGGTAATGTGGAATCTGATGTTAGGAAATTGGTGAATGCATTGACTGAGATATCCATGAAGATGAAGAAAGATGCCTGTTCCGAGAAGGACAAATGTGCTTCACAAAAATACTATGAGGAATGGCGAAATTTGGGGACAACTGTATCGCGACTCTTTGAAAGACCGTTTCCGATACAAAGAATGTCTCCAAGAGATGCATTTTATCACCCGAATCGAGAACTAGTGAAGCTAAGTAATTCACATGGTAGAATAGGTGCATGTAATGTTTCCTGTTATCCGCCTGGTATTCCTATTCTGTTACCAGGTGAAGAGATTTCTAGTGATGCCTTGACCGTCATTGAGAAACTAAAGGAATATGGAGCATCTATGACGGGTTTGAATGAAGAAGATCAGATACAAGTTGTCTAGATTATTCCTAGTCTCGAAGGGTACAGAGAAAGTTGATAGGATAGCCATTTTACTAGAATATTTGCAACTATTTTAGGGCAATTGCGAAGTGAATAGCGGTAAATTTGGATCAAAGAGGAGTGGGGAATTTTTTGGGTTCGACGATGGCTTCTTCGAGACAAACAGAAGACTATTTATATGAATATGACGAAATAGAACAAAAGTCCGTTTTAGATGCAAAGCCTTGGACCAAAGATCCCAACTACTTTAAGAAGGTGCGAATTTCCGCCGTTGCACTCCTCAAAATGCTCAACCACGCGCACTCGGGTGGCAACATAGAAGTTATGGGAAGTATGCAAGGAAAAGTAAAAGGAGATTGCTTCGTTGTTATGGACGCGTTTCCTTTACCTGTAGAAGGAACGGAAACCCGAGTTAACGCCCAAGCACAAGGAAACGAGTTCTTAGTGGATTATCACGAAAAGAGCAAAGCGGTTCAAAGACCAGAACACATCATAGGCTGGTATCACTCCCATCCAGGCTATGGTTGTTGGCTATCCGGAATAGACGTTTCGACTCAAATGACTCAACAGCAGTTTCAGGATCCGTTTGTAGCTATAGTTGTGGATCCTATTAGGACTATTTCTTCAGGAAAAGTGGACTTGGGTGCTTTCAGAACATATCCAGCCGACTATAAACCAGCGGATTCCGAAGCTATGGAGTATCAAAACATTCCTTTAAATAAAATTGAAGACTTTGGAGTCCACTGCAAGCGATATTATCAGCTGGAAGTATCGTACTTCAAGTCAAGCTTGGATTCTTCATTGCTGGAATTGCTTTGGAACAAGTATTGGATCAACAACTTGTCTTCAAGTCCACTCGTTACGAATCGAGAATATATTTCCAAACAAATTTCCGATATTGGAGAAAAACTGGAACAGATACAAAATCAGGTAAATGCTATTATATATGTATACAAATATTGTTCTGACCATTTCAAGGTTTCTGGTTATTATCATGGCTTTGGATACAAAAGTATGGAATTGCCTAATATACGCGACTCAAAGAAAGTAAACAAAATGAGTCAAGTTACTCGAGATGCAGAGAGGACAAGTTTTGACTTGGTACAAGGACTGATGAACCAGCTAGTCAAAAGTAAACTATTTGGTATTTAAACGACTGTGTTCATACGGAATTTATACACGTCATGTTTCTCGCATTACTAGTCCTTTCCTTTCAGGGACTGCTTTCATAAAGGCTTCCTTCCAAGTGTAATTGTTACACTTTAAAAGTAGAATTTGGAAAACAGATAATACGGAAAGTATCGAAGTACCATGTTGCAACTTGAAAAAATTCTCTAAAGGTAACTTTGCACAACGGACACCTAAACTAGTGGCCCTCTGTTGAGCAGCTCCTTTGAGACGATTTCTATCAACTAGTCCTCCTATGACATATAATTTGTTGGAGTCTAGATCGCACTCTGTATAACTTCCGTCAGATTCTCGCATACCCAAGAGCTCAGTAGCATCATATGAAAGATAGACAATGTCTTCCAAACAGTTATGCAGAAAGTCTTCACCTTCCCAAACCACAGGCCACTTTGCCCACATAGGGCAAGATATGTCAAGTTGCCTTTTGATTCGTTCCTCAGCACCAACGATATACATAGAAACTGGTTTCTGGTTGTTGATAACCGCCTTCTTGTTAAGTGAACAACAATGTTCCAATTGCTTCACTAGCGACACAATTTCTCTATCGGTTTGAACTTTATCCCACGAAACTTCTCCTCCGCCAAGGTCAACACATATCTTAAAGTTTGACTCTTTCAACACCTTTTCTCTCAATTCTTTCTTACTCCAACGCTTACTACTTGCCGACAAAGTGTTTGCGGTATTTTCAGAAAACGTGCTAGGACTCGATAGATTATTCGTGCAAGATTTTTTCCTTTCTTTTCTTCTTTTTCTTGCTTCAAGTCTTTTTACTTTTCTTGCTTCTATGTAAGCTTGTCTATCCTCTTGTGAAACCATAACAACAACGGTGGACTGCCAACAATTAGTGCATACAGAATAATTTACTCCGTGTCAAATGATTCTTCACAGGACTATCTTTGCATACTGGAACCAAGTGTTTTGAAAGAATTTCATATTTGCATTCCAAGTCTCCAAAAACCTCTGGAGACGATGCATCCAAAGAAAACCTAAAATTGCGTAAGTATCCGACGAAATAAGAATCGTGCCACACAACCCAAGTTTTTCTTTGTAAAATCGAACTGCATCCACATTTCTTTTAAATACAGTCAACATGATCTTTTTCATTTCTACAGAAATATAAAGTCGTATTCTGGTTGAATAAAAAACTACATTCTTACTTGTTCGAACCCCAATAGTTTCCAAGACTTGAACCAATTTCTTTCCAATACCAAGTCCTTGATATCCATCGACAATATGCAACTCATAAATATAAAGAACATTTTCTTGGTTTTCGATAGTAAACCTGTAGTGAACAAAACCAACTAAATTCATATGAGGATAACTTCGAACCTTGATAGAAAAGGTCACTGAGCGAACATAAAGGAAGCATAAACGAACCAAGAGAAATCGTGCAGCATCGGACCGTAACTCTGCTTTCTTTCCTGAAGCACTCCAAAGACCAGCACTTTCGTAACTATAACAATGCGTTAGGCGAAAAGTAGATAAAAAAATTAAAACAGTCCAACTCTTGGCGAGTGTGCTTCTCAACTATTTCAAAACAAAAATGTCGCAACTCCAGAGGAAGCTGTGAGCCTTTGTAGCTCTCCAATAAAAATTCAACTTGTTCCAGTTGAATTCTCTTATCGAGTTCAAACTTCTCCAAAGGGTTCTCTATGCGGTTGGCTTCAAGAACAAGAGAGCGGGCTCTAGATCTGGAGTAAGAAAGGTCGTCATCCTATTCCAAGAATTTTACAGTAGTAGCTTTAATATGGCTCGTTCAAACGTTGAGAAGTGCTCACTGTATCCGAGTGTCTTTGTCTCTTTCTAGCATTCTTCAAACTGCTCATTCGAAAGTGTTATAGCCCGCTACAACACGAATTCCTACAATCGGACATGAAATCGTGCCACCCTGGAGATAACGTATATTGACGAATACTTTACTGCGCTAAGAGAGAGTCCTACAAGTCTTTGGCAGTATGTTTGAAAATTTATTCAATAACAAAGGTATTTTCGAGGCTCTTTTCAATTTTTTTAACCTGTTCTCAGCACTCGTCTTTCATTACTTTTGTGAAGAAAATGAAGTGTTTCCAACAATACTAGTAAATTTACACCTTCAATGGAAAGAACTTGGTGTTCTTTTATAAAAAAAAAGTTCTTTCAAGTCCCAAGGAATTCTGCTGGATTTAGTCAAGCAACTTGTATTTGGATTACCAAAATGTCTCTCTATCCTGGTTCTAAATATGCCTTATAGCTGTACTTACTATTTGCAAAAGTTGCTCCATGGGAACATGAATATCAGCGTCTCGATAGACTCTGCTGCACCCGTTTCTTGGTAGAGTTTGATTACTTTGATCTCCTTCTCGACGCATACCGGAGAGATGGAAATAATGCAGCCCAAGTAATCTAGCAAGTGCCCCAAAATATCCTTCTCCGGAACATAAATAGGGAGACAGCTCTATAAGAATACTTCCTCTTTTCATAAAAATAATATTGGAGAGACTAGCTCCATGAGCAGCAATGACCATGGAAGCTTTATGCATTAATTGAGCCTAGGTAAAGTTAGCTTCTTACTGAGACTTGATTTTCAACCTACTTGTTGCAGGAAAGAGAGGTGCTCGAACAGCACAATGGGAATTTTTACTCCATACGTACTTTCTAATATTTGCACAATTTTTTCAGCTTGACATATGCGTCGCGTTGTATTTCTCTGCACCATTATTATTCTTGGAGAAGTTCTCGTATGCAATCCACCGAAATGTCGACTCTGGAGTCTTTTCTGGATGACATTTTGTAGTCTTTTTCCAGTTCCATTCGAATATAACCAATGCGTATAAGATTCAGGCCGTTGGGCTGCTCGAGTATTATAGAAGACATGTTGAAAACAAAGGAAAGGACATTTCAAGTCTTTGTATAATCTTGAAAATGTCTCTCTGCCTTTTATCACCACTTCGATACCGAAATAACGTTGAACGGTTTCCTTTACGATGAGAACGACATGGCCATGCCACGTTAGAGGGTTTAGTAGTAGTTTCTCCGAGATATTTGGGAATGCGACAAACACAATTTTGAGCTTTGAAACGAGTTGCATTTCAGGCATGAACTCCGTATTTGAAATCAATGAATAAGCAGCGAGAAGCTCTTCAAGAAAGTGCTATAATACACATAAGTGGGTTCAACAAAATTGCAAATGAAACTTACCGGAAGATGATGATTATGTCTAGCAATGAAGAGAGGATATTGGAATAGACAAGGTGGATTTTTTGTTTGTACAGTCAAGGAAGTCCCATTCGTTGGTAAATGATGAATGCTCCGTTGGAGTTCATTGTAATGATGTGACTTTAGAAGGGACCACATTCGAACTTCTGGTCTCTTTGAAGCATAAGAGGACTCGTAGCAATGGAAGACGCACAAATTGTGCTGCAACTTGTGAGACTGTATCCAAAGCCAATGTTCGTCTCGATCCAAACAGAAGTTATACCAGTGAATAATGTGTTCGGTTGACTTCAGCGTGACATTTTTTATCAAAGGATTCGTAAGAGCTCTCTCGAATGTCGACGACTGATACTTTTCCGGCTTTTTGCAATTCAATATTTTGAAAGCTCTCTTCATTTCTCTCGTCTCTGTTTCCTAGTCATTCATACTCTGGTTTTTTGGATGAGTGTTGTTTCGTACCTTTGTATGAAATATTCAACATCAATAGGATCAAAAAAGACATGCCGAGCACTCTTATTGTTTGGAAGCATGCTAGCCTTGCATAGGACAACTTTTCCGATTTTCTGGTTTTCATTCTGTTCAGGTTCGTAAAGCATCAAGAGCGCATTTCGGTAGAGAAATTTTTGGACGCGCCAAAAACTGCAAATGGGCGCCTTGCGCTTCAACGCGATGCATTTTTCTTTCAATTATTTTTTGTCCAAGTTGGAGCAAATACTCGAATAACACAAATGTTCCATTAGTAGCAGAACAGAGTCAATATACTGGACATACGAAAAACAACAAACTTGCCGTGCAAGGGACACAAAGCAAGTTGAGATATTGTTGGGTTTGCCATTTAAATTAAGATTCGCGAGGTCATAACAACACTACAATGCAACTTTTATTTGGACAAAGTTGGCAACAACTATGAACTGTACTTTCAGCGTCAAAGAATAGCCAAGCATGCGACAAGAAATATAAAACAGTCGTTGCTTTATTTACTTGAACAGCTTCCTTAAACTCATGTTTTGCTCCGAATCCTTTCTCATTACTTTGCTAACAGCCATTTCGAAATCTTCTTGGGTCACATGAATTCTTCTCTCTCGAAGGGCAAACATTCCAGCTTCTGTACAGACGGCTTTGAGTTCAGCTCCACTAGCACCATGCAACTGTGAGGCAATCTTTTTCAAGTCGATGCCTCGAACAAGATTCATCTTTCTTGAATGAATCTTTAAAATATCGAGTCTGGCGTCTTCATTTGGATTAGGAAATTCAATCTTCCTATCGATTCGACCAGGACGAAGCAACGCAGGATCCAGAATATCTATTCGGTTGGTTGCCATCAGTACTTTGATGTTCTGGTGTGGTTCGAACCCATCCAATTGATTCAAAAGCTCCAACATGGTTCTTTGGACTTCGGAGTCACCACCTCCCGAATTTCCCGAATCGATACGAGTTGAACCGATGGAATCAATCTCATCCATAAAGATAATAGAAGGAGCATGTTCGCGAGCCATCACGAACAACTCACGAACCATTCTACTTCCTTCTCCAATATATTTCTGAACAAGTTCACTTCCTGAAACACGAATAAATGTGCAGTCCGTATGATGTGCAACGGCTCGTGCCAATAAAGTCTTGCCTGTACCAGGAGGGCCATATAAGAGAACTCCTTTAGGTTGTGCTATACCAAGTGACTCGAATAGTTCTGGGTGCTTGATTGGGAGCTCTATCACTTCCTTTATCTCTTTAATCTGCTTGTCAAGGCCTCCAATCATATCATAAGTTGAATCTGGGACCTTTTCCACCCTCATAAGACTCACTAAGGGGTCTACTTTGCTGGGAAGAATTTTATGTAGAGTGTAGGAGTCGTTTCTTAAAGCTACTCGCAAGTTTGGTGTGATGCTGTTGATGTCAATTTCCTTATCCAAGTCCACCACATACTTCCCTTCTGGCTGTACTTTCACCAGAACTTTGGAACGTCCCATAACTTTCACAACTTCACCAACATACGAACCAGGTTCCTGTAGAATATGCAGTTCCTCTCTGAGGTTCTTAACTAGTCGCTAGTTTAGGCCTTGGAACCGAAACCCCTCCGAGAACCTACCTTTGGAGTTGAGATCGTTCCTTTGTGCTTCTAAACGCCTCAGGTTATCCTCCTTTTCTCTTATAAAGCCTTCAAGTTCGTCAAGTTTCCTTTCATAATAGGAATGAAGTACAACGTTGCTTCCTCTTTCTGCTACTGATTCCAAGCCTGCCGAAGCCGACATGAAAACCAATCCAAATTCAACAAGCAAAGATGTGATGATGATGCTTTGAAGAAGACATGTTGTTGCAACTCATCGAAAGAAAGGAAGAGTGAAACAACTTTCCACGTGTCTTGAGAAAATGTCTATAAGATAGAACAGCTTTATTTACATAAAAGGTTATTAGCTACCTGTTAGCTTGTACACTCGATATCTTTCATTCACTCAGTCTCAAAATGCCATACACTTGTAAACTGTGAAAGTGCTAGTATGCAGAACCAATTTTCAAGTTTGTATCGTTTTCCCGAGATAGTATTCGTATCTACGAACATTCTTCCATACACTAAAGTATATCCAACAGGATTTGCTATTGCATCGACGACAACGCCCACAACAACAACAACAACGAAAACTCTTGTGCGGGAAGGCCTCTCCATGGGAGTTGGCACTATGCGCGTTTTGAAAACTTTTACAGACCCTGTTTCCTTTCAAAATAGTTTATCTGGTTTACAGAGAGTCTTGGGTTTGCTCGTAGACTCTTCGACGCTCCATATTGCTATTTCAGATGCTACGTAAGATTGTTCCGAACAGCGTCGTTGTTTCTGAACATTCAAAATAGGAGACGTACCTGTGCGCCTTTTGGATTTTTGTATCAAAATAGTGCAAAGGAAGACGCTAAGATCCTTTTGAGGGCCTTTGAGTTTGCACAAGAGTTTGAATCGACGCCTCTTGTAGTAGGAGGGGCAGTGGTAGGTATACGTTGTGAGAATAGTGCGGAAGCCAAAAAAGAGGTACAGTAGTCGCCTCCAGCAGTTTATTATACTCACTGAGTTTATTAGGCTTCCAATGTCCGAAAATATGTGGAAGAACTGTTGGATAACGACAAACTGGATCAAATGTCTTCAATTTTGTATATAAACCAGGCAGCTGCGTTGAAACAAGCAATCTTGCGAAGACAAGATTATCTAAAAGCGAGGGAGAAAATAGTTGAAAGTAAGTGTCATCAATAAGTCTTTTGCAATTTTCACTGTGGCCATTAGGGCTATTAGCAAACAGAGCTCCTGGAGCAAGACTGCCACCTGATCCCAACGACATAAAAGACCCTAGAGAAATCATCAAGTTGTCAGCTGTGGATGTATTAGAATACGGTCTCTGGAAACCATGATAAAATTTTCCCCTTATCCAAGTCTACTTTTGTTCCTAAAGATGACCTGTAACTGACGACATTTTTTGTTCAAGTAAACGTGCAAAATCGCCTCTTGCTTCACGTAAGAGATTATCGAACGCCGGAAATAGTCGCATATTTAAGATTCTCGGGTTTCCACAATACTTGCTAGGCTTGCGAGAATTCAATTCTTCCTCATCACTATCGAACCAAACAACAAACTCCCTATCAACGACAAAGCCAGGCAATGCCAAGCACTCAAGACCTTCGAAACTGCCTTTTAAGCTTTCTAGAATAGAACTCGGCACTATACAACCACAAGTCGACAAAGCGATACCAAAACCAGGGATTGGGCAGCTTTCAAGAGATTCGAGAGCGCGTTCAAAATAACTGTTGCCAAGTAAAAAGGGGGGCTCCCTATAAAAGAAAGCGACGTAGTTGATTCTATTTTGTACCAATTTTGTCCAAGATGCACGAGACAGTCTAAAATATGGGTAGTTATTCAAGTCTCCCGATAAGTCTATAACATAAAGAGAAGCGTTGAAGCGCGAGTCCACGAATCTCAGCCTTGTCTCCACTTGAAGCCAGTCTGGGGAAGTTTCCTTCCTCAACATACGAAACACTACAAATATGCACAACAACACACCAATAATTGAAAGATACACTTGAAATAAACAAGAGACACTTCTTGTACTTGTTAAGTTTAGGTTCCTTCTGTCATTGTTCATCTCTCCGAGACAATTCCAAAAGGCGGAATTTATTTCCTTCCTGCTCTTTGCCATTTCTTCAAAAGATAGATAAAAGATCGTAAGGGACCTAGAGGAATATTTCAACTTCAACTTACATAAGCAAATCAGATAATACCTGCACTGAAGAGTCCTTTCAATGCCTGACCCATACTAGAAACCCTAACCGTGTTTTTGAAGTTCTTCTTGAGAATATCTTGACAAGTTCTCATTCCAAACCGAGATATGGACTCTCTTGCCTCGTCCACATTCATCTTATCGGGAAAGACGTCTCCTGAAGTATTAGATAAGCTATAATAATAACAGCGCTTGACAAAATGCGACGGTATCCTTTGTAAAAGTCCTAATAAACCAGCACGACTCTCCGACTTTACATATACATGATGGCCACTAGAGGGAGAAAAATGAAACCGTAAAAGACGATCTTGCAACAAAGAGTTAAAGGCTTCATAATAAAGGTTCCGAAAGGATAACAGATTTGCAGTTACAATATTAGAAACTTTGCGTGGATTCTCAGCTGAGAATGCAAAACGAATATCACCATAATAAGATAACTGTGATATCTTTTGAAATAAAGAGACTTCACTAAACTCGAATGGTAAAAGAATAACTGCTGCACTTAGAGCAGCTTCCAAATTGCCAAGTAGGGCTTGATTAAGCTCTACAAGATCCCCATCCAACTTTTCTCCAGTTTTCGAGTTACAATATAAGGCCTTTGAAGGAACATACATTCTCACCGGTTTCTGTAACCGACCTGCCAGATAAAGATATCTCCAAGTTTGCAGATCTTCCAGGAGATCTGAGAAGGCAACACAGCCATACTTCATAAGACCCCCTTCAAAAGGAATCAGAGTATTGTACAAGACTGGAACACCTAGCTTTCTTGTTTGAACCCAACTGATCCATTTTGGACCCAACGCCTTTGGAAGAAAGGCATAGTGAGATGGATTCCTCTCCATATTTTCTCGATGCCACTCAAAAGAGTTTTCAAGAACCAAAATAAGATCAAGCATGCAAGTTTCCTTGTAGCTTCCTATCTCGAAAGTCAGTCGAATAGAAAGCTAAAGCAAGAAGAGTGAACCTATTTGAGGAACTGCTCCTGAACCATAAGCAAAGGCAAATTTCACGGGTGGAAGCATATCCAACGCTTTTCGAACTCTTTCTTCGTAAAATTCGGTATCCTCGCGCCCTTCATCGAATATATCCAAATAAGGTGACTCCGTCCTTTGACGTTTCTTATGGCTTCCTGAGACAGCCATGGACGAGTTGTACAGAATTCTTCGAGTTGCTGTCCTCGGAAGCCAACGTTGTTCCGAGTTGAGAATTTGTCAGTCATTTCGTTTTGATGTTTATTTCAAGTCATACTTGTAAGTTGGTTTGTTATTGATCGATAGAAAAATATATTTTACAGCATTAAAGAAGCTATTCTCTTTCCATCGACAAGATAGATACTTTTGTGGATTTCTGAAATTCGACAAGTCTCCTTGTTGTTCTTCTTGAGGGTTTTTGGGTATAGAGAGATAGATAGAATGGACTCTTCCAAAAAGTCAACAAGTCAAAAGCTGAGTGGAAATGGTGCAAAGGACACTCGAGGAGGCACACAAGAAGGTCATAGGAATAAGAGAGCCCGAACAAAGTCGTCTTTGAGGCCTTTGAACCAAGGCTCTGTTGTATATTATTGCAACTATTGTGAGGTTGTTACCTTCTTAAAGCGCATCGTTTTTATGTTGGCTGTAGGTAAAAAAGATGTGAGTAGAATACTGCACATTCGATGTGCAGAATGTCAAGATTTTGACCTATGCGTCGATTGTTTTTGGAATGGTCTGACTTTATGGCCGCACCGTGAAGATAGTCCGTATCGTGTGATAGCTCCCATTTACTCTCCTTTATATTGCGAAGATTGGTAGGTGAAGTTGTATCGAAGCACTTGTGAAGCCCTCTTATTTGATTCAGGAGCGCATTGGAAGAGGAGTTTCTCTTGGATGGATTGGAGAGATTTGGACTAGATAATTGGACAGAAGTTGCTCAACATATTCAAACGAGGCATCCTTTGGAGACTCGAGCACACTATGTTCGTACTTATTTTGGCAGTGAACATTCTCCTTTGCCCGACCTCAACGTCATTCTTCCACGAGACAACACAGATTAGTACGATCGATATCATTTTATATCGAGCGATATTAACGAAAATTTTTAGTTCTTCGTATGTTTTGGATCCAGATCCCAAGTCACTACGTGTAATGCATCATTTCACCGAGGATGACAATGCAGGTTGGATGCCTAAACGTGGAGACTTTGTTTATGAGTGGTCCAATGAAGCTGAGGAGATTCTAGCGGATTTGGAGATTTCTCCCCACGAAAACAACAATGTAAGTGGAATTGTTAAGTCTATAGATATTTGCTAATCTGGCTGAAAGGAGAGGGAGATAAAACTGAGGCTTTTAGAAATATACAATGCGAAGCTGGATGAGAGAGAGATGAGAAAAGATTTTCTTCTGAAAAGAGACTTGTTGGATACAAAAAAGAGGGAAGCTCTTCTGAATAGCTTGAGTTCTTATGAACGTGAATTATACGAGAAGCTTTGTGTTTTTGCTCGTTTTATGCCACAGGAGGATTTTCTTGAGTTGATAAGATCCTCTTCAGAAGAAAGGGAATTGAGAAGTCAAATTGCTGATTTATTACCGGTTCGAACAGCAGGAGCTAAATCGTTGGAAGAATATAATGAAATGGAGCCAAGAGACTTACCTCATCTGAGTAAGATGGTGTTCTTGATGATTTCATGCAGTTGAAGACATTTTTTATAGAATATACGGAAAATGGAAATTTCGGAGAAGATATTAGTCGTCCAGAAGAAATGGATGGAGCGGAACTGTTATCCACGAGCGAACTAACGCTTTGCAAGAATTTGAAAATGTGCCCGCAGCAACTTTTGATTTTAAAGGTGAGGCTTATTCCTTTCCAAGTGTCTCGACGAAGACAGAGTTTTCTTATTCTAGGAACATCTTATTCGTGAGTCCGCCAAGGCAGGTTTTTTAAGAAGGAAAGATGTAAAAGACCTGATAAAATACGATGCTGTGAAGGTGCTTCGAGTATACGATTATTTGATAGCTTGCGGTTGGATTGTTCCAGAACCTCCCAGTGATAACAACAAACAAGCTGCTTCAGTCGGAAATGGTAACTCCAAGTGATGTAATTCTTTTGGGTTTCTTGTTGTATTGTCATTGCAACTATAAGACTGCATGTAACCAACTCACAGAATATGCAAGAATGCTTATTGGAAGATAAATCAAGACAATTTATATCAGATAGTGAATAAATGACCAGCTAGAAACAACAACTGAAGAGAACACATGAATCCAAAAGGTATTTATATTATCCCTAACTAGGATTCGCAACAAAATCTTTCTGCAAGTACGATGGAAATTGCGTGATAAATTATATATATTCATATGTCGTTGGAAAGGTTATCTACGTATATGCATGTCTAAGAATAGAAGCAGCCACGTAAAAATGTCCAAAAAGTGAAACAAATCATTTCTTTTCACAAGCTATTACTACCCAGTTCCTTCCTTCGTCTGTGACTTGTCGCTATGATTTTCTTTACCAAACATATCTCGCAATTTCTGAAAGAAGTGCTTTGCCATACTTCTGCCACCTCTGCCATTTGCTGAGCTTGTTGAGTATAGAACTTCCGGATCTTCTTTTGCCAACTCTTCAATCAACTGTCTCTGTTTTGGAGAAAGTTGCGTGGGAACAACAACTTGGAAGTGAACGTACTGATTTCCATATCCTCCAGAGCCTATCTTCGGGAGACCTCGACCTCTAATAACTTTCATATCATTTGATTGACTTCCAGGCGGTATCTTCACTTCCACTTCACCATCTAGTGTTCGAACTCTTACTGTACCTCCAAGTGCAGCTTGAGCAAAAGTAATTGGAGCAACGACGTGGAGATCCGCCCCTTCACGATGAAAATAGTCATCTTCGGCAACATATACTCGAACAAACAAGTCGCCTGCACCCCCTCCTCGCAAGCCTGCCTCTCCTTTCTTCGCAACTCTCAAAGTTGTGCCTGTGTCTACACCAGGGGGAATCTTTACACGAACTGAACGACTTCCCGTGGTAACACCGGTCCCGTTACAAGCTCCGCAAGGATCTCGAATAATTTGTCCACTTCCACCACACTTTCTGCAAGTTGTCTCAAAAGCAAAAAAACCTTGTGAAAAGGCTTCTGTTCCAGAGCCTCCACATGCCGTACAAGCTTGAGTCGCCATACCCTTGGAGGAGGAACCACTACCATTGCACTTGCTGCACTCGACTTTACCTGTAAAACGCACTTCCTTCTCGCAACCTTTTGCTGCTTCCATAAAGTCCAAAGATATCCGCAACTCTACATCTGAACCTCTAACTGCTGTCTGAGATCCCGGTCTTCTACCTCCAGCAGTAAAGGGACCAAAGCCACGGCCTCCAAAAAATTCGTTAAACTCTCGAAATATTTCTTCGGCAGAAGCAAATCCACCGGGCCCAAAACCTTCAAAGCCTGCCGATGACCTAGCATCTCCTCCAGCGTCGGCTGCACGAACACCTTCGCGGCCATACTGATCATAAATAGACCTTTTCTTCTCATCTGAGAGAACTTCATATGCTTCACCTATCTCCATGAACTTATTTTTATCTCCCTTTGGACCTGAGTCTGGATGATACTCTTTTGCCAAGCGGTAGTACGCCTTTTTGATTTCTTGTTGGCTTGCGTTTCTAGGAACACCCAAAATTTCATAATAGTCTCTTTTGGAACCAGAAGAATACCATCTTTTCTTAGAGAAGATATAGAGTGTTTGCCTCAAAGTCCCAGAAGGGTGCAACACGTTGTTACTTGTGGTGCATCTATTCAGACTCGAGAAACCATTGGAGAGAACCCTTGACTCTCGTTTTCTGTACAACGTACCATATTGTCTAACAACTGAGCGCTCAAAAGTTTGTTTTTTTACAATAGTAGATAGCTTGTGTTTTACGAACCAAGTCGACGTGCCTGTGGGAGTCACTTTCCAGGGCGGCATTGGCTCCGGCTGGACGGAAGAATTTTCGATGCCGAGAAAATTTCGTCCTTTACTTGTTTCGTCCAATACGTTTCTTCAGCGGCTTTTAGATAGCAACCACACAAGCAATGTGGACAACAACAGGGAAACTGCAATAGTTCCGATAAGGCGAGAAAGCGTTTGAACCAACAAAAGCAAAAGAACTGCTGCGAAATACATAATGACCATCAGAACCAAGACTGCAATCACGTTTTCAACCGTCAAAGAAAACGACCCGACAGATTTGACTGCCGAAAACAACCATCTGATAACAAACGGCAGTTTTAGTCCTTTCTCCTCCGCCAAAGGATTTTCAACAAAGTAACGCTTCATAAACTCTTCAGGGTCATTTTGTTTCCAGAGTTCGGTTGGAGGTTGTCCGTTCCAAAAAGCATACTCCAGTTGCTCCAACTTGTCCTCCTTTTCAGAGAGTAGAAACTGGAACCAATCTTTGTTTCCTTTATCATCAGAACCTTGTGTAGAACGAGAACAACAGCAAAATCGACAGGTGCTCTTATTCTTAGCAAGAAAAAGTTTGGTCTTTATGAAACCCAAACAAGGAAAGCGTACAAAGGTGGCGCTACCACAACGTCTCTCCATTTTTCAATTTCATCGTTTCGTTTTTCTTCGTGTGATGACGACAATGCTCGTGTAGCGTAGGAAAAAGGAACGAGCTCTGTTTGCTATATTGTTAAACCCTGAAATGGAAAAATGAAACAAGCTTTGACTTTTATCATTCCTTTCCATGCTTCGAGCGTTTTGACTACCAGAAGTATCCATTCTTCGCACGACTGCTTTTGTCAGAGAAACCCATTGCAGGCGCTAATAAGGCAGCGAAGAAGGTTTGGGAGTAGGAAGGGCGGAGGTATTTTTTGTGTAAATTCAACTCATGAGAAGGGGAACTCTGTAGAAAAGGAAGAAAGCCGCTTTGATACGTACAACTCAAGACAAAAGAGTCACAAGAATACCGTTTTCAAGTTGTCTGCGAGTCAAACTTTGGCCTTGTTCATTTCATTCTCGACTATCAGCTTAGTGACTTATTTTCAAACGCAAATGCAGTCCTTGGACAGGGACTCTTCGACTATCTGGAACTCGGAAAAAACCAGTAAAGTACTCGGAACAAATGTAAAACAGCTGCAAGACCAAGTTGTCACAGAAGCGACTACCGAGGAGTTTAAAACCCAAAAAGAACTTTTGTTTCCTGAATATAAGGACGCACGTTTGCAAAGAGGTGAGGAGCTGTATAGAAAATTTCGAAAGGAGCTTTTTGAGGAAGATTCGAAGAGTGCTCATAAGAATTTTCGCTTTCAACTTGATGGAAAAGAAATAGCAAGAGCCTTAGAGTACTGGAAATTGGAAGCATATGAGAATTTTGTGCTTCTTATGAAGCGACTTGGTTTCGCGGGATTTGTCACTGCGTATTCTCTTTGGGGAATGATGGTATCCGACCGTTCTTTGAGACGTGTTTCGCTTCCCTCCATTTATGATGCACAAGCGATAGCTGCCTACTTTAAGCTTCATCCCGAGAAAGTTTTCATACGCTTGGTTTCTATAGCTTTCGAACTTGCGCAGTTCTCCTCTGGCCTTTTGCTTGATGTGATTTCTTATCGTCTTTTTGGCCCTAATGAGGAGGAGACAAGAGTTTCCTTTAAAAGGGAGATTCAAGGTTCAATGAACGATGGACAGAAGGAAAGCTTACAAAATGAAACTTATTCTGTGTCTCCCATTTCAAAAGACAAGTCGTTTCATATCTTTCATTTCTTTTCGGATAGGTCACCATGGCCAAAGACTGTATTCCCTGGCCTAGAAAAGTCACCTTTTGGATCGAAGAGTCGAATCACTTTCTTTGAA
Organism: Galdieria yellowstonensis; assembly: GCA_026122205.1. Classification (NCBI taxonomy): domain Eukaryota; phylum Rhodophyta; class Bangiophyceae; order Galdieriales; family Galdieriaceae; genus Galdieria; species Galdieria yellowstonensis. The sequence continues at coordinate 60,015 of JANCYU010000042.1, read as the reverse complement.
AACAAGCTAAAGGAGCAAAATCGAAAGAAATACGAGTATTGGCAGTGGAAATGGCAGCGACGAGCTTCTAACTTGAGGGAAATGCTGACTCGATTAGGACCTGCCTTTATTAAATTCGGACAAACGTTGGCAACTAGACCAGACATTGTTGGTCATTATGGAGTTGTTGAGCTTCAGAAGCTTCAAGATAGTTTACCCTATTTTTCTACAAACACAGCATTTGAGTTTATTACTGAGGAACTGGGAGCAACTCCTGATCAAATCTTTGACTTTATCTCTAGAGAGCCTGCAGCGGCGGCTAGTCTGGGTCAAGTTTACAAAGCTCGGTTGGATAATGTCGACGTAGCTGTGAAGATTCAAAGACCAGATATTGCAGAATCGATAGCTTTGGATACGTACATTTTACGGGGACTGGCTTTTATTCTTACTAACTTACTGAAGGTAAAATGAGTGTTCATCATTGTGCATATTCTCACTGTATTATAATTTAGTCAAAAACTGATTTCGTTATGGCTGTGGACGAATTTGGTACTCGACTATATGAGGAAATTGACTACAAAGCAGAAAGTTATAATATGATTCGATTCCAGCAACTTTATGGGGATATTCCTGGAATTTATATTCCATCCGTATTTCAGGAATATTCTACTCGACGTATTCTTGTCATGGAGTGGATCGATGGCCAGAAGATTGTAAATGAAGGAAACATTATTCGCAAAGAAGATGCTGCACTGGTTGAAATAGGTATTCAGTTCTCCTTGAAACAGCTGCTGGAAACAGGCTTTCTACATGCAGATCCTCATGGAGGCAATCTTGTTCGAATGAAGGACGGACGTTTAGCATACTTGGACTTTGGTTTGGTCTCGTATGTACCTGAAGCAATGATGTATTCTATGATATGTACATTTTTTCACTTAATGAATCGAGATTATGCATCACTTGCAGAAGATTTTGCGAGTCTTGCTCTCATTCAGTCCAATGACTTGGACAATCATATTCCCGAACTCATCGTGGCTCTAGAAGAAATATTTTCGGAAGAAACCTTTTCGTTTCATGGTTTACCAGAGAAGCTTGTTCTACTCGCGAGTCGATTTCCTTTTGTCATTCCTCCCTACTTTTTAAATAACTTGAGAGCGCTTTCCACTTTAGAGTCTCTGGCTAGAACAGCTGATGCATCATTCGATGTGAAGGATTTGGTTTATCCTTATGTTGTTTCAAGAATGTTGTACGATCCAGCACCTCAGCTTCAACATGCACTGGAAGATTTTATAATCGATAGAGACAGCGGTTCTCCTTGTTGGGACCGAATTGATAACATACTGCACGACGCCGTGGTTGCTTCAATACATTCCGAGTCCCATATCGTTCGTTCGTATCTTCGAAATTCTTCTCTATCAAGCTCCCGTTTTCATATCGGCAATCTGTTTTCAAGCGACGAAGATGAGTTAACTTCAAATCTGCTGATAAGTTTTCTTATTTCACCGGGAGGCTCTTTTTTGAGAGAGTTGATCGTTGTCCAGTTTGCCCGTGATATTTGTCGATATTTGTTTTTTATTCTGGATAGAGTAGAGTTTGTAGTATTACCTGACAACTTGCGACCTGCTCCTGCTGCTGGTTTGTTGTCATCTTGTACATCTGCTTGCACTTCTACGGAGAAGAGAAAAGATATGAAAGAAGCTGCTCAGAGGAATAAGCAAGTTATCATCAAGTTGCTCAAGAGGTTTAAGGGATATCATTGGAAGACTGTCTTGTTTATGGTGTTTATATTTTTGAGAAGCTTAGTGAGAATAATTTTTACTGTGGTAACATTTTGTCTTTGGCGAATATTTCGTGACTTGAGAGTCATTGTGAACAAGGTTTTGGGGGATAAGTCTGTTGTGGGAGACGAAACTTCAATAAAACTGTAGTCAGTTACACATGAAAATTTTGAGATATTTCTGGCCATGATGAGGAACGAGCCGTTGGGAAAAGCTCTACAAGTTCGTAAGAAAGCAACTCTCACAGTAGACACCAAGAAACCAATATGGTCTCTGTCTTGGTGTCCATCCGCACAAGTCCTGGCATCAGGGGGAAGTGATTGTTTAATCAGGCTTTGGGTACCAATACGAGAAGCCGGCAAACAAGCAGTTCAAAGCGACAACCAGCAACTTGAAGAGTGGCACTGTGTAGCAACTTTTGGGTCTGATATGTTTCCAAGAACTTTGAGATGTGTGTCTTTTAATCCAAAGTTACCTTTCTTGGCGTGTGGTAGTTTTGACTCGTATGTCTACACTATTAGACTGAACAGCAGTTGCGAGGAAAGATCAGAACCGAATTTAAGCGAAATCTTAGCGGCACCTCCGAAGCTTCAATTAACTTCTACCTTGGAAGGTCACGAAAGTGAAGTGAAATGTGTTGCATTTTCGTCTTCAGGTTCTTTGCTAGCCAGCTGCAGTAGAGATAGAACGGTATGGCTTTGGGAACTAGGAATCGACAAAGACGATTTTGAGTCTTCAAGTTTGCTCGAAGGACATACACAAGATGTAAAATATGTGGTTTGGCACCCAAATAAGGAACTGTTGTGTTCTTGTAGCTACGACAATACCATTAGAATGTGGGTTGAAGATGACTACGATTGGTATTGCTGCTCAGTACTAAGTGGTCATTCTTCTACAGTCTGGGCAGCAGCGTTTGATAAGTTCGGAGAACGAATTGTTACTGTCTCGGATGATCGAAGTGTCATATTCTGGAGACAAGTACCCAGACGTACGGAAGAGATTGGTCAAGATCCCTCCTGGGAAACAATTTGTGTGTTGAAAGAGCAGCATGAGGGACCTATTTATACAGTTGATTGGTCTCATCAAAGTGGCCTTATCGTTACTGGAGGTGGTGACGACGCAATACAAATCTATCAAGAACAGCCTTTTGGAAAGACTGAAACACTTGAAAGCACAAAAGAACAATTGCTTCCGTCTCGAGATATAGCGTGTAGTGATTCAGAAGATTCCAGCCGTTCCGAACCTTTTACCTTGGTAGCTACTATCCTCAACGCACATGAAGGTGAGGTTAATTGTGTGAAATGGAATCCACAGGTTGGTTGACTCTTATTTTAAACTGCAAATCAATTGAATTCGCCTCAGGATGGTTACGTCTTCGCTTCTTGTGGCGATGACGGTGTAATAAATATTTGGCAGATAAGTATAAACTAATTCTGACTTTCGGACAAGACGCGTTGTTCACTAGCCGTTGTCGTTGTTCTCCATATTGTTATTTACTGTTCGTGGGAGTAATTGTATTAGTATTGTTATTTCCATACCAGCCTACGTACTGCCAGTGTTGGTTTTGGTAGTCATAAATAAAATAATGACCGTTCCTGTCATAGTATCCGCCATAACTGTCATAGTATCCGCCATAACTGTCATAGTATCCGCCAAATTCGTCAGACTGTCCTAAAACTTGAATACCTTTTGAAGCACTGCTTGGTTGTTGTTCACAAGTCTGCTGGCTCTTTCGGGCACCTGAAGACGCGGTTCCCCGTTGCGTGGCGACACCAACCCTAGCTTCCGCACTACTTGGGCCCACTGGACTGCTCTTTCCAGTTCCATACATACTTAGCCTTGCTGCTGCGTCTATTCTCCTAAGTTCTTTCTCAACTTGTATGGTTTCCTTCTTTTTTGCTTCGTTCTCTCGGTGAGACCTTCTCAAATAGTTTTCTACATTATGCTTATGGCGCAAACCCTAGGGAGCTTCAGCTCAATTATTTTAAGGTTTGGGCAAACTTACGGATTCGTGCTGCTGCATTTGAACTTTATTATTTGCTATCCATGTGTTACAATACTTGCAGTAGTGACGTTGCTGGGATACCCAATAGTCTGTCATGCTCTATTTAGGAATCGCCCCCCAAATTGCAACAGCCAACAATGAGGCAGCGCTACGCATTTCTTGAGCGTCCCTCTTTACACTTTATGTATCGGTGAAAGGCTGCTATTCTTTGCAGAAACTGCTTCTGGTGAATATCGCCTTTGGCTTGTTGTTGGCAAGTTTTATAGCAACCTCCTACGAACTGTTGTTGAATGTCTTGTTTTGAACAACTATACAGCAGTTTGGAAATGAATTACTGCGACCTGTCCATCAACTTGGCAACTTTTTCCCACCTTATACAGACAAGAAAATTCTTTATGCGGAAACAATAACTCTGTAAATCGCACCATAAAATGTCCAACTACTTGGTAGCTTCTGACCCTTGTTGTAAGCTGCTCCTATGGAAAATATCTCCGTCATGGCTGTTCCATGAGATCGGAGAACCGAAGCTCAATTATTGTTCGTCGATTTTCTCCCGTCCTCAAGGATGTCTGCATTTATCGCTACGAGTCCTTGTAGCCGTCAGTTATATCAGAAAACTAAATTATCTTGTCTCGCACAAAGCCGTTCAAAGTTTGTTTTTTCGTCTCCCTTTACCAAGTTTCCGTCAACAGGGGTTCCGTTGAAGGTAAGTGTCAAAAGAGTATTTGAGGCACCCCAACTCTGAAAACCTCGTCTAGAAATCCAAGTTGACTGAAAGATGCTTGTCCATGACTACAGTTGCTCCTAAAAGAGAGGGCGTATCGAGAGAAAACCTTGATTTCGAGACTAGCTGTTTTCAAAAAGAAAAAGTGTGGCTCGTGGATGGTTATGAGTCCATCGTCAAGGGTGGCAGAGATGTATTTAAAGCCCTCCCAAAAGCTTTTCAGAAAGTGAAGCAAATCGGAGTTATTGGTTGGGGTTCACAAGGTCCTGCTCAAGCTCAGAACTTGAGGGACACCTTTGAGTCTATTGGACTACCTATTACCGTCAAGGTTGGTCTTCGTTCCGGCTCGAGATCCATGCAAGAAGCAAGGAAGGCAGGTTTTTCTGAAGAAAAAGGAACCCTTGGAGAAATGTTGGACGTGATTGCAGAGAGTGACCTCGTTCTTCTTCTTATTTCGGATGCTGCTACTGCAGAAAATTATGAAGCAATCATGAAAGCAATGAAACCTGGTGCAACCTTGGGACTTTCTCATGGCTTTCTGTTGGGATATTTGGATAGCATTGGCAAAAAGTTTCGCCCAGATATAAACGTTATACTAGTCGCGCCGAAAGGAATGGGACCTTCTGTTCGTCGACTTTATATTCAAGGCAAACACTTAAACGGTGCTGGAATTAATTCGTCTTTTGCTGTTGAACAAGACATAGATGGTCGAGCAACAGACTTAGCCATCGGTTGGGCAATTGCCATTGGCTCACCTTTTACTTTTCAGACAACGATGAGAAATGAATATCGTTCTGACATATTTGGAGAACGTGGCATTTTATTGGGAGCAGTTCATGGAATAGTGGAGTGCTTATTTAGACGTTATTGCTGGGATAATGTTCCTGAGAATGTTGCCTTCATCAATGCTTGTGAAACTATTACAGGGCCAATCAGTAAGAAAATATCCAAAAAAGGTATTCGTGCTGTTTACGACGAGCTAAGTGAGGATGAGAAGAAAGTATTTGCGAAAGCTTATTGTGCCTCTTATCTTCCTGCTTATGATATCTTAATTGAATGTTACGAAGATGTGGAAAGTGGAAATGAGATAAGGTCGGTTTTACAAGCTTGTAAGCGTCACCACAAAATACCTATGGGCAAGATTGATACAACCCGAATGTGGCAAGTTGGCAAGCAAGTCAGAAAAACAAGAGAGGAATCCAGTATTCCCATCGTTCCTTTTTCTGCAGGTGTATACATTGCAGCTATGATGGCTCAGATTGACATTTTGATGGAAAAGGGACATCCGGTTTCGGAAATTGTTAACGAATCCGTCATAGAATCCGTAGACTCTCTCAATCCATATATGCATGCCAGAGGTGTTTCTTATATGGTGGATAATTGTTCTACTACTGCAAGACTTGGTGCGAGAAAGTGGGCACCTCGCTTTGACTATAACATTTCTCAGCAAGCATTTCCTGTTCTTGACAATCAAGAACCGTTGGACATGCGCAAGTTGGATGAATTTTTAAGTCATCCTATTCATTCGGCGGTATTGGAGTGCGCAAAGTTACGTCCTAGCGTAGATATTTCACTTTCAGGGACTACTGCAGATGACTTTGCCCGTTATTGGTTGTAACTTGGTGGTTATCTTAGTCCTAGAGTGAAATAATAAGTAGTTGTTCAAACATTAAAGTTTTCTCGTTGTGAAAGATGGCACGAAAAAAACAGACAATGACAATTTATGACGACAGCAACCCCAAATAACTACTACTTCATAAGTATGCTGCAACATAAGTGAAATAGAGTTCTATAGACTAGGGAGACATATCGCTCTCCGACACCTTTTCCTCCTCGACAATGAACTCACTATCGTTGTACTTTTCGTTCCACGGCTTCATAGACAAATTGATATAATTTCGAGCCAAATTGATACGAGTGATTCTAACTTGAACTTCCTCTCCAATCTAAACCAAAAAAAACACAAGTGGTCACAACAACGATCTTTGAACACAAAGCGCAAATCTCATACTTGCACATCTTTGTTCATTTCAGACTTGAACAACAGACCATCTTTTGGACCTCCAAAATCCACAAATGCACCCAAATTTGTTATGCTGACGACCTTGCCGTTTAAGAAATCTTGAGGTTTTGCTGTTTTCGAAAATTCCTTTAATTCCTTGCGCAACTCCTCATCCTTCTCATCCATAAGACCAAAACTGTCATACAATCTTAGTATCTTACTCTTTGAGAATAGCTCTTGTTCACGTCTCTTCTACGAAATCCATCCCTGTTTGGACGACTAGTTTCTCGTTTACGCGAGGACTTCATAGACAGTGCAAATTGTCTTTTCTCAGGATCCAATCTAATGACTCGAACCTGCACTGTTTGTCCAACACTAAGCACTTCTGCAGGGTCTGTTAAGAAGTTTTCAGAGATTTGTGAAACGTGCAGCAGTCCTGGATGATAAGGTTAGACAGCTCGGAAGAAATAAGAATCGTCTTCAATCTATACCGGAAAGATTCGGTCCTATATTCACAAAAGCCCCGTATGGCATCAACTTTTCCACTGTTCCTTCAAATACTTGACCAATCCTTAAATTTTCAAAAGTTTGTCTATCTGCGGGTTCCTCGTTTCCCGCCATACTACTGCTCTCCAGGTCACTGAAGGTGGCATTTGTCACCTGTACCAGATGGAGTGCTGAACACGTGTTTTGTTTCAAGCCAAGTCCCAAGAAAAGGCTAATACTTAATTTTCTTCTCGTTTGAAGGGCCTTTTCTGCCCTTAATACCTAGCAAGAGGATTGGTAAACCAAGTACAAGCTTTCCACACGCGTGGTAGCTGGAAAAGAACGAGACATAAGATACAAAACAATATAACATACAGTATTTAGAGAAATTCGTGAAAACTGGCTTTTAAAGGGCACACGCGCTTTATTATAGTGCAGATAACCAGACTCTGCCGAAGATAAGAAACCAACCACGCAAAGAGCTCTCATTCGACGAGGCAAATCTCCACACACAACCAAAAAGTGGACAATGCCCGAGAGCGGTGCAGCGCTTGTTATTTTCTTCTCTATGCTACACTTGTCAAGATATCGAGTTTCACGTTTCAAGAAATCTTTTAACTCTTTCAACGTTTTCTTCCAAATCTTGTTCGTTATTACTAGGAACTACCCATATTAACTTTTCGTCAAAAAAGGAGTAAGCCTCGTCTAGGATAATTTGCATAATCTCGCACTCCATGTTTTCTTCAAGTTTTCTTCCAGAATACCCGCGAGCTTTGAGACGGTCATAGAGTGGAGCTATTCAACATATAAAAAACGATTCTAATATCTTTAAATTTCCTCTTTATCTTACCAGTTTCAGTTTGCAAAACCAGTACTAGATCTATCTTACAAGAGGCAAGCCATTCACATCCATGATACTCCACAAGAAAGCCTCCAGGTTTCAGAGCGTTTACCAGCAAAGGAATAAGCTTAGAACTGAATGAGCTAGCTACTGAAAAAAAAAAGCGAGGAAACCTACTTTCTCCTCCTCTATTTCGAAGCAATCTAACTGCTCGTCGTAACTGCCCAAACAGTTGTGCTCTTCAGCAAACTTTCCAACTTCCAAGTGTGTCAAGGAAGTGACAGCAGCAATTCTCTTTGCAAGGGTTGTCTTTCCTTTTATTTCAACGTCAGCTCTAGTCTGATATGGATTCTGAGTCTCTCCTACCTGTTCCTGGAGTGCCAACCAGGAGAATATTTTTCTTAGGATTTTCTGGATACAATTGACTAGCACTTTCCATAATGTTTTCCTAGTCACGCACAATGTCTAATATTCTTTCGTCAGCAGTCAGTCGCTCCTTCTCCACCAACGCAACATTCTTCTTTTCGTCAGTTATTGGATGCCAATGAGGAGTGGTTGATACTTTGGTAGCGTTTGTTGCGTTCCTACCTAGTGTTTTCTACAGTGGAATATGTCTGCCTTGTTTAATTTTCAAAGTCTTTTAATCGTCATTGTCTTGGTGATATGTACGTGCGCTTATATACGTAGTTTGTATCCTTCGCTATTAGATAGGAACAAGGAAGGGTAAGTTTTGCGTCGCCATATCTCTTTCCACTAAGTTGGTTAGTTTTCTTGGATTGTTTTGGAAAGCTTCTCGTATAGGTATTTAGACGTGTACTAGTATCTTGCCTTTGTTTTCATCAGTTCCTAGGAGAACGACTTAGTCCGTATGTTTCCACGTGTTGTGTCCTAATGGCTTTAAGTTTATTATTTGCCAGTTAGATATAATATTGTTGACACAAAATAAACGAATGTTTGTATTCTTTTTCCAATGTAACAAAGCAGGCTCTTATTGTCAAGAATATTTGTTCCCACGCACGTTGCAGCTCATGCAATATTCACTCGAACAACTCGAAAACAAGTGGAAGGAGACCAGCGAAACTTGTAAGCAACTAGAAGAAAAGCTTGTGAGTTTTTGCAAGGATGAAAGAGGCTTTCGAACAGTAGGTTGTTACCGCGCTTTTTTAGCTAGCTTTCTAAAAATTTTTTGTCTAGGTAAGGCAGGAAGCTGATCGCATATTCCCCCAGGTAGAGTCATTACTACAACAGAGTCAGTTCTTGGACAAACGAGTATCCGAAGCAGAGCATGAAATAGAACAACTGAAAAGCAACTTGACAAAACGCAAAGTACAAAAGGAAGACCTTTTGCAGTTACACTCATTGTTAGAAAAGTTGAATACGGTGAGTCAAGGAGTTGGCGTAGCTGAAGAGTTAAGAAGCGGTCAAACGGTTCCAGAGGCTATGGATCTGGAGACACTGTCTGGTTATGAGCGCCAAATACAACAAGGATTGCGTTGGTTACATTTCATCTACAGTTTTGGTATATCGAATAGCTGTTTGGCAAGTTCACAAAGTCTTATGGAGAAGGAACACGTTCGACTGAGAAGCGAAATGGTAACAAGACTGATTTCCTGTTTCCATTGGTATGATTGGGGTCTGTTGATTGACGAAGAAGCTGAATGGATATCTACGATGATTTCTCAAGGAAAATATGTCGAGTTGGCTGTTGAGGGAATTGTTTCCATGTTGAGTCATCGTGGGATAGCGGGACTTCTTCAACGAGCTTCAAAGATTGAAATAAGAGGTAGAAAGTTTTTGATTGACCAAGATGCGAAGGAAGAAACCTTGCAACCGGTGCTTGAATGGGAAGACTGTCCAGTGGAAGAATTGGATGTTTTAGAGAATTGTTTGGACTTGGCAAACGGTTGTAAGAGAGCGCTTGTCATTTTTGACTTTATCTTGAGTCAGACTTTTGGAACGGACTATCATCGAGAAGTTGCAGTTGGGTTCTATGATTGGTTTCGATATGAGGTTTGTAGTTGCAAGTGTATTTTAGGTCATTTTCAATATTTGATCGACTCGGAAGCACAAGGCGATCCCACTCAGTATCCTATTCGTCTTCGAGGACTAACGATTTGTGCTGAAAAACTTCGAGTGGCACTTCAGGCAAGAGGTATGGATATTCGTTTGGCAGAGTCACTTGTGCCAGACTTTTATCGAGCAGAAGAGGACTTTGCGAATCTTTGCCATCGACATATACTTGTTTATGCTAGGAATATTTTAAAATCTATTTCTTTTAGTCAAGATGGCTTGGTGGACGTTTCTTCTTCCTTTTTGTCCAGTCCTCGAGATGTTTGTTGGACAGGAAAACTTGTCGATGCTGAAGAGCTTCGACCATTCTCGTTTCCTGCATGTAAAGTGACTAGACAAAGTATTGAGTTGAGTCAAACTGCGGATAAGATATTTCAGGATGCTAATATTTGTCTACAGAATAACTTGTCGGTAAGTATGTGTTTGGTTTATATATTCGCTATATCCTCATCTTTTAGGTATTGGGTTCTTTCTTGATTGAAAGCATTAGAGAAATGTTTCTTTTATATTATCGCGTCGTATCTGCCAATTGCTATAACTTGTTGAAATCAGATTTAGTGACACAAGCTGTATATCACAACGACTGTTTCTTGTTGGCTCATATTTGTTGTATTCTGGAGATGAGGAAACCTTTGGTGAGGTCACACCTTAATGAAGAGGCAGCGAGTCATTTAAATAGACAAGACTTTATGATTGCTTGTTTTCGATTGCGATGTGAAGGCTCGAGTTTCCTTTCGAAAAGTATATCCGCTACGAAGGATGCCATATATGCCTGTGTAACCAAGGCAACGGAAGGAGGTTCTTTTGAAGTTTGTTATCAAACTTCCATAATGAATCGTATTCAACGTTCATTGGAGGCAGCTTCCTTAAGCCTTGAAAGTTTACTGGTTTCTTGGAAGGAATATCTGCCAAAGTCCGTATTGCGAAATATTGGGCTGGGTCTACTTGAAAACTACTTTCAGTGGTTGATGCAAGCTATCATTGCGTTGGAAGAGATTCCGCAGAAAACGAGTTTTTGCTTAGCTTCATTACTGCAAGAAGAAATGGAAAAGAAAACTAGTCTTGTTGCGAAAATATTAGGCTTGGAACCATCGATAGTATCTGACAAGTGCAGTAGTATTTCGTCCTTATGGTGGATAGGCAAGATTTTAAATTCAAACTTGGAAGAAATAGTCAAGATGGTACAACAAGGGCCTTTAAAGAGAAGAGTTTCAAAGGATCATCTTGTCAAGTTAGTTACAGCTTTGTTTGAGAAAAGTGCCAATAGAAAGAAATGTCTCCAACAAATTGCGATTGCGTATTCTTCGAGCAACGTAGAATGAAACACGACTTGTATGGCTTTTTATTTCATAGTTTGGCTTTTATTGTTTGTGACCTTGGTTTGGTCTATTCAAAGCTTGATATCTTCAAGTTGTTTTCTTCTAAAAAAGAAACGAACAAATACGGAACTTTACTGAGGAAACGAGACGAGAAAATAACCAAGAACGTATTCGAGTTTGTACAAAGACACCGTTGGCTTCAATTCTTTTTGACTTTGTGTTCCTTTTCGTGTGATGGCTCTATTTGGTTTACCGTTCCTTTTGTTCCTATCTTGTGCTACTTGAGTGTATCTTCTCCAACAACTTTTACTGGCTGGAAGGCAATTCTTTTCTCTTTGGATGTCTCCTTATTATGCTATATGTTATTGTGTTGCTGTACACTAAGTGCAATAGTAGAGTTGTGTCTAAAAGTATTGGTTCGAAGAAACCGACCAAGTTTTAATAACAGAGCGTCGTTTCTTGTACCCGCTGAGAAGTTCTCGTTTCCTTCTGGACATACTATGAGAGCTTTTACTTTATGTTCTTATCTTTCTCTTCGTATTTCCTGGTTAAAGTCTTTGTTACCATTTCTACAGAATGAACTTGCTTGTATTTTATTCATTTGCTTCCTTTTGACAGTGAGTAACTATTTTGGTTTGTATATCGTTAGAGATATGAACAAGACTGTTTCTGTTTAGTGGGCTTGTTTGGTTACGATTTCTCGAGTTGGTAGAGGAAGACACTATGTTTTGGACTGCTATGCAGCAAGTGTTGGTGGACGAATAATCTCCTTGTTATTATGTACACCTTCTGTAGAATATTTTCTATCTTCATGTTTCATCTTAATAGTGAACAAAATTATAAAAAGATAATGCAAGTCATAAAAGAATGACAACTTTATCTCGAACCTACTGGTTGCATAGGAGAGTTTTCTGAATGATGAAAAGAGCGATTACTTGGTGCGAATCCATTTGGTGAAGGAGTCTGATAACCGTATGTACTAGAATGAATTACTCCTGGCGGTTGTCTATTGTTTCTTAATTTTTCATTCAATGGTGTGGTCCTTAGAACAAGCCAGAACGACAAAAAAGTTCCTAGCAAGGAAGCGATGAAAGAAATGAAAATAGTACTGATAGAGATCGAAGATGGACAAGATCCTTCTTTTTTGTCAGTTTTCAAGGATGGATTTTGCAACGGTTCATAAGACTCCTGTTTTTTGTTTTCCATCGCAATGCTACTCTGCTGCACTTTGTGTAAACAAGCAGAGAGTTGTCGTTCTAAATCTTCCAAAGCCTCTCTAGATACTTGTGAAGAATCGGTTGTATCCGTATCTCCAATTTGTAGTAGATGAACTAGTGCTCGACGATATTGTGAACTTTCTTGTTGTATCATATCCTCAAGATGTTGAAATATAGTTACAAGTTCCTTACTCTGGGAGTCTGTTTGGGTAATACTGCTTACCAAGTGTTGAAGTAATTCGTTTCGCTTGCTCAGTTGTGCATTTGTATGACTAAGGACACTCTCCAATGAACTAAAGGTATCGGTTGCGTTAAGTATTGCCAAGTTCCACTGCAGCTTTCTTTCTGTTTCATTTCGTCGTCGCAATTCCTTACTTAACAACTCCTTCAACGAGTTTATCTCTGCAAGTGCTCTGTCTCGCTCTCCAGTAACCGACTGAACAACTATTTGCAGCTTGTCTTGCTTTGAAAGGCAATTCTGAAGACTTTGGTTTAGTGTACTCAGTTGATCTTCCAATTCAGTAATTCTCGACCGATAACTTTCTACAGCCGAACCACACCTCCTTTTGGAAAGTTCTTCAATATAACGAAGAGCGTCTTCTAAGTTACGGTGTATATCTGCTCTAGCGTTCGTTGCTTCCGTACTAAAATGTTGTAACAGACTTTGAATAGTAACTTCTGTAGACTGAAGTTTCCTTCTCAATTCTTCAGGGTCTTCGTCCAACGTGTCGTCCTCGCTTCCTAAGAGGGTTTCTATCTCTTTGGGTGAGCCTGTTGCGACAAGTTTTAAAAGAAACACCATAAAAAGTATCCAGATGAAAGTCTTTGTATATTGTCGTTTCCTACACAAATGAAAGAAACCCATTCCTAACTCGAGCTGCAAGTTGACGAAAAGGAAATGGAAAAGTCGTATTTTGAAAATCTTTCCATAAGAAAAAGTTGCATTTTTGCCAATAAAACAGCTCCTTATCTCATTCTCTTACTTACATAACACACATATAGAATGAAAATTCTGTGAAGCGTCTTCAATAGTAAAATGATATATGTTAGACTGTTGGAAAGATTGCAAAAGTATTAGCTTTTTATGTTCTCAATTGCTGCCGTGGATCGTCGACAATATGAGCAGAGATGTTGCAAGAGCTGTGATGATACTTGCTGTAGTTATTGTAGATATATTATCTCTACTTGAAGTTCCAGCTACCACTAGTGTACATAGGTATGCAAGATATCTAGATACTTGAGTTTTGTTTATTCTTTTTCATACATAGAAAGTACGTTCAACTAGGACCACAGCAAGGTTGGTATGCTCTATGATTTTCGCAACTTTTTAGAAACTATGGAGATTATACATCCACTATAGAAAATACTACAAAATACCTTGGAAATGCCTATCGTTCAAGTGTAGGTATAGAGTAATTCCAATAAGCACTTTTAAGAGTATACTTAAGAGTAGAATAGCAATGGGTGGACGTCTCCTATCTTTCGTTTGGTCGAGCAAAGAGTATGGTTGACGAGCAGATTAGAGACTTTTGGAAGAAACATTCAAAAGGAGAAGGTATTCGAGTAGCGATTCTGGACTCTGGAGTAGAAGCTTCGCAACTAGATACCTTACGTGTCATACGTATGATGGACTGGACCGATGACCGAGATAACATTGACTATTTGGGTCACGGAACACATATTGCAAGTATTCTTGCAAGTACAGACAAGGATTGTCCTGGAGTTGCGCCTGCAGTCGAATTACTTGTCCATAAAATATTGAATAGAAATAGTTTGACTTATACTTCGTGGATTTTGGATGCTTTGAATGACGTTTTACTGTGGAATGTACACTTTGTATGTATGTCCATTGGTGGTTCTGATCATCAGGATCAACCTCTCATAGATAAGGTAAGCTTTTATGTGCACTTTCATCTTCATTTGAAGGTTATGTGATAGATTCGCGAAGTAGTTGCGCACGGAGTGGTATTTCTATCCGCAGCAGGGAATGATGGACCATTGTTTGGAACACATTCACATCCTTCTTCTATGAAGGAAGTTATAAGTGTTGGAGCTGTTGATGGTCGCAAGAAGAAAGTTGCTTCTTTTTCTTCAAGAGGGATGACTTTGGAAGAGCAACAAAGGTCAAATGTTGCCGCAAGTGATTCTTCGTTGTTTACAAACAATCATTCCAATATCATTGATGACTTATCTGTGGAACAGTTTCTTGATTATGCGCAAGTTGTTGGTCGACCAAAACCAGATGTTATGATTGAAGCAGTTGCAATTGCCTCTTCAGGTCTGAAAGGAAAATCCAAAGGCTGTATTGGAGTTAGTGGGTAAGTTGATAAGGAGCTAACTGGTTCATAATGTCTATGGAGACTTTAGGACTTCTTATGGAGTACCAGTATTGGCTGGCTATCTGTCCTTACTTGTTTCGGCCATTCCAGTAGAGTATCGTCTCACTTATATGAACTTGGCTGGCATTCGTCTTATTCTTCGAGAGTCTTGCATACCTTTATCAAACAGTAGCATTTACGAACAAGGAATGGGTCTCTTCCATTTTGTCTTGGCAAAGGAAAAGATATTTGCAAAATTAGGAATGTCATATCCATCTAGAAGTAGATCATCGGCCTCGTTGTTGAATCCAAGATCTACCGATGTTGTTACCAGAGAATTTTTAGGAGCTGAGGCATCTGTTTTTCCTTTTCAAATTTCTTTGAACACTTCCTATGAAAGTTGTGCATTTTGGTGGCCTTATTGTGTCTTTGATTCATATGGAGAAGCCGTTGTTCCTTTATCCATCAAGTTGAGTCTTGTCGTTTCTTTTCCATTTTCGCCCTCTTTTTCTGTCGAGTCAATAGAATATGTTTCTGAATATGGCGAAAAGCCCGTATGGGATCTCCATGCAACTTCTTCCTTTTGGCCTTTTGTTGGAATCGTCACTTGTTTTATTTCCTTTCCTAATACACCTGCCTCGAAGGACACTTCGTTATTTGGCAGCCATAAGAAGAGAAGGATGAAAGGATATTTTTACATCGGTTTGTCGTCCAATGTTGTTCCAATGAAACTGTCTACTCGCGTTCACTTGGATTGGTGTATTGATAAGCAGGAGAAAAGGTAAGTCTCTTGCTGGAAATGAAGTGCTCAACTTGTTTTTAGGAAAATAATTTTATGGGACTCTTTTCATCAGATATTCTATCCGATTCCTTTCGTTCCTAATGACGATCTTGAGCATCCACAAATTTTAGATAAGTTTGGTGACCTTCCATTTACCAATTTTAGGAGTTTGTATCAGAGGTTCACTTCAGGACCCTTTGATATGAAGACATTTTCCTATTCCTGGACTCGATTGGAAAGGCTTTGGAATGACAAGGTTGTCGATGATTCTATTGTATCTCTCTTTTGTGTAGATCCTGAAGATTGGTTTGATGAAGCAGAATTGGACGCTATGGAACGGCTTGTTTATAATCATGGATTGAATTTAGTGCTCATTGCCGAGTGGTTTAATGAGGAAACTTTACATGACTTGCGATTTTGGGATACGAGCACCTCTCGTTGGTGGTTTCCTGTCGTGGGAGGTACAAATATGCAAGCAGTCAATCAACTGGGAAAAAGATTTGGTTTTGTGTTTGGTGATATTGTTTTTGACGCAACATTATGTACATCTTATTATGATGATAGAACGCCAAGTTTTTCTGAGGAACCTCTTCTATGTAATGGAACCCATTCTGTAAGATATTTATCAGGAAATGGCCTCTTCTTTGTACAACAAGGCAGTCAGGTCTTGTTTGCGCATAACAAAAGGGACATTCGTAGAATAAGAAATAGTGCATTGTTGTCCCGAAAAGAATCGAATTCTGACATACAAACGGCATCTGACGTCACTCAAGAACACGCAAATTTGGAGCCTTTTGACTGTGAAGCTGTGTTTGGAGAGGATATACCAGTCTTCTTATATCGAAAGTATGGAAAAGGAAATATTATGGTTTATGGAGATAGTAATTGCCTCGATTCGTCACTCTCAGAAGAGTTGTCGAGCTGTGTGGAGGATCTCTATCAAGTGTTGGTCCATTTAGTAACGTCTAAAGTGAATCTGTCACGTATATTCCCTCACATTCGATATATTGATAGAAATACTTGCTTTCCATCTACAGGAACTAGCCATATGAATACTTGGAATAGTACCTTGCTGGCTCCTCATTCCTTTTGGCAGCAACATTGATGGGATGCTATGTTGGTTCTTCAGGGGATTGTACTTTCGTTTCTCATTCAAGTTATTTCTAGTCTCTATATTTTATATGTGGCAGAAAAAGCAAAAACAGAGAAAAGCACTATTTTAGCCTTGCTTTTTTGGTTGCCTTGTTTTTTGGTATTACAACTAGTTCCAGACTGGTGCTTCAACAAGGAAGAGCAAATAGTGGCGTATATATTCTGTTATGCTGTTGTTTCCTGGTAGTTTATTTGTGTTTTTTTCCGGTTCTTACTTAGGGAGTCTTTTAGGTGGAGTAGCTTCAAAGCGTTGGCTATTTTACTTGGTCAACAGCCTTTAGCACAGGATAGGAGTAAATTGCCGTTGTTACTTTGGATATGTTTTCCTTTAACCATGAAAGACAAGTCGGACAAAGAAAAGGTTTGAAGTAGTTTATGCAACGTTCTTGTTATAGTAGCTAACTTTTATTTTATTCTAGGTCTCGGAGACATCGTTTCAGCTATTCTTGCGTTTTGCGCTAAAGGTAGTCCTCGTTTGGTGTCTAGTCAACGCTCTTGTTTTTATTCCTTATCCACTTCTTTGTCACATCATTTATGCCTTTTTATTATACCTTTTTTGCTCTCTCTTATTGGACTTGTGCGCAGCTATCTGCAGGCCTTGGTTTCCCTTGGATGCTCATTTTGACAAGTAGGTTTCCAACAGAATGTTTCGCAAACAGTATCCCTGAGACTTTTTAGACCATTTCTATCCAACAGTTTGTCGGACTTTTGGTCGAAACGTTGGAACATTCAAGCTGCCAAGACTCTTTACTACACAGTTTATTTAAGTATCTGTCCTAGAAATCAGTGTCCTCCAAAGTGGAAAAGAGTAGTTGCGGTGCTTTGTACCTTTATGGTCAGTGGTATTTTGCATGAGTTTGTAAGTAGCACATTATGTTTCTGTGTAGCCTTCCGATCTCAAGTTGATATTCAGTTATTGTTTCGAATAAATGGTAGGGTTACTGGTCATTGGTTTATCTTTTTTACATTGCACGGATTCTTATTAGTAGTTGAAAAGGTTAGTGATGACTTGTAAGTCATATATTGATTTTATCTTGGAATATAGTGGTTTCATCGTTCAGGAATGCTTTTGGGTTCCTTTTCAGGAAGGATATGGTGTATGTGCGTTTTAGTCATCACTTCAGAATACTTCTTTTGGCGTCCGATATTAGACAGTGGTTTGGTTTTAAAAGCGGTTTCTTTATTCTCCATAGATGAAACGCATTTGGAACGCTATGTGAAATGATGATCATAAACGGACATTAGGAAGTCTTTTTCGTTTCTTCCGTCTCCAAAGAACGACAATAAGGACCAGGTGGTTCCGACAGAAGAGTTGTCTTTCCTTGAATTCCTACACACTGATGACGACCGTTCTGAGGACCGACTTTCACAGGCTTGTTATCACGCAGATTTTCCAATACTCGAATGGCGCTTTCAACAGTCAAGTCTTCATAGTAGTCATCATTCACTTGCATCATTGGCGCATTCACACAAGCTCCTAAGCATTCCACTTCTTCAAGATGAAACATCATATCTGGACTGTTTCCCCCGGGTTCAAGATTGAACTTGTCCTGTATGGCACGAAGAATATCATACGCACCACGTATCATGCAAGGAGTCGTACAGCAAACTTGTACATTGAACTTGCCTATAGGTTCACGATAGAACATGGAATAGAATGTTACAATCTCATAGACTCTTATCGGGGGCATCTCTAAAATCTTTGCAACTTGATTCATCGCTGCCAAGGGAATCCAACCACCACACTGTCGCTGTGCTAGATCGAGCAATGCAATCACTGCTGACGACTTGTAATTTCTAGGGTATTTCTTCAAAATATTCTCAATCTTCTCGTAATTCTCATCGGTAAAGTCAAAAGTAGTTGAAGCAGTGTTGCCTTCCCTGTCAACGTGCTACAAAGACCCAGTCAGAAACAAAAACTGAAGTTTTATGAGAGAACAAACTTACAGAGAGCGAACCTGTGCTAAAAGACTTCACGGAGCCTTTGTTCGCAAGAGGAACAGAACCAAAGGTTTTACCAGCAAGTACGTTGGACAACCTTCGAGCTCCTTTTGAAGCAAGTAGAATTGAAGAGGTTTCATTATACAACCGAAATAAACTGACAAGATTACGCGCCATAAAAAAGACTTGCAAGTATTCGAGACAATACGGAAACGTACAAGGAATGATACGCAGCCCAATGGAAGGGGGATGAATAGAGACGCATGGATAGGATGACGAGGATAGGCGAGAAAAGAAAGTGTCCATCATAGGAAACTTGTTTTCAGAAGCATGATTATTTTGCAAGTACACTTTGGCATAGATCAACAAAGAACTTGGAGAATCGAAACATCTTTTTCCACGTTCAAAGTTTTCCCTCAATATAAACGCAATCAACATTCTCTCGAGTGGCAACAGAAACAAAATATATGAAAAAGATTTTCAACTTGATATAAACATTCACTTTACAATTATTATTTACTAATTGCGTCCACTTAATTTTAAAAAAATTCTACCAACAGAAGAGCGTTCCAAAGCCGCCGTCTTCAAATCTCTCATAGCGTCTTCTACAAGCATAGCAGTCGTTTGTGTCTTGCAAGGCCTCTGGTTGGCATGAAAGATTCGAAAGGATGGCTCCATGCTCTCGTCTAGCGTACAAATAGCACCTAAATTGTTTCTAGCATTAGGACCTTCTGGATAGGCAGGAGCAGAAAATACAGTAATCAACAATGGAAGTGTTTCAATCGAATCACAATCCGAACTTGATGCATCTTTTTGAGTACTTTCCGAAAAAATTTCTTTCTTTCTCCGCCCAATGGTGACGAAATCAACGGAATGGCCTTGAGTAAGACTCGGAAAGTCCTTTCTCTTCTCTCTAGCATCCGGACCCTCATGAGAACGAATCTTATCGATATCCATCAGTCTGAATTATAAAAAAAGAAGAAAAGAAACGACTTACAATATAACTCAAATGATTATCACGGAGGAACTGCTTGGTTGTATCTGGACCAAATGCTATCCCAGCGCCACGTATACGATTAGGCCCAAAACCATAGATATAATCAGGATCTGACCACAATAAATCTTCGATGGTTCCAGTTGGATCAGGTAAATTCCTTTGAATTTGCCCCAACTCCTAAAGAACAAAAATTAGGCTTACATTTTTTAAGCCTCATAAACAACAGTATACCTTCAAACTACCCAATTTTCCCGCAGAGTTACGAAACAATCCTCCATGAAGTACGAGAACTCGTTTTTCATTTTCTTCCAAGGGTGTCAAATACGAAGATGCTACTTTATGGACAGGACTCTCATCGGAGAGTGCTCCCGAGGTATTCGGAGATGTGTCTGGCATCGAACCACTGATGAGTTCATGTTGACCGCCCTTAGCGGTAGTATTCTTATCGGAATTTAGTCCAAGATCAAAACTGGTTCCTAACGGTGACTTTAACAACGAAAATTTGTTTCTATTTCTCGGGTTCAACTTGATTGAGTTGTTTCGCCAACTTTTCCATAAAGAACTGGAGCGTTGGCGTTCCACAAGGGAACCAGGCTCAGGAGAGACTCTATCTGCTGCATATACGGTGCGGTTGGAAACCACTGCAGCAACCGGCAAATGACAGAACAATTGTTGACATAACAAATACACCTTCAAATTATATTTCTGGATACATTCCTTTCGAAATCCATATATGACATTGCAGTAAGAAGTCTCATGATTTCCTCTCAACAGATGAACTCTATGCGGTTCCCACAATTTTAACAAGCAAAGAATCAACAATACCTTCAAAGCATTATAGGAAAACATCAACCAATAAAAGCAAAACGAACCTCTACTCCCCAACTTCCTCGATCCACATAATCTCCGTTGAATACCAACGCGTTCTTCGAACTAGGATAGCCAGTATGCTCCAAAATACTCGAAAGATCGTACAAGTGTCCATGAATATCACCTTATGTCGAATAAGACCCAGTTACAACACACTTATACAAACTCACCAATAATATGAATCACACCTCCTTCAGGAACAGAAACATCCAAAATATTAGGCTCCGCTGCCACGATTGAAGTTGTCTCTTTAATGATTCTCTTCGCATCGACAGTTGAAATGACAGTCTTGGTGAGAGAAACGTCATCTCGCCAACCCAACTAAGTCAAGTTGTTTAATAATGAAACTCAAAAAGAACAACTCTTACTTCTTGAAATCTTCTCAATACGGCACGAATATATTCAGCGTCAATATTAGCAGCACCGACAAAAGGTATCGTTCCAGCCGTTGAGATTTGGTGCGGCGAAGTTTGCGGAATGAATTGAGGAACGTCAGATTTTCTCTTGTCAATGGAAAACAATTCACTTGAAGTGCCTTCTTGTGAAGGAGGTTGCGTTCCAGAGGATTCTATTGCTACTTTTCTCTCTCTGAGGGCGCAGTCCGACAACTCCACCGCCAATTCCTCCGCGTCTTCCCAGAAGAACAAGTCACTTTCGTGAAAATCATCTTGTTCATGATTGACAAGTTGTCTCACCAACTCTTGTTCCACTGGTTCTGAAGTTTCTTCTGTGTCAGAAATTCTGTCAAAAATATCAGAGAACCTGTCTTGTTCACTTGCTGAACCGTCACTTTCATCTTGAAATATTTTCACTGTGGAAATATCTTGAAATTTTCCCAAGTCCGGAACAGAAGCCGAGTACTGCATCCTTGGTCTTACCATCTTGCTTCCCAGTTGTCGTTTTGTTTCTTGTGGTCCAGGGCACGTTTCTGTCGAATATTCTTGTCCACAACATTTTTGGTTTGGTTGCTTTCCTTCTGCTTTGTCTTCTTCTTGGTTCCCTTGTTCTGAAAGAGAACTGTTGCGCTGTTGTCTAGTAGAAAGGAAACGTCTCCACATATTTTCCACAACCAGCACAAAACGGAAAGCACCTGTTGGCCTGTCCAATGGCTGGTTGGTTGGAATTTGTCCGTTGGTTGGGCTTTTGGATGAAGAAAGGACAGCCAAGTATTTAGGTTTATTGTAACTTAGTCTCCAGGTCGATTGCGTGTCCAGAATTTGGTTGCATGATCGTTGCTGGAAGAAACCTAAAAAGTTTATACATAATAAATGTAGAAACTCAGCAAACTTACCAATATATGACCAATTGGATGCCAATCCAAATCCCATATAGCTGACTCATGAGCTTCTGGAATAACTGCTGCAGGTTCACTTGCACCAACAAGCCAAAAAAATATGTTACAATCCCAACCTCCGGAAACAAACAAAGTTTCGTGATATGGATGCCACTGACAACTAGTAACCTAGAAATAATTTCATTCATTCCGTCGCATTCCATCGATGACTTTTACACACTTCTCGTTTATGACCACGAAATGTTTGCAACTCTTGCATCATTCTTATATCATACAGCTTTATAAGTTGATCACGTCCACAAGTTGCCAACCAATAACCATTCCGGTTCCATCTCACTTTTTCCACCGTATTCTTATGTCCGTGTAAAGTCGTTAAATTGCGTCCCGTCTTGGCATCCCATATTTTTACTAGAGAATCCTACAAGAAGGAGTAAAACAAGAATAGAATAAAAAGACAGATAGGACATACTTTGGAGCCCGAAGCAACAATAGGAAACTGCGGATGCCATTCAATGCAACGTACATCCCTTTAAAAGGAATGAATAGGCGAAAACAGGTGCAAGATTCTCCAACTTACCAGCCATGTCCTTTAAGTTGCCTTTCTTCATCGCATGCGGTAAAATCCTTTGCTTCCGCAGTTCTCAAAAAGTCCCATATCTTTATAGTCCCATCATCCGAACATGTTGCAAACTTCAAGTCAGAAACTGCAAAAGTAATGTCTCTAAAGAAGATAAGATGAGACTTGAAAGTTAATAGTACACGTACCGAATGGCTTCCTCGTGGGCTACAAATGCCTTCAGGTTGTTCATGTTGGACTGCCAATATTTCACAATGCCCTTGTGATCTCCCGTAAGCATCCAGTTTTCATCGTGGCTCCATATCATCGTTCTAACCTAAACAAACATTCGCTTGCCAATGAGTACAGAAATAACTTTGAACATACAGCCGAGTCATGAGCTTGTAATATTGTCTCAAAATTGAAGGTAAAGCCATTCCATAGAGTAAATTCTCCTGTGCTTGCTCCTGCCAATCGGTCAGTTACTAAAGACTCTTGAAATAAACTTCCAACCTGTGATGAGTCGTCGACCTTCTGGAGTCCAACGACAAGTATTAATGGGACAACGAACTTTGTTGACCGAAGTATGTACAAACTTTGTACAAACAGAGGAAATCGGCATATTATCCATATATGGTGCCTGTGGTGGCAACAAGTTGGGAATATATTCAGCTGCGGGTTGTAAAGCCTTGTCCTCTTTAGAGTTGACACAACTTCAATAAAGCCAACCTACTGGAACATCTTTTTCCGTGTCTTGACCAGGCTATAGCAAAAAAAGTGAGTTTTGTACTAAATAATTCGTACACTTACTCTATCCAACATCCAACGCATTGATGAGTTGTTGAAGTCGACTGTTCTTCTCACTACGGCCTTTCGCATTCGCTTTCCATCGAATATTTCCCTCGAAGCCTTCATAGATAAGTCACAACTCTTCAAAAATAATAAAGCTTACAGGTGCTTTGGCATAATGAGGTTGCCGAGTTTCCATCATGGTAGAGTCGTTGGTTGATGACATGATATGTTTTCAAAACAATAAATTAGGAAAGAGACAAAGACATTGGCCGTGGTGGCGAGGCGTATTTAGTTTTGTTGTGGAATGGATCCTTCGAAAGCGGCTGAAGAGCAATACCAGCGATATGACTTTGATGCTGATGAAAGATGGAAACAATTCAAGGAAAATGCAGTGTCTACTGGATCTGAGGATCATCTG
Source organism: Galdieria yellowstonensis (assembly GCA_026122205.1). Classification (NCBI taxonomy): domain Eukaryota; phylum Rhodophyta; class Bangiophyceae; order Galdieriales; family Galdieriaceae; genus Galdieria; species Galdieria yellowstonensis. The sequence goes on along the minus strand of JANCYU010000042.1, from coordinate 36,475 downwards.
AAGCGAGTTTATTTCAGGCGTTATGTCAATCCTGAACTTGCTCTAAAACAGACTCACACAACAAATAATGGCAGGAGTGAAGAATCGACAGCGAGACATTCAGAGAACACGACTTCTTCGTCACCGAGCACTTCTTTGCCTTCTTTATGGAGGAACGTTTCTCACTATTTGCAGTTGCTCGCGTCTGCAGACTTTGTTCATCAAGTCAGGAGGTTGTTAGGTTCCGTTTCTCCTTCGAGAGCAGGCACATACATACTTTGCCTATTTCAGTTATTAACTATCTGGAAAATTATGTCGTTTCTTGCGGATCAGAGTAAGGAAAAGTTCCTAGCAGCATTTCAGTTTTCTCTCTTTGCGCATATTTGTTCATTATTGCGTACTGTTGGAGTAAGTTTTTGAAGACTCTTAGCATATCCTTTGATCTTCCTCTAGGTTCCACAAATGAGCAGGCAGTGGTTTCAGAGTATTGTCTACCAAGAAGACTTTGCCTTTATTTTATTTTGCTTCGTGCAGCGATCTGTTATGCCTCCTGGAACTGGTATGTTATTCTTTTTGACGATGAAAGTCTGTTTTACATTGAGTTTTAGTTGCTCTTATTCCTATTGCCTGTCGTGCGTTGGTTTCTTCGTGTGACCTCTTATCTTTGTTGCTTCCTTCAAGTTTCCCATCTCTGTATCATAGTCTTGCTGACGTTTTTCAGTTCATTTTGCGTAGTAGAGACTCTATCTATTTACTGTCGGCTATTACCGAAATTATTCTGTTCCCTATCACTTTGTTCCGATCGATACAGTAAGTATATTTATCGATTTGTCGAGTGAGTTTATATCTTGTCGTTAGATTTCCTCAAAATCTATTCAGTCTGTTTCCTTATTCCTTTTTCTTAAGATTGCGTTTTAGCTTTTCATCCCATGCAAAACTTGCGTGGAGAATCTTAGACAGTCGTTTGGAGCCACTAGTTCAGAGCTATGTCCCAGTGAATTGGAGACCTTACTATTACTCTTTGAAAAATTTCATTCGAGGCTTGAGTAGACTTGCATAATTGGACTCGAGATAAAGCATGCTACCCTAATGTATTCTCATAAACAACAACTAGTTGGTGAAATTTGCTACATATTGCAGATAACTCTATGTTTATATAAAGTTCCACGCTATCCCAAAGTATTCCCCAACAATTGAGAACGAAACTTCACTGCAGTGCCGACGCAGCTCCCACTATTTCAGCAATTTCCTGCGTAATTGCAGCTTGACGAGCTCGATTCAAAACAAGAGTTAGTGATTTCTACCATCAATGAGTACGCAGAAAACAAGTCACTTCACAAAGGACTCACCGCCAACTCCTTTGCATTGTCTGAAGCTGCAGACATGGCACTCATTCGACTGGCCAACTCTGATGCTACGGATTCTTGAAGAGTTCTTAAAATCTGTATCAAATAGTCAACGAATTGGAATGAAAATACATCATCAACTTACTTGGCCGTTAAGATAAAGTGGTAAAATAGCATTCAGGATCTGCAAAGGATCTTGCTCGAAAATCATATCTCTAGGAAACTCTTGTGGTTCTGAGCCGGGTATTTGAGACCTTTCCACCTGAAATTTTCCGCCTCTCGTTCTCAACTGGAATATTTCATCTCCCTTGTTCAAGTATTTTGAATACAAACCTTCTCATTTGAGAATGAAACTAACCTTTGACTCTAAACCGGAGGGATTCAAGGGAAGTAGGGTGCGAATGGAAGGTTGGGAAGATATCAACGATACAAAGCGAGTGTACAAGAGTTCCACTCGATCGACCTCACCTGAAAGAAACTCTGCCAATAGATATTCTGATATTTCGGTTGCGCCTTCCGCTGTTGGATATTGTCCCATCCTAATATACTTTCGAATAGGATATCCTCTCCTTTTGAAGAACTGATAGCCCTTTGCACCGATACAGAAAAGCTCTGCGTTGATACCTTCCTTCTTCAATTCTTCCATTCTACTTTGTGTTCTCTTGATAATGTATGAGTTGTATGAACCACACAATCCTCTATCTCCAGTAAGTACAACCAAAACCAAAGAACGAGGAGCTCTTTCCTTCAACAATGGTAAATCAACCAGATCCTTCTTCAGCCGTAAAAGCAGTCCTCCAAGTACCTAGAAGATATAAATACAAGGTCAATCCAAAATAAAATTCATACTTTTTGCAGATTTTCTGAAAAAGGACGAGTACTTAAAACTGCCTCTTGCGCTCTTCTTACTTTGGCCGCTGCAACTAATCTCATTGCCTCCGTTATCTTCTGCGTATTTTTCACTGAACTGATTCTACTGCGAATTGCCACAAGTTTTCCATCCATATTAACATCAAGGCCTCGAGAAATACCGGTGGTGGCTCGTTGAGTCCTGTTGGTAAAACATGAATGCCGTCGACAACCAAAGGCAAAGCTTTATAAAATAGTGTTTGAACCGCTTGCTAAACAAAGTGAGGCGCACTTACGAAGATCCTTCGTATCTTTTAGATACTCTTCCAGGGTCCACAGAGTTTACAAGGAACGCTACCTCACCAAACATTTCCACCCAAACGAGCACAAACACAATCTTCCCACAACTCAACGGCAATGTCTAGTAGCGGTATCACTTAGCTCTTTACAGGTCAAATATAGCTAACTTATTGTCGCTTTCTCTTATAAAAACTTTCATAGAAGCCATCTAGTCTTTATTTATTTGAAAAGGATCGTCACTTCCAACTGCTTCAAACGACAAATAACTCTGCCTTTGGAGAACAAAAACATAAATCAAACGCGAAAATGTTGACTGACTAGGAGTTTACAAAAAAACAAACCTACCTTAGGTTTGCCAACGTCCTACAAAAGTCTTTATTGGAGAAGAGAATCGCCCAACTAAAGAAGCTACCTTGTAAAACTAAAAAACCAAGGTTGCGTGTTGCGAATAACCAATAAGCTGCATACAAACAAGTAGTAAACTTAAGAAACCAGGTTATAGGGAGAATGGAAAAGGATGCAGCAACCCTACAAACTTTAACTTGGCTTCGCAGAACCGTTGGCCAATAATCTGTCTTCCTGCGTCACACACATCTTTGGGCTTGTATCTGAAACTGCAACATACACCTTCCACTGTCCCCTCTCAATACCTCGACATTTCAAGCTTTCTATCACTGTGGCAGGTAGTTCTTTGATTAGCTCTCTGAGATTATCTTTCGACATTACTCCGTTGCTGCTCTTTATAGATGACTCAAAACTCGTTGCGAAAGAACTCTTTGTTTCTTCCCTTTCTTCATTTGTGTTCCCTCTAACTTGAGTTGGTTTTGACCTCTTTTTCGACTTTCGCTTATCAACTTCACAATCTTTATTAGATACTGCCCGATCTCTCTTTGATCTGGTGCTGACAACCATGCAGATGGAGCAGCACTCGCACCACAATTATACAAAATACGACTTTTAACGAAATGAAGAGAGTGACGAGTATCATTAGTACTTTAATATTTTTTTACCAATAGTTGATACTCTGGACAATCGTCTCTTCTATTTACAAGCATTATTAGATAGCAAAAGTCAAACTCTATTCTCCATTCCTACAGACTACGGCTATTCAAAACTAACTATTCAATTTTGTAGAGTTTTTCACGCTCGAAAACTTCAAGGCCACGAGATGAATACCGTCACCTAAACTAGAAACGAAGAAGATAATAAAAGTTGCAATAACTTGCAAGAAAGCGATAAAAAATCTGTTTCCATTCTGCACAGAAACAATCAAAACCCCTGACAGCTTGAAAAGCACAGATGGCTCGTGTTTTCTCGTCGACGACAACTCCGGATAACACTGTTCTTCCTTTCTAACACGTGGGTCCGTTTTGCGCTCTAGTCTGACTGCATTCTCTCCTCTCCCTGCAAATATTTTTTCCGTGTCTTGCAACCACTCGGCAATTAGAACACTTTTCTTCGTCAGAAAAGGGTCTTCCACGGAAGAGTCTGAAGCCTCCACTTCCTCTCCGACAGCTTCCTTAGGAATTGAAACCTTGTTTTTCTTCAACCCTTTTGTACCGGTTGCCTCCCTTGTACTAGAAAAGTCGAGTTTTAACAAAAACCACTTGGGAAGTGAGACGTTCAAGGAAAACAAGTTAGAATGTACTTGTTGTCGCATATAAGTCAGAAAATGGGGAAGTTGACTTTTTAACTTCAAACGTGGGATGCAAGTGGCTTTTTCCAACTGAGCTCCTAAAAACCCACAATAGCTACTCGGAAATAGCACAAACGACAATCCCATACTCCAATCAAGAAATGCACCACAATCGACGAAGTCTCTTCGTTTCCTTTGCCAGTTTCTCCAACTGCTTTCCAAAGCTTCTGCACTCATCCATTTTAACAAGTATTTGCAACGCTATATATATGTATATATATATATATATGGAACCTTTTCATTCAATTTTTTTACAGAAAATAAATTTATCCATTGGCTTACTTTTAGAGACAACCACATTCCGAGGGTCCGTCTCATGTCGTTTCGTTGCATTTCTTTTCTATCCTCGCCCTCGGGATATTTGGTTATTTCGACGTTCAAGCGTGCGAGTTTGTGGCAACGTACACAGCTCGATAGAAACTGCAAAAGTTATCTAAGAAACTTTTCAACAGCACTTGCATATCGCTTTGTTCATATGAGCAGTCCACAAGACTCAGCTAGTATGAATAACTTCAATATTGCTCTTTGTCAAATCCTATCCACGGATAATAAGGAGGCAAATATAGCAAAAGCCGTGGAGGCTATAGAGAAAGCTGCTAGAAAGGGAGCGAAACTTGTTGTTCTCCCTGAGTGTTTCAACTCTCCTTACGACAATGCTGCATTTCCTGTTTATGCTGAAGAAATTCCTGAACCCGGAGAGCACGTATCTGAAAAATTCAAAACTTGTTTTGCACTGTCAGAAGCAGCTAAGAAATATCAAGTCTACTTAGTTGGAGGCTCAATACCTGAAAGGGATGGTTCAAAGTTGTACAATTCTTCTCCCGTATTCTCGCCAAGTGGAGAGTTGCTTGCGAAGCACCGCAAAGTTCATCTCTTCGATGTCGATGTACCTGGAGGAATTCGGTTCTTTGAGTCGGACAGTTTATCTCCTGGTAATCGCATTACAGTTGTGAAGACTGAGTTGGGAAATATAGGCGTTGCAATTTGCTACGACATTCGGTTTCCAGAGTTATCGATGGCAATGGCTCGGGAAGGTGCTTGCATAATTTGCCTTCCTGCAGCTTTCAACATGACTACGGGTCCAGCTCACTGGGAATTGCTAATGAGATCCCGCGCACTCGACAATCAGTTATATGTTGCCGCATGTGGACCTGCTAGAAATGAGAATGCAAGTTATCAAGCTTGGGGTCATTCTATGTTAGCAAGTCCTTGGGGAGATGTGGTTGTCAGTACGGAGTTTCAAGAAGTAGGTTATGTGAATAATGTCTTGTTCATTAACACTTTTGAAATAGGATCTTCTTGTTGCCGAAGTGAAAAAGGAACTTGTGCAGAAGACCAGAATGTCGATACCGCTATCGAAGCAGCGTCGATCCGATTTGTACGAGTTTAAGTATTCTTTGAAAGCAATATGACAAAATAGGTGCATTATTCGAATAAAAATGGAATATTTTGTGGAGAACATGTCGTCGTGAAAGCTAACTTGGGAAGTCAAACTATTACAACAAGAGATCACATTTCATTCACAAAAGAACAAAAGCTCTGGTTACTTTTACGCAGCCTTGGCTTTCTCCTTTGGAATTGCACCCTCTAAAACCATTCTACAAGCTTGTGTAATATCTTCGATGGAAGGCTTTGCCAATGCCTCGATGTTTTCCGCATAGGGCATAGGAACATCTGCGCCAGTTACTCTTTGCATCGGGGCATCCAAATAGTCGAAAGCATCGCTCTCAAAGATAGTCGCTGCAATCTCCGATCCCACTCCAAAGAACGGAAATCCTTCTTCAACTGTTACAAGACGATGAGTCTTTTTCACTGAACGGATGATAGTTCCCCTATCCATAGGTCGAATCGAACGAAGATTGATGACTTCACATTCTATACCCTCTGATGCTAATTTATCTGCAACTTGCAAACAAAAGCCAACTAATTTAGAAAATGAAACCATTGTAAGGTGTTTTCCTTCACGCATGATCTTCGCCTTGCCAATTGGAATCAAGAAATCCTTACTTTGAGCCTCGTCACTCAAATCAAACGCTCTTCCATACATGATTTCGTTCTCCAGTACAACAACAGGATTGTCGTCTCTGATAGCTGACTTGAGAAGACCACGACAGTCCTCGGCATCATAGGGAGCAACCACCTTTAAACCAGGTATCGCTCCATACCAAGCAGCATAACACTGAGAGTGTTGTGCAGCAACAGCAGCTGCTGCCCCATTTGGTCCTCGAAATACAATCGGAACTTTGATTTGCCCACCAGACATATAATATGTCTTTGCAGCCGAGTTGATGATCTGGTCGATCGCCTGCATTGCAAAGTTAAAGGTCATAAACTCACAAACAGGTCTTAGTCCGTTGAATGCAGCTCCTACAGCCAAACCGGTGAAACCCTTGAGATTACAAAATGAGAATAGTCGTTGTGCTTGTTTTCAATACCACTAACCATCTCGGATATAGGAGTATCAACTATTCTCCTTGAACCATATTTTTCATACAAGCCACGAGTAACTTTGTAGGCGCCTTGGTACTGTCCTACTTCTTCTCCAATAATACAAACTCTTTCGTCTCGTTCAAGTTCTTCATCAAGCGCACTGTTAAGGGCATCTCGGCACATCACCTAGACAAAAGTAAACATCAAAGTCTACAAGTAAAGTCACCTACATACATTAGACGCCTGAGAGACTTTCGTAGCGTGCAAATATCGGCAAAACCCTTTAGATTCCTTTGACAAAAGACTTCTTGAAGCCGTTGCACAAATTTGGAGATACCTGACACTCATCCTGTTCCTCGTTTGCTTCCACAAGCGAAAATGCAATTGAAGAGATGTGTGTAGCAGCTTTGAAAAAGGCATGTGAAAGTATTTAGTAAGTCACTGAGAGGTCAAAGCAGTGAATACTTTTCCGAAACATTTTGTGGCTTATCAAGACAAATGAATGCGTTTTTGATATTAGGAAAAATGGCTTTCATTTTGTCATGTTCAGACTGTCTCTGTAGAGCCGCTTGGTATTCTGAATGGAGGTCTTCAAGTTTTCGTTGTTTTTTGCTCCAAAGGAAACAACGGAAGCATTTCACGCTTGTAAACCAACGTATGTTGAAGTTTTCTTTGTACGGCTCGTTCTTGCTCAAACGAGTTCCCTGGAGAACCGCGGCGTCTTGTTTCGTTGCTCGTTTGGAGGAAGATAAAGAAAAGCAGGAAACTAACGAAGCTAACAAAGAAGAGTCGGAAGAAGAGTCCCGAAACACTCACAGTTTCGATAAGTTAAGTAGCGAAGATAAGGCGACCCTTGAAGAAATAGACCGCTTGGCAGAGGAGTGGATTGGCCAAGACCTTTCGAGGTGGTATACTTATCGAAAGTTTCAGGCTTTGAGAGACAAACTACTGAAGCAAGAAGAAGAAGAGGAATTAGATACTCAGAGAGACTACGAAGAGTTGTATGCAAATCTTCTGATTTTCGGGAAGATGATAGGCTTTCCGTTGGTAGACGAGGAGACCGGAAAGATAAATCTATATGGATATTTGGTTATGACATTCTTTCTGTTGCTACCGCTTGTTGTTTTGTGGTATATTGGTCAAGCAATATCTTCTGGAGTGGATTGGATCATCCAGCACCAAAGCCCTTTCTAGTCTTCTTAGCTTCCACGTTGCGTAACTGTGTTCTTGTTACCAAGTATCGTTGTTTTTAACAGTGTTTCGGCTTGCATGTAAATTTAACTTGTCAGGTGATAGCATTCTTGAAAGATGTCGAAGAACACTTGATTCGTTTGCTTGAATAAAGAGTCGAATTCTGCAACGACGCCGAGTCTTCTCGTTTACAAAACCTTGTGTCGTCTTCATAAGTAGTTTCGGAACTTTGATAAGCAACTCGCGTTAGAAATGCTTTATCCGATTTGGTGAGGTGAAAAATACTATCCTTTGCATAATCTTTCACGGAATGATAGTCTACTATCCACAACGAGAGTGAATGACTTGGTTAAGAACAAGAGGCAATTAATAACTTTAGAGTGTTCTAAAGGCACATGTCTACATCATGACTCGCAAATATTCACGAAGGATAAACTTACAAATGCATCTATCATGCCTTTCGTGTTGCCAAAGTGTAGGTACGACTTGATTTGCTCTCAATGCGGATGTAAATTTTAGAGTTTCTAGTCTGTAAGCAAAACTTCTGACGGATAAACTGGTCTTTCCAACGGAATCATTGCTTTCCGTTCAGTGTCTCTTGAAAGAGACTTCCGCATATCTGCAAGCAAGTTAAGCTTGAGCTTTGTTGACTGTATGATACTTACCAAAAGCATCTTCCTCTCCAGAATAATATCCAATAATGCGTCGATAAACTATATACCCTAGTTTCTTGTACATCTCGATCGCCTTATGGTTGCTAACTCGAACAAACAAATCCACAAAGTAGGCTTGGTACCTAGTGACAAGTTCGTTGCTGCAAATATTTACTCAAAATAACTCCCTACACTTGGTCGGAAACTTGTTCCAGTATTTCCATCAGCAAAGAGGCCAAACCCATACGTCGGAACCAAGGTGCCACGGTTACTGCGGAGACGTGGCCGTGAAATAAGTAGTCTGAACCTTCAGCTTTTCCTATAACTAACTCGAGTAACTAAAACAAACTACAAACTGTCCCTTTTCAACCTACTGTAAGCAACTGTAGTGGACTGCGAGTCCGTCACTATGTACTGATAGTCAGGCCAACGAGCAAGATAGTTGAAATAGAATCCAAGATTGAACTGGGAAACTCCTAAATAAACAACAAAAGAAGAGAGCAACTTACAGTCTCAGTCAACTGATCAAGATTCACACTGTTAAAGTGGAGCAAGTCTTCCGCAGTCAATCTTCGTATGCAAGTCATGACCGCAATCGTTGGAAAGAAGAAGGAGCTGAGGAAGGGCTTCGTCCTTTAGACAAATGGCAACCGGCCGTCTTTTCCTTGTCAGGAAAAAAAGAATTTCTCAAGCTTGAAAACTGGCTATTCAACAAGTTCGCGAAATGGCTGGAGTTCCCAGACCAGGAAGGAAAGGAAGCATATATGGAAACGCGGCTAGACCTCCCAAAGGAGGTACTCCTACCGCCGCTCGGTTTACGCAGAAACCTGAGAAAAAGCAAAGTGTTGACGAAGCTCAAAAACCCTCAAAGTCGGACTTTACGGAATATACTGTGAAGAATGAAGAAGAAGCGCTTATGAGCGGCGGTTCAGACCCAATTATGGATCCCTTAGTGTTGTTAAGGCGAATACCTTCGCGCATACAACCTGTTCACGTGGCATATAGAGTGAGAAAATCAGCTCTCTTTCCCGCCTCTTCTTGGAGAGAAGGCTTAGTGGAAATTCGTGGGCGATGGTTGATTATAAGAAGACTTCCCGTTGCTCCGTATCAAGCAAATTTTGGAAAACTGAGAAATAGCAGCTCGGAAAGCCTGGAGTCACTCGACGAAGGTTCAGACCTTCAGTCCGATATGAGTGACAATAAGTTTAATGATGTTGGATTCCAGTTAAAGGCAGAAGTTGACAAATCTCAAAGTACGGATAACTTAAGGATAAGATTGGCGTTGCCACTTATTCAAACGGAAGTCAGTTTGGCGTCTTCAACCACCGTGAAAATAAAAATACGAGATGTAGAAGATACAAGAGAGGAGGATAGTTTCAAAACCAGGTTTATGATGAACCGAGACGGTTTTGCAGCGGACGGTGCACTGATTCTCCATTCTGGAAGGGTTTATATACGAAGTTCTTCGGTGGAAGAGGCTAATACTGTTGCAGAGGCCTTGTCTGTAGTGAGTAAGGCGCCACTACCAAGTGTGCAAGACTATGAAGTTCTGGCTCCCATAGGCAAAGGTGCTTCTGGCTCAGTACATTTGGCAAAAGATATGAGGACTGGTGAATATGTAGCTATCAAGATAATTGACAAAGCTGCTGTTTTCGAGTCAAACGGTGCTGCAAGACATACGGCAGATGAGCGCTTGCTTTTACAATTGGCAAGTGATCATCCCTTCATACTTCATTTGCAATCTGCATTTCAGACAAAAGAAAAACTGTATCTTGTGACCGAGTTTTGTGGCGGTGGAGACTTATTCTTTTATTTGCATCATAAGGGGTCTCGTCGCATAGCCGAAGAAAAGGCGAAGAGAGTAGCTGCAGAGATTCTTCTAGGCTTGGAACATATTCATAAACTTGGGTTTGTATATCGTGACCTTAAGCCTGAAAATGTATTTTTGGACAAGGATGGACATGTAAGACTAGCAGATTTTGGTTTGTGTCGTTATTTAAAAGGTGCTCCTCATGGAAGAGCAACCTCCTTTTGTGGTACAAGAGCTTATATTTGTCCAGAGATGCTTCGAAGCCAACCGTATGGTTATTCAGTTGATTGGTGGACCTTTGGAGTTCTTTTATATGACATTTTATGTGGCAAGTCACCATTTTATCATAAGAATCGTGCGGAGATGTATAGGCGTATCCAGCGCCTTCCAATAACTTTTCCAGATGGTTTGTCCCCTGAAGCGCGTTCACTTATTCTTGGTTTATTGGAGAGAGATCCGATGGAGCGTCTTGGCTGTGGTCCAGATGGAGTAAACGAAGTGAAATACCATCCTTTCTTTAAAGATATTAACTGGGAAGAAATTATGAATTGTGTTGCAAATGAAAACAATCTTTTTGCAGACTTTGTTTCCGATGAAGACAAGGACGAGAATTCGAAGGATACGAACTCACTACTAAAGAATTTTGATGTTAACTATATTGCTAATCGGTCGGTATGCCCAGTGGAAGGAAAGCATGGAGATAAGGCCTCTTCTTCTAATAAGAAAGATGACAGCGTAGAAGAAAGAAGCAGTGCGCGTAGAGTCACTGGCCATGGCTTTCACGCTTTTGAAAATATCTTTCGTCCGTTGATGAAAGGAGTTGGCGCGGCAATGAGTTCAGTAAACAAAGAAAACAGTCCGGTATTGCTTGGTTTCGAGTTTGATAAGGAGTTTGATGCTGTTCCTGTCCGAATGACTCGTTCTTCAAGCTCACAACAGTTTTCTAGTCACCATTCTTCTTTTCCTGATCTGCGCAAAATTATCAAGTCAGCTTCTAGTGTTACTCTAGGTTCATAGTACGCTTTGAGATATTTATCTTTTTGTTTGTATGTGTGATTGAAATACTGTAACATAGTTGACACTTTTTTTTGTTTTGGACGATCTGTTAGTTTGAGTAAAAGCCTTTTGTTTTCCAAATGCGATTGAATTGCTGCTGCAACAACAATTATTGATGGGAGCCTTTCGCAAAACTCTGCTGTTTGTGGGTGGCGGTGTGTTTGCTGTTGGAGCTATAGGAGCAGCTATAATAGGGACTTCTTCAAGTGCAGCGCCATTCGCAAGAGTAGATTATAAAGAAGGGTCCAATAATGGGAAGTATGCTGTTCGTTTGCCACCATTGGAAAGTGTTCCACCGAGACAGAAGCAGCTGGAAAGTTTGCGATCGACAAGCCAAGAAGAGAATCCATTGGATATTCTGGTCATTGGAGGAGGTAAGAATCTTCTTTTTCTGATAGTTTTCTTCAAACACGCGATTAGGAGCAACTGGTTCTGGAGTTGCTCTGGATGCTGCCCTCCGTGGACTTTCCGTTGGTCTAGTTGAGCGGGATGACTTTGCTTCGGGAACGTCGTCAAGAAGCACCAAACTTATTCACGGTGGAGTTCGATACTTAGAAAAAGCTTTTTTCAATTTAGATCCGAAGCAATTGGGTTTGGTATTTGAAGCACTTCACGAGAGAGCCATAATGCTGAGACAAGCTCCTCACCTGACGCATCCTCTCCCGACTATTCTTCCTTGTTACCAGTGGTGGGAAGTTCCCTTTTATTGGATCGGTTTGAAGTGTTACGACGCTATAGCTGCTATTGGTAATGGCAGCTTATATCTTTCCAAGTACTATTCATCTGCTGAGGCCAGAAGATTATTTCCTACACTTTCACCTGTACGAGCAGATAAGAAGCCGCTGAGAGGAGGCATTGTTTATTTTGACGGTCAGATGAATGACTCGAGAGTAAATATTTCCGTGGCTCTAACAGCTGCTCTTTATGGTGCTGCTGTAGCAAATCATACGGAAGTTGTTGGTCTGTTAAAGAATTCCGAAACTGGGAAGCTGAACGGAGCAAGAGTAAGAGACCGCTTGACTGGAGAGGAATTCGATGTTCATGCCAAAGTAGTTGTGAATGCTGCAGGTCCTTTTTCAGATAAAATTCATCACATGGTGAATCCTACAGCTTCGGATATTATTGCTCCAAGTTCCGGAGTACATATTACTTTACCTTCTTATTATTCACCCGATGGAATGGGTCTCATCGTTCCTAAGACAAAGGATGGTCGAGTTGTTTTTATGCTTCCATGGTTAGGTTCAACTATAGCAGGAACTACGGATTCTTCCACGGAAATCACAGAACTTCCTCAGCCACATGAGGACGAAATCGAATTTATTTTGGAAGCTATTCGTGATTATTTGAACGTTCAAGTAAGAAGAGAAGATGTAAAGTCAGCGTGGAGTGGAATAAGACCTTTAGCGAGAGACCCAAGGGCGAAGGATACACAAAATATTTTAAGAGATCATTTGGTTTTTGCCTCCCCTGAAGGTTTAGTTACGGTAGCTGGTGGAAAATGGACTACTTATCGAAGAATGGCTCAAGACACAGTTGACAAAGCTATCCAAGTAGGACAACTAAAACCTCAAGACTCATGCAAAACTCCATATGTCCAACTAATAGGCTCTCATTCCTGGGATCCTTCCTATTTCACTTTTCTTGTGCAAAACTATCGACGACTCAAATATACAGTTTCCAAATCAATGAGTCCTTCAGTGGGTGAGTTGGATATTGATTGTGCAAAACATTTGAGTACTTCATATGGTGACCAAGCATACAAAGTCTGTGAATTAGCTCAGCAGGGTTGGGGAAAACGACTAGTTCATGGGTATCCAATCTTAGAAGCTGAAATTGTATACTGCGCTCATAACGAATATTGTTTTACTGCAGCAGATTTTCTCGCCAGGAGATGTCGATTAGCATTTTTAGACGCTGAAGCTGCGAATCAGGCCTTGCCTCGAGTCGTCGAAGTTCTTGGAGATATCCACAATTGGAGTGGCAGCCGACGAGAAGAAGAGTTGGAACAGGGAAGAAGATTCCTTGCATCATTCCTTGGAGGAAGAACAGAACCTAAAGTGAAACAGGTCACATAGCCCAGTTGTACTTTTCTAGTCTTTATTCCTAGATACCCATTTTCTTAGTGCATACAAACTATCAGGTGTAAACTGTTTCTGTTTGCTATCAGCTTCTTGTAGAATTTGTTCGACGGTCATCAGCTGCACACTTTCCACTTCTGATTCCTGTAAAGTCAAGTCTTCAGGAACGCGTCCTTCGAATCTGCAGGTCCAAAAGTCACCCCAGACTGTTGTGTGACTATCTTGATAGAAGAACGGAAAGCAATATTCCAGAGAGTTGCTTATTCCCAACTCCTCAAACAGCTCTCTTCTTGCACATTCTTCTTTACTTTCTCCAAAACTGTTCACACCACCAGCAGTTACCTCATAATACCCCGGGCAATAGTCTTTGTATTTGGTTCGTTTTTGTACAATGATCTTATCTCCAGCGTGGAAAACCAAAATATAGGAAGCTCGGTGCGGTAAGTTTTTGGCTCTCATTCCCTTTCGTGGACAAGAACCTACTACGTTATTGTTCAAGTCAACTAAGAGTACCTCTTCATTGCTCGAAAGACTGTCGTTGTTGGGAGTCGACATTTCCCGTTTGCCAAAAAAAATCGAAAAGTGTTTTCGTTTTATTTTCAGTTACTTTCAGTGCTACTCAAATGAGATACATCCAAAGGTTTACTGAAGATCTAGATTGAGGTTAAGTAAGATTACATAAAACAAGCACAAAATCTCTTTCTCTACCTTCTCATAAATCTCAAATACGTCATCCATCGTGCTTTCAAAATGTGTCGTTGCATCATAACTCCTGGATATAAAAATATTGTCTTGATGCGCATATTCCACGGGCTCATATAAATCATCTACTGAGTAGAACTTTTCCAAAACACTGTTGCCCAACAGCTGTATCCCAGGCGTGACCTCATCTTCAGGTTGATTTGTTTCCACACTCGTTGAAACCAAAGCAATATAAAAGCCCTCAGGACATACTCGATGATTATAAGATAATACTAGGACATAAATATCGGATCTACGAGGAGGCGACACTTGTCGATGTGGAATAATAATTTGACAAGAAGTTGAATCCTTCGTATGGGGAGGTGCCTCTTTCAATATACAATAACAGCGAATGACCTTAACGAAATTGTTTCCGTTTCAACCATAATAAACGAAATATAAATACCTTTCCAACGTGTCTAGTCTTTTCTGGAAAGTAACTCGGATCTGCTACAATAAAACGACAACTCGCGTATTCTCCACCTGAATAAACTCCACAAACTTTGTTTTCAGGATTGTAGTCAACTTTATCAACTCCACGATTTAACATATACGTTCCTAACAATAGTTTTGTCAATCTTCTTCAACAAACCGCGCGTAGCAACCAACCTCCATGTACGGCACTTAATCTTGCAAAAGCCTGAGGCAACTCTCCCAACCCATAAAGTGGGTAAATATATGGAGAACGGCCATAACGCGCCAAACTATTGGCGTATAGTTGTATTTTCTCGATAGTGCGTAAAGCAGGAAGCTCCAAGTATGCATCGTCCTTGTAAAGAGCTAAAGCATGTCCAATAAAATCGACCGTGTCTTGTTTCAATCCAAAGTATTCAAAAACCTGACGCATATTATTGTTCTTCAAGTCCAGGCTACCAAAAGTTTTAGGATCTTCTGGATTCACATCTTGCACATAACCAAAGAACTGTCTGCAACGATTCTTTTCTAATAAGCTCATAAGTCCAGAAGTCATTGCTTCTCTTGGAGTGACAGGAACCTTATGTGGCTTCCCTCCATGCACTACAAAACTTCCATCAACCAACTTAAACTCAAGATATTTCGTTACTTGTGTTGCAGCCAAAATACGAACCAAGTTTCCACTTGAAAGAATAAACTTGGGAATCAAGTCGACATTATAGTCTCTTGATGGTCCGAGTTTGGAAGTATCAGGCTCACTTCCGCTTTTCAATTTCTCATACAACTGCTTAAGGTTTAAGCTTGCACACGCCCCACCGTAATAGCTATTACGGTCCATGTGAAGAACCTTGTACCCACTTACTGACAATATACCAGATAGAATACATTCTGTGAGACCGGTTCCAAGAACAACGACATCATAGTTTCCATCAGCAAGTGGCTTACTTGTTGGTTTCTCTTCCATCGAAATACTCGAAAAGTCCGTTTCTAAACTTTTTGTTTCGGCAGCGGAATTCATTTCTCTCTTGTGCACTTTGTTTGCAATTGGGTTTTGGGCATTTGTAGAAGCGTTGGCTGTTGCATAAAGAGCTATGTCGGAAGAGTCAGACAACGAAGGCGTGGAGATCAAGTTAGAGACTGCACCTCATGATCCTCGCTTCCAAACTACTAACCAAGCCAAGCACTGTTGGTCGAGATACATCGAGTATCACGCTTGTGTGAAACAAAAAGGTGAAGAGGACAGCGAGTGTCAAAAGTTTAAGCGATGGTACAAGTCACTGTGTCCTATGGAATGGGTTCGTAAGTGTTTTTCCAACGGCTTATACTTAAGTGATTTCTAGGTAGAAAACTGGGACGAACAGCGTGCCAACGGTACCTTTCCTGGTCCCGTGTAGTTGTACTGTTCCACGTGGGCCCTTTTGGAGTTTAACTGACCTGTTGTCGGTATTGTCCGTATGGCTTTTTTTGTTCAATAAAGTTTTATGTGGTAGATTTTATGTTCGCAAAGGTTATTTCTCTTTTTATTCGACGGCAAAGTCCAAAAATATCTACAGTAGTTACACAAGAACTAGTTAGTAACTGAAGAAGTATGATACATCACATCAGAAAATGGGGACTTGTTCTGTTCAAGAACTCTTGTTCGTTCATAAACACGGACCAATACCCATTCATCACTTGCTATCAAGAGGTGAAAAGAAAAATACATACTTTACCTTTCGACGAGTACACAACTCCATCGCACACAACGACGGCAATTCTCCCGTCGGTTCGTCTTGTCATCGTTGCCATTTTGAACTTCGCAATCGCCTTATACATGCGCTCTCCATGTATGTGACCTATAAAGACTATACATTGCAATGTAGAAAACACACTTGAGTCGATTCCAAAAATAATTCCGATCATTCCGTCGATGAAAAACGTTTTACGAGTAGCTTATAGTGACGAAGCATTTCCTCGGAGAGCGATGGAACGAGACGGGAGTTGGCATCCAAAAAGTCCTGTTGGCAAACGACGACTTGAAGAGTTTCTTCACTGAATGAAGAGGACTGGTGATGTTCTAGACGTTGTTCATGTATGCGAATGGCTCTCTTTGCCGCAAATAGCCACGCATCAGCACAAAGTCCGTACAAATCTGCCCCACTAACAATCTTCGGACAAGAGCTTGCCAAGGTCATCAAATCGACATCTTCAGACAAGACAAAATTCCGAGTCAAGGCACGCAGAACTTCGAAACGAGCTTCCTTCGTCTCAGGAGATCCAATATAAACAAGCTTATCAAATCTACCCGGTCTCAATAGCGCAGAATCTAACAAATCAGGGCGATTCGTCGCACCAACTATAATGACACCAAATGAAGATGGCGACTAGATGACTTTTAAGTGAATAACGTCAAAAAAATTAAAAGAAACTGACCTTCTGCTTTGTCGTCTTATTATTGGAATGCAAGTCATCCATTTCTGTCAAAAGTTGACTGACCACTCTATCCATTACACCGCCTCCATCAGAACTCTGCCCTCGCATTGGTGCTAAACTATCAAGCTCATCAAAGAAGATTACACAAGGGGCTGCCTCTCTAGCCTTTGAAAATATGTCTCTTATGTTCCTTTCACTTTCACCAACATACATATTCATAAGCTCAGGTCCCTTTACACTTAAAAAACTACAGCCACATTCATTCGCAATAGCTTTCGCAAGGAGAGTCTTCCCTGTGCCAGGTGGTCCATAAAAAAGCAAACCAGAGCGACGTTTAACTTGTGACAAATTTTCATACAATTCTGGATGCACAAGTGGCAACTGAATGCTCTCCATAACAATTTCTCGAACGTTGGATAAACCACCAATATCTTCCCAAGTGACTTTAGGCACTCTTAAACTGGATTTTACGACAGACATATTCGTTCGCTCTTCCATCTTCTTCGTTGCATTCGACATGGCCTCCTCAGCAACATTCCTATCAGGGCTTTCGATTCCAAAGCTCTTCAAGCAATTTAACATAACATGACAACTCCAAAAATAAAGCAATTTGTCCGAATATGAACGCAACGTTTTCCCATATTTAACTGCAAGTTCAGTCGAATTCCTCCCAACCTTTGGGACCTCTCGCAAAAGAACCTGCAGATATTGTTTACGTATATCTTCATTTGGCAATGACACCTAAATGGTCTTTTAGTCAAAGAAAGTGAATAAAACATATACACTCATACTTCAACTTCGTACAAAAATAAAGCCCGTAGTTGAGGATTCAAGTCGTCTGCTCTTTCACACGTCCCGAATATAATACTACAAGCATAAAATAAGTCATGAAACTTTTTTCTGATTCTATTCGAACAGATATCTACCTCTGTGAGTTTAAATCTCTCAAGGCATATTCCTGTCCACGATCATTCAACAATGCTTCCAAATGAGCAAATAATCTTGTCTTCCAATTGACCCTTGCAGAATTTGTATTTGTACTTGAAGACCCACTATCAAGCACTTCAAGGTTTCGAAGTAGTAGAACACAAGGTTGAAACTCCAAATATCTTTCACGTAATAAGCTGAGAAACTCCACATGCGAGACACTGTCCTGCTGATTATCGAGAGTTGCAAAAAAACGCAGACAGTCTATATCAAAAACTGGCAGTCCCAAACTGTAACAAACATCGTGAACGAAAGAATATTTCTCCACACTGTTCGGACCATGAAGCAAAACACTACAACTAAATGACTTACAACCTAAATTCGTGGACATTCTTTTAGAAAAATAATTTTCCAGCATAGTCTTCAAACTGTCAAATTGTTCTGGATTACTAAAAGAGGAATGCTTCGACAATATTTCGACATTTTCCGTGAGGTGATATTCTTGAAGTTCAAACAAGTATATATCAAATGGTAACATTGAACAAATTCCTGAAAGTTGAGAAACTTTTGTCACTGTCGGGTCTACAACTGCGGGTTCGTCTTCAGAAACAACAAAACCTGTCGACAACAGCTTTTCAACTCTAAAGAAGAAAATTTTCTTTCCGCTATCTATCAGGTAGTACTGTTCAAAATCAATCAATTTGAAAGGAGGAACCTTTTCGAGACCATACAAATGCTGCAACCACTCCATCAACAAATCGTGAGTAGTAAAAATAGCAAATACTTCTCCTAACTTCAACAATTTCGGCCTGTTAAAGTACTTTTTTAAGCAATGGCTGACAAAGCAATCTTCCCACTCTTGTAAAGGTTTGCCATCCTTCACTCTTGCAACATATAGCTCTGACGCTGTAGGCACTCTCAAACCACGCAATTGAAAAGGAAAGAATTCAGTTGCTTCGCAAGGTTTTCTTCTCTGTATACTTTCTATAGATATCAAGTTTGCACCATAAGATAAGTAAAATAAGTTGGGAGAAATCCAGGCAAGCTGCTTCACGTTGTCCAAAGGTGTGGCCTCTGAAAGTGTGCTTTCAAATACAAGTTCTGTCGCAAATATTTTCGCGTAGTGCAAAGGTTCAACACCTTTCTCACTTCTTTTCCAAACCAAAACCCAGCTTCCTGAAGCAACCTGTAACTCACGGAGGATATGTACCGAAAGGAACACCAAATTTCGGACATTTGACAAACTAGGTTGATTTCTTTTAACGTGTCTATATGCTAAGAATGGTATTTTTGCTAAAGGAAACCATTTTGTGGTACCGATACTATCCCTAGACTTGAAAGGTTTCTTTATAATGAACGAACAGGGACAAACGATATCCATCGTCTGCATTTTACGCTTCCCCACAACGCCATTTAAACGCCCTATTGGAAGCATTTCTACAATATCCCAACCTTAAAGAAAGAGCTTAGAGCCAACATCCACCGACCCTTGGCAGAGCCAATCAATGACTTGGCTCTTTCCAGGCGTAGCAAACTGTGAATTCCAGACTTTAGAGATATCCATGTTTTCTGGTATAGAGCCTTACTGTCCACATTGGATACACAACTAGAATCTTTCCTCATTCGCATGGAAACTGTGCTAGTTCATTTGACTTGTGCATTCCAATAAGAATTCCAAGCTCTAGTTCTATTCATTTTCTGTTCACAGCCATGAAAACACCCCAGTTGGAGTATTTCTTCAACATCACCCGAAAGAGTGAAGGAGGATGGCCTCAGCGCCAGCAGTCATGGACAGGGCTCTACTTGGCACATTGCAACTCCTGTCAGTCATATCGACGTTGGCATAATCTAGTGGAGGATAAAATTTTCTGCGGAATTTTGTCCAGCAGCTGAAGATTATACTCAATAGAAACGTCTCTCAAAGTACTTCCCATCAAACCGAAACCAAACATTGGGTCGAAAATGGAACGTTTGATTGTTCTCTTTTGAATAAATCTGCTGGATATCTGGACGAAAACGAAAATACGAACCCAAAGACAGCTCTTCGAAATATTCACATTCACCAGTACCCCTTATTCGCGCTTCCTTCAATCTTTTTTTGGATAGTTCAACTGATGATTTTCCGAAAAGTAAAACTTCGAAAAAGTATCCAAAAAATGTAAATATCACGCGCGACGCTGTTGTTAACGTGCAAAGATCTGTTCTTCATGGGTAATCTGAAGACCCTTAATCATCTCCATAAGTATTGTCACAGATTGTCGATGTCAAGATATATATTATAGAGCACTTAACAAAATCTGCCTTTGAACCAATGCAAAGCGTGTCCCAATTTTATGTGAACATGAATCTTACTTCTCAATATTTGTGTCAATTCCTAAAAAAGTTGAAGTGTCAAAGATCTAGGCCAAGTTGACGAGCAATCCCATGAGGCGTGTCAACAAATCGGTCAACTCTGCCACCTCGTCCTTCTTGCTTCTTAGATTTTATTCGTAATTCTCGTTTCAATTTTCCCATATTGCAGATTCTTTCGACTCAATGGTTCAATATATTGTATAGAAGGTTCATCTTCATTAGGCAGCCTGCGTTCGAATTCATGATGTTGCGACCCTGTGATAACAAATTTGCAATATCTCTGTCAAGAGTTGATGTTCGGGGAACAGACGAGCATCTACTAATGGAACTAGACCGCAAGGACTAACGTCATCTTTGAACTATTGCCAAAGACGGCTGTTCATCTACGATAATGAGATTTCATGGCCGTCATGAAATTCCGTCCAAGTTTACAAGATCGCCCCTTTTTAAGAGCATAATGTGTGACAAGCTTTATTGTTTGCCTCTCAAGGAACCACAGCCAGGTCTCCCAGGCTACAAAGGAGCTGAACTGTCCGAGATACTTGAATTCAAAGAAACTAACATAGCTACATACTTACAAGCTATAGGTTTAAGCTCAGTTTCTTCCTGAAGCGACGCTCGTGTGTTTGCAAAATACTGCAGTGGGTTTCGAAAGTGTCAAGCAAACACAGCGACGGGATAAAGATACATACTCTTGCCTAACCCACCAGCAGCTGATAATACAATCAAATCGTCAGTATATTGCTCATCTACCAGTGCGTTGCAGAGTGTTATCAAGTCATGTCACAAAAAACCCTTGATATTCTACAGCTGGAACTCTTCAAAAGAAAGTCTTTACCAATTTCTTGGGTAACAAAAGTGAAGCAGCAACCTTCAGTGATGTGTCGGCAGCTGCAAACTCTTCTCTTTTCCCCCAACAACTAAAATTCTAGTTTCTGAACTTTGCACCAAAAGGTTGGGAACATCTTCCAACCAAACGTCGGCGTGCTTGTTGGCTATTTTGCATAGTACCTGAATCAAGTACCTTCTCCCACCACATAGGAAAAGCGCAGACTCCTTCCTCGCTAGAAACAGTGGCATATATCAGATACGAATCTGTCACGAACAAGCAGAAGAATCACCAACAAAAGTTTCCAATATAGGTGGTTGGATCAAACCTATCCTTCAACAGTTGAAAATGCAATATAAACAGAGGTACGCTAGGAGTGAGTAGGAGTAGCAGCTCGAAATACCCCACTTAACTTTGCAAGATATAATCAAACAGTAAACTCCTTTATGAGATATGATGCACTCGTTAAACTAGTGCCATATGGAATATTTCGTTACACAACGATAATGAAGAAGAAATCATGAATTTTCGGTGCGGAGAGATTAGAATGTCAAGAAATGCTGTTGGTCGACCTTCATACGCATGAGTGGATAGTGGATTCCAAACGCATTGCTTTATCCAACAAACAGCAATTTAGTATGCAGTCTTTACTTAACGTTCGCTTGGATCAAGAATTGCTAAATACTCGGTTTCGACGGAACAATGGCAAGGCTGTCTATTCCAATGTATATAATATGTGATCAACTCATACACGTAATGAGCTCGTCCTTTAGAAGAATGCAGACCGTGGTGACCGTTAGCGGTCATCTATACATCGACATTCAACTCTCAAGCCCCTTCAGATTCTGTCCGTTTGACCGAACGTCGACTTGGTGAGCTGCGCCTGCTTCGTACGTTTCGCCCTACATCTATATAAGACTTCATGTAACCAGGAAAGTTGTCAAAAGTAAGAAAATCTACAAATTCTGGAGCGCTGTCAGCTTTCGCGTCCTCTCTTGTCAATGGAGTCACATACAAAATAGATATTCGGTCTCGAAAAGATATGCCATGAGAGTCTGTCACCTCAAAGTTCACTATCTTCTCCCTGGCATCATACACAGGCGAGACTTCAAAAACCTCAGCAAAGAACGAATTTAGTAACGAGGCAAGTTGAGCAGTTCCACCAGTTTTCTCCAACAACCGTTCCAACTGTGATGAGCCTATGTTATGAGCTGGAAAAGATGAAACAGAAACTTGAATGAGGTACAACATCCAATTACCGTCGTCAGCCATATCTACATAGGCGTAATCTAAGCTGGGGTAATGTGTCCCGAATCTTATCCAACAGCTAAATTCGATATTGGAACATGGCGGCATCAACTCCTTCCCGTCAAATCTTAGCCATAGGTTGGACTTTAGATGGATCGTTCGATAATCCGCTCGTGAATAAATCTCGATATCTGGACGAAACTGTTGACATAAATGCAAAAACAGTTCTTCGAAATATTCTCCGCTACTAAAACCCTCCCGTCGGGCCTCTTTAAACTTGTTGGATACCTCGACTAGACGCTCTTTCGTAAAATAATAGTTTGAAAAAGATTCAAAAAGAACGTCACGGGCTATGCTGTTGTAAAAGCATACGGATCCATTCTTCATTTCTAGCAACAGACCTCGATCTCGATAGGCACTATCAAACAATGTAATTGCTGGAGTTTCCCTGCCAAGAAATAGCTCGTAGAGCATGTTATAAAACGCTTTCTTCTGTTTTTCCGTCAATGAGTCGAGATATGCTTCGTGTCTCTTCTTCATATCTCCAAAAGCGTTTTTAGTAAACCATGCGACCAATTCTTCAAAGCTGAAGTTACGAAAACTGCGACTCAGTTCGATCAGTTCCGCTATCGTTCTTGGAACACGACCCGTAAGGTCCACAACGGTGCTTTCATTATCTCTAAATGTTTCAGGATAATCGTCCAGTGCTTGCCATATTTTAAATTCTTCTTTACTCAACGGTTCAATATACCTCGTAGAGTTTCTATACCCGCTTGGCAGCATGCTTTCAAACTCGTGATGTTGCGAACCTGCGATAACAAACTTACACTCCCACTATCCCCAGTTAATGATCAGAAGGAAGGAAGAGCATGTACTTACGGTAGCATGTGCTACTGGACGAGCGTAAAGCTTAAAGAAAGGCAACCACGTCTTAGTATCACTGCCAAATTTCCGCCAAAAAGCATTGTGTTCATCTATGATCAGTAAGTTTCTTGGTTCCATTAACATGAAATTTCGTCGAAGTTCACCACAAAGCAACAAATCGCCTCTTCGGTGAGCATAAAAAATAACATGTTTCATAGGGAGGCCTCGGAGATGTTCATAACCAGGGTCTCTAGGGTAAAAAGGACCAAGTTTATCTAGAATCTTTAAATTCATGAACAACAGCATTGCTGCAAACTTGCTGGCAATAGACCCTTCGTTAGGAAGATTTTCGAACAGATCGCTCGTGTTTCCAATATACTGCACTGGGATTTCAAAGTGTCGGGCAAAGACAGCGATCAGATAAAGATATATACTCTTGCCCAACCCACTGGCACTGGATAAAATCCTCAACTCTTCAGTATCTTGCTCGTCCACAAGTGCGTTCCACAGGTTTATAAAGTCCTCCCTCAAGAAAACCCTAGAAATTCTACTGCCAGAACTCTTCAAAGGAAAGCTCCTCGCGAACTTCTTGGGTAACAAAAGTGAAGAGGCGACATTCAGTGATGCGTCCCTCGTAGACAGTTCTTCGTTCCCGACCTTAATTGTTTTTCCAAGTAACGCAGAAATTTCAGTTTTCGAACAATCTGCCCTTAGGTCGGGCAAATCGTTCAGAAACACATTTCTGAACTTCTCATCGATTTTCTTACTGTCGGGAACAAAAATCTCTGTCCAGTGAAAACTAACCAAACCCTCATCTTCTGGACTCTTGTCGCTTTGTACTGAAACAACAAGCTCACAACATCGAATATGCTTGCGCTGGTAAAGGGCGCTCCTTCGGAAGAAAAGAGGGCGAACACGCAGAACCCTTCCACCCCTGAAAGAACTTCTTGGTTGGCAACTGAACTTTGCTTCAAACTTCCAACCAACGGTGCTCTGAAAAGCATATGTTACGTGAAAAGACAAACCCAAGCAACTGCACACCATCACAGCCACCAACTCGCAACAACCAAACGATGAATTCAATTCCAGATTGGATTGTCCGCCGCCTTTCAAGGAAAAAAAAATGAAATGGCGGACAACAACAAGAAGAGACGTGGCAATCGATGGGCCCACGTTGCCAACCAACCAAATTGCAAAAAGTATAAATCGGAAAGATGACTACAACGCTTGTTTTGATGGACTAAGACTAGTTGGATAAGGAGGTCAATAGAGTAGTCAAATTTACAAAGTATTCTTACACCTATGAATATTGTGTAAAGTTGTTTTTACTGAAAGGCTCACACCTCAAACTTGACACGCTACCTAATGTAAAAAGTTCCAAGAGTATACTAGTTGGAGATAGTTTTTGCAGCAATAAAGTGTCTTGTAACTACTCTTTTTACAGGTAAATGGAAATGAAACCAACTGCAATGGATAAAACCAGATGTTCCATAAACTTGAGAGAGAATGAAGAAAGGCAAAGGGACACCAGCATTTAGCTGTGTCCAGGTTCAATCTACCTATTTGGCTAGAAAGAGTGCAGCGTAACTTTTGGACAATTTGTTGTGATTGGGACAGCCTATGGCTCAAGTTGTTCATAAGTAGCCTTTT
Organism: Galdieria yellowstonensis; assembly: GCA_026122205.1. Taxonomy (NCBI): domain Eukaryota; phylum Rhodophyta; class Bangiophyceae; order Galdieriales; family Galdieriaceae; genus Galdieria; species Galdieria yellowstonensis. Next base: position 11,650 of record JANCYU010000042.1, on the reverse strand, counting down.
AGAGAAAATGGTTTTTTCGACTTTCAGCAAATATTGATAGTATCATCTGTTTCAACGTAAGCGATCCATATCTGGTGTGTTCTTCTTTTGTTTTGTTATTAGAGTATTTTGCGTTTTCAGTATCTAAATTGTCTTTCCTTGTACCAGTCAAAACTCGGCCATAGTTGATCTTCTAAAGGAGAGCCAAGGAGGTGATCTCTGAACTACAGTGTCCACCTTTTCTTCACACCAACTTGACCAAAAGTCACGAAAAGACATTTTGAAGCAAGTGGTCGAATTTTTCCAAGAACACCAGTCTTTATGAGACAACTATATCATCCTGTGTGGCACCATTGCTATCGACGGTGAGTTGCTTTGAACTTGGAACGTTGTTTCTCCTCAAAACTCGAGTGGGAGCAGACTATGAGTCTCCTGCAAGACACGATGGTAATTCCGAAGGAAAGATGCTTCAAAACATTCTGAGAAGATGGCGAATCATCCAGACTGTTTGATGAGGTTGAATGGGAACTAGTGCTGTTTGTTAGTGCCGCTACATGTTGGTCACACCAAAGCAAACAGTAGACAGAGAACAAGAACTTTCGCCGCTTCGGCAACAAACACAAAACTTGCGCGACTGGTTGGTAAAAGTAAGCATTTGAGCTTGAAAAGTGAACCTTTTGTTCTTTTGATTGTAATCACAGTCTTGCTCTTCGAAGCTCGGTCCGAAGCCGGCTTCTCTTGTAGCCTAAAATTAAGACATTCTCAACTGCGTTTGTTTCTGTGCTCACGATGAATACGTGATTATAAGGTGGAGCTTTTTCGTGCCAGAAGAACGACAAACTCGTAGTCTGTTGCTTGTCGAATAACTGCAAACTGTACAGTCCAAAATTTCACTATGCTCTAATACGTGAAATCCCTTTCCAATAGTATGTCAGAAAAAATCTGTAGATGGCCAGAGTTGTTTGTTCACAAGCCTCTGCTGAACAGTGACAGCTTTCACTGAGTCCAGTTGAGGACTCTCCAGAAAAAATCCAAAGATCTTTGCAACTTTCTTCAAGGCATACAATTTCCTTGGTTGTTGTATTTTGCGTACATGTACTTGAAGACAGAACAAAGGAACAATATGTTATGCGCGTTTGTGGGTTTGACAGAGAAAGGGTTTCTTCAACACATTATTTCAACTGGCCAGTCTTCCAACGGGCTTTTCGAATTTCTATTCCAATTGCGAGGATCGAATGTAGACGCAGCAGTTTTCAAGTTTGTCTCAATAATAAAAAGTGACGTTGTTGGATATATTTCACACTGTTTCTTAGTTGAGATACGTGGTGTCACATTCCATACGAGGATTGTTCCGGTTATCCTCACTAGCAGTATGAACAAGTAGTTGATAGTTTCCAGCTAGACTAGGAAAGCATTTGACGTTCTGATAGGACAGTTAGATGACTGTCGTCAAGCTACTCAACGTTGCTACGAATACCTTTGCTTCTTCGCATTGACGGCAGAGTCAAAACCTTTTCCGACTTTCGGCTGGAAGTCAAGAGGAGTTTCTTCGACCAGATTATATCAGCTTCAAAGTCTGCCTGCTGTGCATCCTCAGCAGACAACTATGTGGAAACTGTAGGGCACCGTATTTGTTGCCACCCTCTGCCACCAAGGCTTGTTTGCAATAGAATCTTTGAGGTATGAGAACGAAGCTGGGTACGGGATTGTTGTCTTGTACTAGTTTATCCATAGAATTGTGCTTGTAGAATGCACTGCACCGATGCACGTTGTACTCAGTGACAAGTTGTTTTTCCTGTACCGATCTTTTGTACTTGTTGCAATGAAAAAGAACAAAAGACGTCTGTACACGTCAACGTTCTTATCACTCTATCATAGCAAAACCTCGCTCGTTTGGTTCAGATTCATTCTAGGTTCCCTGAGCACCGCGTTACAGTAGTGGCAACCCAAGAAGAAAAAACGACAAGGTGAAAGCCAAACCATCCTAGCGCTACTTTTTGTTAAAATAAATTTGAACTACCAATCTACTTAAAGTCTGGACGATTCCAAGATGGCTTTAACCTTGCTATACCGGAGCTAACCTCACAAGAGAGAATCACACGACCAGCTGGCGATGTAAAAGACGAACCAGCGGTTGCTACATGACCAATGCCATGCACGCTTCATCTCTATCGAATCACATTCAGTCGTTTGACCTCGTCTTTTTCTTTTTGTGTCGACGAGTGCGTAGACATGCCGTGTTGGTAACGCAATTCCCTTGTCACTTTCTATCGATAAAAAAAGGGTAATTTGACAATCTCGGTCTCCTTTCCTTTCCAGTCCCAGTGTAGATAGAAAGCAAAGCAGAGTCCAGAGAGTTTGGACTCCTTTTGTTACTTCTACTGGCACTGGCAATACTGCAGCAAAGTATTCTGCACCAAAATGGTTCCAACCGATTGAGTGTGGAGAGAAGTTGACCTCTGCTTTGCCACCTTTTTTTTTGGGTGTCTCCCTGTGTTTTGCCTTTTCGAAGCTCGAAAACAATTTTTTGTCATGTCAGGTTTTAGAGGTTTCTTCGGAGGTTCTTTGTACTAGTCATATTGCATGCTTCGTAGTGGGTGAATGGCTGGATTGACAGCAGGGTTGTCATTTTCCCGCCAATCTCCACAGCTTCAACTGCCAACTTGTGCGCGTATATATACATATATTTGTACAGATTCGTGGTGTAAAAATAAGAATGCAATGGTCGAAAAGTAGTAGCAGAATGCTAATGTAGCTGTAGAGAGAAAGCACTTGGAAAAGGGGTCACATCCTTTTACACGTCTACCTGTAACAACTGTTTTTGCTTGTAGAGATTGCAAGTTTAGTGTACCCGACAAAATTTCCAAATATCATTCAGTGCCTTTAAGCACGTGTGAGTGTACTTGGAACTTTCCAAGTTGAATAGGTAGACTTTGTTGACGAAAGTAGATGGAAAATTGAAGCTTTATCAGGTTAAGCTAAAAGAATTTACAATACTAGAAAAGTAAACTTGAAATTCTTCTGAAACGCAACACACGCATCGTTTTGTCGTGTTACAAACTGTACTATCGATGACGACTAACCTTTTTTGCGAGTTGTGCTCCTTTTGGTTCACTGCCCATGGTGAAGCTGCTTGTAAGGATCAAATTGGTATGGAGTTTCGGAAGCTGATTCTTCTTACCGCTTCTACTTCGTCAATATTATCATCCCAGAAGAAGAAGAATTCCAAACCTCATCCATAGTGGACACTCCAATGAGCCGTGTGTTACTCGGCTTGCTCAATTGGATCTTTCAAAGCGGGAAGATTCCAAGTTCATTCAACCCAGCTCTTCCAATATACGTATCGCAAAAGGGAGATTTGAGTTTTATGAGCAATTTTCCTGGCATCAGTCTCACTGTACCTTTTCGAAACCGTTGAGTGCGATTGTCACCAATCTCATTCGCAAGGCGGTGGGAGCTTACAGTGTTTGGTACCTGAGCATGTCTTGTTCTATTCTCGCAAGGGGTATGCGGCGGAATTCATTATTGTGGTGGGGTTTATTCGATGACGATGCAACAAGGAAAACTCCTACTTATTTATGTTTCGTTGACTTTCGAAAAGCTTTTGATCGGGTTCCTCATGAAGCCTTGTTCCGTAAAGTGGAAGTTTTAGGAATTTTAGGTCGATGTCTGGCATTTCATCATGGGCTTTATCGTATTTCGTGGACTCAGGTGTCTTCTCGGATATCTCAAACACTCTCGCCTGATTTTTCTTTCTGTAGAGGAGTAGTTAAGGTGTTCCTTCAGCGCCGCTGTTGTTCGGTCTATTCATCAATCAGAAGCGGCGCTAGTACGTAGAATCGATCACCTGGATTGATGTTTGCCAATGATGTGCTATTGTTAGCTCTTAGTCGGCATTGTCTGAAGGCCTCCATTTACAATTTAAGAGAATATTTGACTCAATTTGAAATGAAAATCGGTAAGTCAAATGTGGTTTTGCCGTTATCCATGGATGTATAGATGGCAATGGCAAATGCAAGGCAAAGACATTCCTGTTGTCGAAGAATATCGTCATTTGGATATTGATTTGAATACTAGCTTTACGGCGGAAGGATCTACTTTGAAACTTCAAATCCAGCGTCATGGGCATTGATTGTAGATTGCAACTCCATTTTTAGCAATAGTGGAATTCCGATGAATCTCCGCCTACTTGTTGTCAATAGTTGTCTGGTACCCGGTTTAGTTCGGGCTCTGAGTAGTGGGGGTATGCATCAACTACATGCCAAATGTTTGAGTTTGCTGTTGAATCAAACTTTGCGAATGGTTGTAGGAGTGCATACGAAGCACACAGGAGTATGCTTTACTGCTTTGTATACTGAATTGGGTATACCTAGTGTGGAGTCACTTATAGCAGGACGCCGGGCGCGTGTATGGGCCAAAGGACCTAGTAAGCGCCCATGAATCAGTGTCTTATGTTGTTCTACCTACATTTCGGAAAGGCACATGGGTGAAAAACATCAAAGCATGGTTGAGGAGAAAGTTAGAAGTTTAGCAATGAATTTAATGCAACGATCGAGCAGTGGTTCCAAGGCATTGCAACGAACATTGCAATAAGACATTCACAGCAAATGGTTGAGTACTGGCAACACGACAATATCACATACTTGGCGTGAGTATTGTCAGTTTGCATTACAAATCGGTAGTGCATTGTTGCGTGATAGGTCCTTCGACTATTCTTAATATAGCAAAATTCTTCAAGTGCTGATGCGTATTTGTGCTGGTGGTTGGTGTTCTTGCTCGAGGCTCGCCAGAATAGGTATCTTGGATGAAGAATGGAAGACTCGTTGTGCCTATTGTTTGGCCAATGTACCTGAAACGTTGAGTCATTTACTTTGTGAATGCACTCGATGGGCCTCGAAGAGGCTGGTTATCTTCGGGTCCATGGAGAAACTGTTTGCTAAACTACCTGCTATTCTCGGTTGCTTCCATAGCCTTCTAGGTGGAAGGCTTGTGCGACGAATTGGTTGGAGGAAGATTCGAGTACACTAGTAGAAATGCAGGAAAATAAAGCCTCGGACGAAGCAATTCATCGATGGTGGACGACTGGTGAGTTTTCTTATTAGGCTTGTAGTCATTCTACCTGTGGTCGCACAAGGGTTCAACAGTGGATCGTCGCAGTGCTGGTACTGGACTGGGTTATAAGGATTTATTCTGGCAGGTCGGTTTTCAGAGGGAGTGATGGGCGTTCGTATGTCCATCACCGAAAACCTACGTCGCCTTAGCTTTGACTCTAGCGACGTTACCACCACGAGCCGACGCCCTAAAGGCGAAGCCATCCGAATAGCCCAAAATGGGAACTGGTAGTAGTGGTTCTACCATTTTCACTACTCTGGCGCTCGTACTAAAGATACAACTTGGATTTTCCGATATCAAACAATAAAACAAGGCAAATAAATGCAACTCTCACTTGGAAAATGCCAAACGAAAGCATCTTGTCCTGAATCAATAGCTCATTTTACAAGAAAAAGGTCTGTTATCATGCTCCGCCGAATCCCAGCTGCACCCAAGAAACCAATCAATTGCCAACGAGAACAGTTGATTGCAATCTCAATGGGAATAAGGGCACTATGGTTTGTTGAAAGCAGTCAGTTCAACATGGACCACAAAAATACAAGTATGTAAAAAACATTCCTTGGCAAGTTTTAGATAGGAAGCTACAGAGTCATTCAACACTACTGCATAAGTATCACGCCTAGGAGAATGCTTACAAACCGCACAGTAGATATATCAGCATTGTAGGAGGACTAGAAATATCACGAATTGCTAAAGTGAATTAAAGCATCTAAACTAGTTCACAGATTCGTAAAAAGCACACTAAGAAATGTAAGGAGAAGCAAATAGAGGTGGATAAGCTGAAGCTCCATTTTTTTGACTTTAACCGATGGCATGCTCACCACTTTCGGGGTCGATATCCAGAGTTATTATTTTCCGGCGTCTTCACCTAAAGAAATGGCAAACTAGGACTAAAATCGCGGTTTCCTTTTACTGCGAAAGAACGATACATACAACCATACTAAAGAATATAAATGTTTGGCTAAGTTCTAAATTAAAGGCCTTACTAATGAGAAGAGGAATCAACAAAACTCGATAGTAGGTACTTCACAATCGCGCTCTTTATTGTGTACCCTTGACTAAACTATAAAGGCTCATCTTTGCAAATAGATGACTATAGTAAAGGGCGAAAAGGTCGTTCTGAAGACTTGCTCGTCCACCATTAAAAGAGAGCTTACCAGCAAGAACAGTTGCCACGTACTATATTTACTATACGAGAAGCAGATTTTTGTGAACTTAACATCCGGCATTCCTTTGAATTTTGAAACGATTTCGGCATTTGCAATGATAGGTCGAAATGGAAGACTCTCTATTTTCGTTTTCAAGTTGTTATCAACCCATTGTCACAAATCGAAAGCGTCCTAGTTGAAATAAAGGTCAGGTAGGTTAGGAAAGTTGAAACTTGCGAATTCGTAAAAGATAACAATTACAGACAACACAACACGAAAAGGATTGTAAAGCGTTGAAATGACGAATGAAGTCTGAATAATAGAAATCTTTTTAGCGATTTTGAAGAAGAACGTAAAATTTCCTTTTGCTAGTCCCGATTCAATTAATGGCTTGTCCACTAATTCGACTGTCGCACATTAAGAATTGGGCAAAAGCAAAAAACAAAAAAAGGAACCATTCCCAACGTATAAAAGCCTTGAAACGGCGATGGCGTAAATGCAAGTTGGTAAAAAACTCTTAGATAAGAACGCAGCGCACTTTGTCAAGTCAATCCTACATAGACAAAGAATTTGTACAATCGAACTTGGCATCATTGGGCAACCAAACGTGGTGAAACTGCAACCACTTATATCGATCTACAACTGTACTGGGCTCAGAATACTTACTGTTGTCAGAGCAATTTTACGTTGTATCAAGACTGCTTCACTCCATTTCGAAGTTAGTCGATTCGCAATAGAGAGTTGTTGTCAATGACAACAGGAGAATTGTAATGCACGAAAATGGCAAAGAACCTGATAGTAGAAATTTACCGAGCTATTTATTACAATGGATTACAAACGACAAGAAAGAACTGCTTCCGCGTGTAATTCACCACTCCTCTAATGCTTTTCGTTGTCCAATGCTCCACTTGTCAAACATTTAAAATTAACTCAGGAAAACAGTTAATACAAAACTCAATTCGTTGCATAAGAAACATAAAAAGGAACACAGTTGAACTGTAATGCACAATAAAGAGGCCTAACGATTCCGTGGCTCTGGAGAAATCGTAATGACTTGACAAAAATCATTCGTAATTGCAATCCTTTCAGTGATTTACAACGATAGATTTAAACTGTTTAGAAATAACTGCTTCTTCGTGCAAGTCACGATTCAAGCATTGCTTTCTTTTCCAATGACCAAATTGTCGCGCAAATAGAAACAGGGTAGGAGAAAAAATATGAAAAAGGGACCCCGTCCAGCTTATAAAAACATCAGAAGGAATATAATGTCGCTGAAAATAGTTAAAAACGTCAACAAACAGATACTATGCAATGCAGCAATTGAATTATACGTCAACCAACAGTGGCTACCGTGGAATTTATCAATGTGGGGCGGCGCAACTGACTCATCCTGCAATAAATTAAATCTGCCCACAATGGTGTTGGGCACAGAAGATTGACTACTGCCAGAGCATTTTTAACGTTATACCAAGACTCCTTCACTGTTTCGGACTATTCTAGTTGTAATAAAGACGCTCACTGATTACATGCCATTACAGAAATTGTACTGCAATGAAATCAAAAAGGGTTCTCCCAAAATGCAATTTTTTCAGCAAAGAGAATTACGAAAAAAGGTGCAAGGCACTAAACTAGTTCAATCATGCATAGCATAACAGTGGTACACTTCAAATTGAGAACCGTTAGAAAACGAACTAGCTTGCGCTGCCATAAGTTGCATCTATCTACGAACTTGTTGGGAAGAGAATGTTTACGGTTGTCAAATCGTGGTTACTTTACTGTTTTTCAGAATTGTGTACATGTAATAAGGAAGCGTAAGGTTTCTGAGACATTAGAGGCATTGCAATGCATCGAAATGACCAAAAAAAATCCTCCATACTAGAAATCCTCTTATCCAATTCAGACAGTTGATAAGGACTGTCTAGATAGAGACCACTGCTTCCTTGTGCAAGAAGCTATTCTACAATGATTTTTTGTTCTTTGTAATATGATAAACATAAAAATTATCGAAAAGAAACCCTGCCTAAAGCACAAAACATAAAGAAGTATGTAGCTTTAACGTAAACAGTTAAAAAGCAATAAGAGAAAGACACATTGAACTGTACTAGTTCAACTATGCATACGTTAACAGCAGTATCTTCTAACAAACTAACTCATACTGCAGTAACCAATATAGAGCTACGACGAAGTTGGTCATGGAATACAAAGCATGGTCAAGGTACTTTGTTCTCTATATCACTGTTATTGCATGGCATTTAAGAGTTGTCGGTTCTTAATTAAGAGCTAGAATAATTACATGACACTACAGGTTTTGCAACACGTTCATAAGACCAAAAACAATAATAATGGATGGCAATCATCTCAGTGATTTGAAACAATGAATTTGAACCGATTAGAAACAACTGATTCCTCGTACAAGTCACGAAACAACCAATGCTTCTTTGACAACTGATCCTCTAGTCACACGTGTATAATTAACTTAATAATAAATTAAAAAAACTTACCGTTATAGTTTATAAAACGCAACAAAAGGAAAATACTGTAGCCACAAATTGTACAGAGACATTAAAAAATAATCACTTAGCACTGAGTCAATCCAATAAATCATAGTAGGCTAACTGTACGATCGAATCCAGATTCAGTGGGCATCCAGGCCGGCTAAAATTGCAATAGGTTGTAGCGATCCACGACTATGTTGGGCGTAAAATTTTCACACTGGTCAAAACATAATTTAAGTTATATCAAGGTTGGTTCAATATTTCAAACTCGTCGACTTGCAACAAAAGGCTCAATAAAAACATGCCACTACATGGCTTTTACATGTAATAAAGGTACGAAAAAGCGTGATAAATGGTATCCACCGAGAAAAGCCATCACATGAGGAGTACAAGGTGCTGCACTAGTTCGATTGTGCATTAACCAACAGTGGTACCATCAAAAATATCTTCATTGCAATCCTCTCCGCTGTTAACAACAATGGATCAGAACTGTGTAGAAATAACTGATTCCTTGTGTGCAACAATTCAACCAATGCATTTTAGAGCAATGCTCCGCATATCACACATTTCGAATCAAGGTAAGCCTTAATTATGAAAACCTTTTTGTCTAAAGTATATAATACATAAAAAGAGGAGATAGTTTGACCACAAATTGGTTAGAGGAATGAAGAAAAAAATGCAACGCACTGTCTCAATCCAATCAAGACAGATGAATAATTGTAGGATCAAATCGAGCAACCAAGTGTCAAAACGAGCCAACACAGCAACAGCTCGGATCAATTTACGATAGTGCTGGGCAAAGAAGATTTACGATGGTCAAAGTACATCTTAGTTTAGATAAAGGTCGCTTCGTTATTTCAGAGTCTTCGACTTGTAGTAAAGAGACTTATGATCACATGACACCACAGGTATTGTACTACAATAAAATTACAGAGAAAACATAAAAATGGCGATCATGTCAGCAGAAAACCGTTACTCAAAAGGCATTCAAGGCACTGCACCAACCCAGTCATGAATGAACCAAGAGTGGTACCATCAAACTGAGAATCGTTGGGCAACCGAACGGGCTTTGATTGCAATAAGTTTCATTTATCCACCAGTGCTGGGCACAGAAGATTTACCATAGTCAACTCGTGGTTATTTCACTGCTATTCAGAATCCTGGAATTGTAATAAGGAGAATAAAGCTTTCGGTGACACTAGAGGCATTGTAATGCATCATAATGACCAAAAAACACTTCATAATGGAAACCTCTCAGCCAGTTCTAACCTTTGATGACAGCTGTATAGAGACCCCACTGCTTCTTCGTGTAAGCCCATTATGATATGCTTGTACTACAGCTAGAATTATAATCAAACTAAATTATAGAAACGGAAACCTGCACATATTATGAAAACAAAACAGTTGGTGTAGCGTAAACGTAAATTTTTCAAGGGGACGACAAAAAAGCAACATTGAACTTTACTAGTTCAATAATGCAAAAAGTAACAACAGTATCGTCTCATTGGACACGTTAACAACAAGCTAACTTACACTAAAGTAGCCATTATAGCACTACGAGTAAATTAAACACCGAATATTAAGCACCGTCCAGGTACTTTTTTAATTAGATCACGGTTATTGCATGACATTTCAGAGAGGTCTACTCAAAACAAAGAGGCTTAATCATTAAATGAAAATATAAGCTTTGGAATATAATCAACTGAAAAAAAAAAATGATAATGGCAATCATCCCAACGATTTGCAGCAATGAGTTTGAATTGTCTAGAGTCAATTACCTCCTGGTGCTACTTACGAAACAACCAATAATACTTTGACCACTGCAACTCTAGTAACACAATTAGATTTATAGTAAAAATAATACCTATACGTTACACTAGTTTATAAAACTTAACAAAAGGAACCTGCTATCGCCGCAAATTGTTAAAAGGCATTGACAAAGAGATACCATTCACTGAGCGAGTTTAATGAAGATGAGTAACTGAACGATCGAGGCAAGCATCAATGGGTATCTAAGCGAGTTAACACTACAACAGCTTTACCATACTAAAACAGCGTTGGTAACGCAAACTTTACGATAGTCAATATACATAAAACATTAATGTAACTTCATCGTCCCGATGTAGTCTAGCAGTACTAAAGAGGTCTAACAAAAACATGCCACTACAATAATTGTACTGAAATGAAAGTAAGCAAAAACAAGAGTAACAGCAATTAGTTTAAGAAAAAAAGCATCACGTAAGAAAATGAGGCGTTGCGATAGTCTATTCATGCATAGAGCAACTCTGGTACCACCAAGTTAAGGACGGATTGCAAAATTAAAATGGCCTAAAAACGTAGAGAAGTGACTACAAAAAAATTGGAACTCGAACACTTAGTACACTAATAATGATTTTTACGGCACCATCAAATTGATGCATTTGGAAGATGGGTAAGAAACTAAGAGGTTTACAAAGTTATTATGATTCTTAACTTTTCTTAGTTTTTTTTAGGTTTTTTTAGGTTTTTTTAGGTTTTCTTAGGTTTTTTTAGGTTTTCTTAGGGTTTATTTAGGGTTTATTAGGGTTTATTTAGGGTTTATTTAGGGTTTATTAGGGTTTATTAGGGTTTATTAGGGTTTATTAGGGTTTATTAGGGTTTATTTAGGGTTTATTTAGGGTTTATTAGGGTTTATTAGGGTTTATTTAGGGTTTATTAGGGTTTATTAGGGTTTATTAGGGTTATTTAGGGTTTATTAGGGTTTATTTAGGGTTTATTAGGGTTTATTAGGGTTTATTAGGGTTATTTAGGGTTTATTAGGGTTTATTAGGGTTTATTAGGGTTTATTAGGGTTTATTAGGGTTTATTAGGGTTTATTAGGGTTTATTAGGGTTTATTAGGGTTTATTAGGGTTTATTAGGGTTTATTAGGGTTTAT